>JBBGZY010001021.1:660000-1050000 GCA_037952925.1 Lithobates clamitans | reverse complement strand
TTAAAACACCAAAAAATCGAATAAATAATTAATGTTAAAAAACCAAAAAAAGTAAAAAAAATTGATTTGAAAACACCAAAAAAATTAAGAAAATTAATGTTAAAAAACCCAAAAAAAAAAAAAAATTGATTTTAAAAAACAAAAAAAAAAAAATAAAAAACTTGCTTTTAAAAAAAAACAAAACTTGATTTTCCAAAAACAAAGCCTGTTTTTGAAAATCCAAAAGCCCAAAATATTTTTTTGTGGATTAGGTAGAAATATTTCAATATAATTATATTTTGCTACATCATTAAGATACCATTATATTTTTGTCTCGGAACATTTTATACTAAATGCAGAACTGAATGCATACCAACCATTAATAAAAACATCTCCTTTTATAGGATTTTAACAAATGTGTGGTTTGTTATTTCAAGGCTCAGTATCAGTTTGGTTATAATTGTCAAAAAGTTGTTTACAGTGGCAATGGAGCTTATTTATACATTTTTAAAATTCTAATACAGTTGGCACTACAACTGCTCGACCATAACCTAGGAGACAGCCCAAAAGAAAGGCAAGCAATAAATATAATGCCAGATTTCAGCAATATTTTTTTTATTGTAAAAAAAATTATATATCCTGGCCCATTGCAATGGCCCCCCTACCCATAAAATAATCAACATATTGCTGTCTAACCTGACGGGAACTTTGGGGGGCCAAGCCAGTACGGACAGTATCCAGGCCTGTAAGGTTGGCTTCTATTTGTCCGGCCTCAGGCCCAACTGTGCCTATATAATTGGCAGAATGCTTATTTAAAAAGTTGTGCAGAATGCAGCATGATAAAATTATAAAATTAAGTTTGTATTCCGCCAAATTAATGGCTGTTTGAAACAGGCGGAACCGGCTGGCCAGAATTCCAAACGCATTCTCAACCACTCTTCTAGCTCTGGCCAGCCGGTAATTAAAAACCCTCCTCTCCGGGGTGAGGGTTCTTTGGGGGAATGGCCTCATGAGGTGCTTGCTCAGAGCGAAGGCTTCATCGGCAATGAAGACAAAGGGGAGTCCTTCCACGTTATCCTCATCAGGTGGCAATCCCAGGCCACCACTCTGGAGACGCTGGCAGAACTCCGTCTGGGCAAATACTCCTCCATCCGACATCCGGCCATTCTTCCCCACGTCCACATATAAAAAATCATAGTGTGCCGACACCACCGCCATTAAAACAATACTGTGGAACCCCTTATAATTAAAATAATATGACCCCGAATGGGGTGGTGGCACAATGTGGACATGTTTCCCATCTATAGCCCCTCCACAATTGGGAAAGTCCCAACGGCTTGCAAAATGGGATGCCACAGTCTGCCATTCCTGTGGCGTTGAAGGAAACTGGGGAATCAAACAAGAAAACAAAAATCAATTAATTTGGAAGCTAACATTGCAAGAAAATTAGACAATTAAAAACATTATTCCCCAGCATCAGTATAACATTCAATAATTTAATTCTTCTGGAATAACTAATATGGAAAAAGGCACACTTATCAGATTGCTCACCCCCTCTGATAGAACATTGATTACATTTTAGGGGGTTGTGAAATCCCCCAAAAAAATTACTTTAACAACACGCAGGAATTTAGGGATAACAAAGGCTACAAGACTGCAGTTGTCGCACTCTGCAGGTGCAGTTGCAAACCAGCTTACAGTAAATGAGGTAATGTCAAAAGGCATTCATGTTGCAAACAGTACACAATCACATGCAAGGGCAATTAATGAAAACACTTTGAGGCTTGCATATGATTTGATGATGGAAATCAGCAGAGCTTCTGCTCATTTACTAAAGCACTGGAACAAATGCACTTGTAGAGTGCACATGCATTTTGCAAAGTGCAACATAGATTTGCTTTAGACAAATCAACACCACAGAACATTCAAGCAAATTTTAACGAGGGTGGGGGTGGGGGGGTTGTGAAATCTAGCTAATTGCTAATTAGCAGCACACTATTTGGAGTGAGTTCAGGTGGGGGGGGGGGTTGTGAAATCTAGCTAATTGCTAATTAGCAGCACACTATTTGGAGTGAGTTCAGGTGGGGGGGGGGTTGTGAAATCTAGCTAATTGCTAATTAGCAGCACACTATTTGGAGTGAGTTCAGGTGGGGGGGGGGGGGTTGTGAAATCTAGCTAATTGCTAATTAGCAGCACACTATTTGGAGTGAGTTCAGGTGGGGGGGGGGGGTTGTGAAATCTAGCTAATTGCTAATTAGCAGCACACTATTTGGAGTGAGTTCAGGTGGGGGGGGGGTTGTGAAATCTAGCTAATTGCTAATTAGCAGCACACTATTTGGAGTGAGTTCAGGTGGGGGGGGGGTTGTGAAATCTAGCTAATTGCTAATTCTAAGCACACTAAATACACTCCAACAAAATACATTCAAAATGAGTAGACTAGGTGGATATGTTCCCATCACTTCATGCTGGGAAGGTTATTGAAGGAAACTATACATGCATGACAAAAAATAACAGGAAAAAATCCCAGCATGTGTGAGGATAAAAAGGGGACATTCACACTATATTGCAATGATGGGAAGTAGTGTTTGAAGCAAGAAATACATTACTTTATCAAAGATTACATAAAAGAACATGTGATGCTAATAAACTAAAAATAGCTTACCTTAATATAGTCCTTCTGCAGGACCTGTATGATGGCAGAACAGGTCTCTGGGATAATGATCCCCAGAGCCTGGGGGGAGATGCCTGTCGAGAACTTAAGGTCCTGCAGGCTTCTCCCTGTGGCCAAATACCGCAAGGTAGCGACCAGCCTCTGCTCCGGAGTGATGGCTTGCCTCATGCAGGTATCCTGCCTGCTGATATAGGGGGTCAGCAAAGCCACCAAACGATCAAAAACGGGGTCCGTCATCCGGAGAAAGTTCCTGAAATCCTCAGGATTATTCTCACGGATCTCACGGAGCAAAGGCATGTGACAGAACTGGTCACGCTGAAGCAACCAATTCTTGGTCCATGAACTCCTCCTCGCCCTGTTCATGGACTGGTCTTGGGCTGAAGAATAAACTACAGCACCAAGCACATACAATGCACGAGCTCTACGACGAGTACGTACAGGTAACATGGCTTCAAAACGGTCGGCTGGTCAGAACGCACTAAACAGAACGCACTGAAGAACAGCAAGGCCTGTGAAGAACGACCTGAAAATCAGGAACGAGCGGCCAATAAAACAAAGATTTCTCAATGCCAACTGACCAAACGCACTGAAAAGCAGATACAAACCTCACAAGCACAGACTGAACACCAGTTAAAACGAACTGAAAAATACGAGTCTCACAAGCGCGAATCGTCTCTCACCAAACTTCTACTAACACGAGATAAACACGAGATTAGCAGAAGGAGCCCAAAGGGTGTCGTACGGGCTATTGAACTTCCGTTTTATAGTCTCGTCGGACTTGGTGTACGTCACAGCGTACTAAACTGGCGTACTTTTGTGTGGTCGTGTGTGGGCAAGTCCGTTCGTAAGAAAGTCTGCCCCAAGTCCGCCGAAGGTACGCCGGAAGTATGTCGGACAGACTGTCCGACTTTTGTAGCTGCAAAGTCCGACCGTGTGTACGCGGCATTAGAGATAGTAGGTGATGAGATAATAAATACATATACCACTGGAACGTGTCATTAAACAAACTGTGTGTATACGATAGAACATACAAACTTAAAAAGGAAGGGAAAAAACAAACAATCATATTTCTGTGAAGGTTTCCATTTATCTAGGTCATGGTAAAGCTAGCGTTATATAAATAGTCACAGTCAACTGGATTTCTTCTGAAATTGTCTTCAGCATTACAGAATACTGTAAGATTAGCTGAATGTGACTTACTACTCCATATATGTAAAAGTAACTATATCATGATATGGAAAAATGAGAACCTTCACAGATATACTGGCAATCATTTTGGGGTGTATACCCTGAAACTAGTGAAAGGAAGCAGCGTAAAGGAGAAGTCCAGCCTGAGCTTGTTTGGTTGGGCTTCTCCTATGGGTCACAGGAGTGTAACTTATTTTGCACTCCTGTGACCCGTTTTCAGCAGAGAGCGGTCTGAAGTCCACTCTCTGCTGACATCACTGGAATCAGTCCAGGCACTGCGTCATCACAGCAAAGTCTGGATCCACCAGATGCCTCTCTCAGCCTCTCAGAAAGCCGCTGAGAGCCTGAGACGGCCGCTCCCCGCCCCTCCACAGCTCCAGTGAGAGTGGAAGAGCAGAGAGGAGTGCTGCTGATTGACAGTCAGTAGCTCTCCTCTCTGGGATCTGTGAGAACCGATTAATCGGTGATGTTCGATGGCTCGGTTCTCAGTGTAGAGATGACGGGGGACAGATGCAGCATTGGTCCCATGCTGCATCCACCTAGGTAAGTATAAAAGGGGTAAAAAAAAACAAACCTTACTACTATTTTACTATCTTCAACATTACAGAATACGATTATGTTATTTACTACTTCACCTATGTAGTACTAAACCTGCCCAAAAGATGGATCTAAATTTGGCTGGTTTCGGTTAGGGACCAGACAAATGTTGATCCATCTATGGACATTATCATTCCAGATAAGATGATCTAATGATGGACTTCTCTTGAACCGACTTGTTGGAAAATTTTCCTTTGCTCAAGAGGAGTCCATACTGTCATAATACAATAAGACAGCAGGGAGCGTGGATTTCTCCATCCACCTTGCTTGTGTAGATGGGGGAATCTGTTTAGTTTTTTTTGGATTAGCCCGCTGGTTGATCGAAAAAAAAACAATTCATGTATGACCAGCCTAACATTACTTTGTATTAGGATTGGACAGCTATTCTGACAAGGAAAGCAGATCAATTTGTGTTCCTGTCTGACAAGTGGTAGCAGTAAAAGGCTATAAGTGCTTTACCCATGCAAGCAAGGTATCTGTGGTCAATATTTTCTTTCCTTTAAATATAAAAATGTCAAATTTCTAAGAAAGTACAGGCTACCCACCCCTTGACTTCTGAGATGCCCTGCTAGCCAATCCTGCCTTGCTTCCAGTCCCAGTGTTTGGCTTATAACAAAATTCCTATGGAACCCGACTATATTGCTGTGACAAAAGAAAAATATGGTCCTGCTCAACTAGGTCTGAAGGACAAAAAAACGGAAAATTTATATCAAATACTTACCGTAATTTTCCTTTCCTGATAGGCTCCATGGCAGCATACGTGTGGGTAGGCTCCGCCTCCATAACTACCCAATAGGACCCCCTCTCCCATAAATCTTTGCTCTAGGCTGCTATCCATGTTCCGTAACTAGCCTACTCCAGACATTTTGGGAGGGACTCCTGCTGCCATGGAGCCTATCAGGAAAGGAAAATTACGGTAAGTATTTGATATAAATTTTCCGTTTTCCTGACAGGCTCCATGGCAGCATACGTGTGGGAAATAACTCGCCCAAAAATACACACGGGAGGGCAAAAATGTTTGAGCAAAGAAACCAAATTTATTTTACATTGTCAGCCGACAATACTTGTAAACCAAAATTAATAGATGACAGAGCCGCAGGCTCAACACAATAATGAGAAACAAATGTGTTTATAGAAGACCAGGAAGCCGCTCTACAAATGATTTCAGGCGCGACATGCCTTGAAGCTGCCCACGAGGTCGAGATACTTCTGGTCGAATGAGCCGTCACTGCCTCTGGAGGAGCCAAGCCCTTTGCCTTGTATGCCCTCTGAATGGTCTGCACAATCCAAGAAGAGATTGATCTGACCGAAGCTCGCTTCCCTTTGTTTTTGCCATGAAGAAGAACGAAAAGGAATTCCGTTTGTCTGAATGGACTTGTGACCTCCAGATATTGCTTTAGAGTGTAGCCTACGTCAAGTGGATGAACATCCTGATCGTCCGTTGATCTGAAAGTAGGAAGTACAATCTCTTGATTTTCATGAAAGACTGAGGTCACTTTAGGGTTTGACCCAAGCATGGGAATCAACACTACCCTATCTGGAAAAAAGGTTAGGAAAGGTTCTTCTGAGCCTAAATTTCTAATCTCTGATACTCTTTTAGCCGACGTCACGGCTACTAAGAAGGTGGTCTTGAGCGTGAGATCTCTCATGGAAAGAGGTTTGTCAGGATCTGATCCGAGATTGGAGAGAAAATCCAAGACAATAGGAAGGTCCCATTTGGGGAACCTAGGTCTTCTCTGAGGTTTAAGCCTGATAGCTCCTTTAAAAAATTGACGGACTAATGTATGATTAGCCCACGATACTCCTGTGAAGGCCGAGATGGCTGAAACTTGCACTCTTAGTGAGCTGACTGCTAAAGATAGGTCCAGCCCTGATTGGAGAAAACTTAGAATGTCTTCTACTGCTGGAGACTTACACGGATTTGACCGGGAAGACATGTGATCAGAGAATTTAGACCATATCCGTTCATATACTCTGTTCGTACTTCCCCTCCGGGCACTAAGAAGAGTTGGAATAGCTTCTTCCGGACAGCCTAGGGATTCAAGCCTTTCCCTCTCAAGAACCACACCCTGAGGTGTAGGCAAGATGGGCATGGGTGTAACCTCGAGCCTTGCGACAGTAGATCCGGCCTGAGAGGAAGGGGAACTGGGTCTTGATAACTCAGGAGTGATAACAGAGGAAACCACGGCCTGTTGGGCCAGAAAGGAATCACTGCAATGATCTCCACCTTCTCTGTTCTGAGCCTCCGGAGGAATTGCAGAATCACCGGTACCGGAGGGAAGGCATAAGCCTTCTGAAACTTCCAACGCTCTGAGAGAGCATCTATCCCGTAAGCCTGAGGGTCTCTGAACCTCGAATAATATCTGGGCATCTTGTGATTGCATGGAGAAGCAAATAGATCGACCTCTGGAAGTACTCCCAGGGTCAGAAGCCACTCGAACACCTCTCTGTGGAGAGACCACTCGTTGTTGTCCATTTGTACTCTCGAGAGGAAGTCTGCCTGTACATTCTGGACCCCCGGAATGTAAACTGCCGAGATGTTGGACAAATATTTCTGAGCCCAGCTCATTATTGGCTCTACTTCTTGTAGCAGCGACCAGCTGCGGGTTCCACCTTGCTTCTTTATGTAAGCCACCGCGGTTGTATTGTCCAACCTTAGCATCACAGATGAACCTTCTATTAGGTGACGAAATGACAGGAGTGCCTGAAAGGCGGCCTTCAGCTCCAGGATGTTGGAGACAATCCCCCGAGCGGAAAAACCCCATCGGCCTTGCGCCACTTCTGAAAGGCAGTGAGCGCCCCAGCCTCGACTGCTGGCATCCGAGGTTAACGTGACCCATGAGATGGGCATGATTAAATGGTGATTGCGCAGATTCTTCCCTTGAAGCCACCAAAGAAGAGACGTCCTCATGGATGACGTAAGGTGTATGCGCTGGACTTGGCTGGAAGAATCCCATTGCTGAAGGAACCCTTTTTGGAAGGGTCGTGTATGCCATTGGGCCCACTTCACCATAGGAATGGTAGCTGTCATTGTGCCAATTACTTTCAGGCATTGGAGAGCTGAGAGGTGAGACGACGCTAGGGCTGCGTGTATTCTGTCCCGAATCACTCCAATCTTCTCCTCTGGAAGGGAGATGGTGCCTTCCAATGTGTTGAAGTGAGCCCCTAGAAACACCAGAGATTGTGTTGGCTCTAAATGGCTCTTCTCTAGATTCAGAAGCCACCCGAATTCCTGCAAGGTGGAGATGACTAAGCTCCTGTGCTCTAACAGTTGATCTTCGTTCTGAGCTAGGAGAAGTAGGTCGTCTAAATAGTGGTGGAGACGAACCCCTTTGATACGGAGTAGAGCCACAACTGACAACAGGACCTTTGAGAAGACCCGAGGTGACGTTGTTAGGCCGAAGGGTAGACATGTAAACTGCAGATGTTGATTGCCTACCGCAAAGCGGAGGTACTGCTGAAATTCTGTTGCAACTGGCACATGAAAGTATGCATCTTTCAGATCGATTGAAATCATCCAATCTCCCAGATGTATTGAGTGTTGGATCGTAATTAAAGATTCCATTTTGAATTTTTCTTTTCGGATAAAAGAATTGAGATGTGTCAAATCTATTACTGGCCTCCATGTACCGTTTTTCTTCTGTATCATGAACAGAGGAGAATACATGCCTTTGCCTTGTTCGTCTTCTGGAACAGGGACGGCTGCGCCTTGATCCAATAAACAGCTCACGTAGGTTAATAGGACCTGCTTTTTCTCTTCTGAACCTGGAAGAGCTGTGGGAACAAATCTGAGTCTTGGGGTATTGCTGAAAACCCACTTGTGACCGGAGGAGACCGTCTTGACGGTCCAGTAATCTCGAATTGAGGCCGCCCAGACATGCCCGAAGTGGCGAAGACGAGCCCCCACCTGGCATGCCTGAGCGGGCCCAATCTCAAAAGGACTTTGTGGCGTCCTGGTTACCAGAGGAACCCCCTTTTACGGGTTTCTTGAAAGAAGACTGCCTGGCTTTCCAGGATCTAGAGAACTCCCGACCAGGTCTGTAGCTGCGCGCATCCCTAGCGCGATCAGAGTTTTGTCTTCTAGGAAAACTGCGTTTCTGATTTTGTAGGCGTCTGTCTTGAGGGAGGAAACCAGACTTCCCACCTGTGGCCCGGGTTATGGCACTATCGAGCTTATTGCCGAACAATGAAGAACCTTCAAACGGAATTCGGCACCAAGCTTGCTTGGAAGCTGGGTCTGCCAACCACGGACGGAGCCATAGGGCACGACGAGCTGAAACAGCTGCCAACATAACCCGGGACATCAGGCGGATGACATCAATAGATGCCTCCCCAAGAAAGGCTGATGCCAGCCTGATCTCTTGGATAGGAGAATCTTTAGCTGTCTCAGTAGAGATACCTCTTAAGAACTCATCCACATTATCAGACCAAGATTCCAAAGCTTTGGAAACTGCAGCTATTGCAAGTACTGGCTTACATGCCATTCCTGACGTCAGGTAGATCTTCTTTAAATCTGCATCAATTCGCCTTTCCAACGGATCTTTAAAAGATACAGTGTCTTCCAAGGGAAGCGTTACATATCTTGCTAGTCTCATTAAAGCTGCATCCACTAATGGGGCTGATTCAAGGTGCTTTACTTCCTCTTCCTTGAAAGGATATAGTTTCGAGACCTTTGACTGCATGGAACTTTTCTTGTCCATTTTGCACCATTCTTCAGAAATGACCTCACCCAGCTCAGAGAGAAAAGGAAAATATTGTCGCTCCTTATTGAGCTGCTTAAAAAACTTCCTCTGCTTTGGGGGGGAAGTAACTGGATCTTCCCACTTCAGGGCCTCCTTTACTGCTTTTACCAAAGAAGGAACTAAAGCGTACTCAAACCCCACGCCAGGATCTTCCAGATCCGATTCGCTGTCTGAAACAGGAGCAGAAGGGTGACTTGGTTGGGAGGAATCCCATGTCTCATGCACAGAACCTTCGCCCACTGGAGGGCATAATGGGTCTGATGGGGAATCACGGGGCTGCTGGGCTTCTCTCTCCTGTAGAGATTCTTTCACAACCCGCCTAACCATAGATTCCAAACGCTGGTCTGCACCATCCCTCTCATCTGCGGCTTTAGAAAAGCAGTGATCACAGAGAGATTTGTCTGTTGGAACAGGCATCCTACATCCCCAGCATGATTTCCCTGAACTCTCTTTAGAGTGAGATGAAGGGGGGTGAGAAGGATTCTTATTGCGCTGTTCAGATCTGGAAGATTTATGATGGCTAGACCTGGAGGAAGATTGCCGGTGGTGTGATTTTGATGATCCACTTCCTTTATGAGAACTACGGTGTGGATCAGACCTAGTAGGGCTGTGAGGAAAGAAACACAGAGAAGATAGAAAAGAAAATCAGCTGGTGTCCTACTCTCAATCCTTGTACAGGCAGAAAGGCAAACTGCAAACATACCTGCTACAAGCGGGCTGGCCACTAGGGGGCAGTGAGGAGTCCATAATGTCAATACAATAGGAAGCTGCAGAGACAGATTCACAGGATCAGCTGACTGACAACAGACCTCCACCCCCAGACAATAGAGATTGTCTTACCTTGAACCGCCAAGATAGTAGCCCCGGGAAGTCGCTGTATCCCCCACGATCATTCCCAGGGCTCTGAAAGCTTCTCACAGCTTTTAAAAGTGGCGCCCGTGACGTCATCGCCGACGTCAGACGCGAGACGCTCGCGCGCATGCGCGAACCAAGCCTCGACTTCGTATTGGGTCCGCGCATGCGCAGAACGTACGCCGGTACCCGGAAGTCACAGAGAGAGCGGCTGCTGGAACGCAGAGAGCGTCAGCGCCAACCTAGGACACCAGGAAGCAGGAAGAAAACACACAGAGGTATGATACACATAAACACTGCTGCCATATGTGAATGAAATGTGAAAAACTTTACCACTCCACCTACGATCACCTGGGCCGAGGAACGCCATCCATACACATACACACCGGACTTGGCAGCAGATAATGGTCGCCTGAAACATTAGGCAATAGACCGTGCGCACATAGACGAACCGATCCAATCTTCAGCGCTACTCTGCTTTACACTCCATACCCTGCTTAACAGTCAGGGCCTATCGGAGGAATTTTAGGCACTCGGCATCATCGATCGTAGGGAGGATTCATCTTCAGGTAGGAGAACCAACACCTGGTCCTACGGAGGAGGACAAAAAAGGAACATGGATAGCAGCCTAGAGCAAAGATTTATGGGAGAGGGGGTCCTATTGGGTAGTTATGGAGGCGGAGCCTACCCACACGTATGCTGCCATGGAGCCTGTCAGGAAAGTGGGTTATGGCTTTTTTTTTTTTGCAGAATTAGCGTTCTTCCTCTCCAATCTAACCACAGCACGTGTGTTCTCTATAACTAATTCTGTTGTGGCAAGAGGGCTGTAACTTACGGTCTCAGTAGAATAGGCAACAAGTGACTTGATCAAAAACTTGTGCAGATCTTGACAAATGAACATCAAATGGGTAAAAAAAAAAAATCGTAGTGTATCTAGCTCCATCAAAATGCAGTACATGTGATGAATGGAGGCTAAAGCATGAAGAAAAAGGATGGAACTAACTATATAGAGCATCCGCTAGCTACAGAGTGAGGTAGGGACAAGACTATTAAAAGCAAACAAATCAACAATGCATGTGTAAGATGAGATTTCAACAGGGAGTATATCATTTTAAAACAATTGAAAATAAAGTCCAAACATTAAGTGAAGATTCAATTCCAGGAAAACCTCAAAGAGAAGAAAAGGGAGAACAAGAGAATGCAAGCATTGACATACCATAAAACTTGAAAGTCACTACTGGTGTCTGTAAGATGGCACAGAAGACAGTTTATGAGTATATCTTTAGAGGGAAAGGCAGCAACATTCACCAGTCCTTTTACCTCACTTTGAATCAAGTTCTTCAGAGGGGAAGGCAGCAACGAGCACCGCTCCTTCTTAACTCACTTTGAATCAAGTTATTGGTTTAGAAGATGAATCCTATTCAATAGTGGGATGTGCTTTGCAGAAACAGAATGCAGTACAGAAATGCAGTGGCTGATACTGCACAGGTGTCATGATCAGCCAGGTACATTGATCAGGTTTGATTGGTCCTTAGGTACATTGATCAGGTTTGAAGAACCGTCTGATTCATTCTACTTTGTTACTGACATACACGTAGAACTGTGTTGTTTGGTTGTGTATGTATGTAACTATCTTGCTGTCTGTGTAAAAGTGAAAAGATTCTATTTTAAAACCTATTTCATGTTTTATAAGCTCAGCAATTTAAATAACTAACATGGCTGCACAAGGTTCAAGCCTTGGAATGGCATGTTCTAGTTTTGTGGTCAGCTTGGGCTAACCGAGGGCAAAACCCACACTTTGTCTCTTGGATCTATAAATTTAAGGCAGGCTACAGCAGCTACAGTATTGTTTCAATGGAGGCTTCAGAAAAAAAAACATGGATTTCTCTTCTGGTGGCATTCGTTAGGGATGCATAAATGTAGGAGCTCAATATTTGAAGTTATACTAGTGCTTTCAGGGACTCTTTCCATGATTGCTTTTTTGTTGTTTCTCTCTCGGTAATGGGATGTCCCAATATGTGTTTTCAGAAGTAAGCTGTCTTAAGCCTCATACACACGATAGGACTTTGTACAAACTTTCTCGTGGTTTTTTGTACAAAGGGCGTTGGCCTTAAACTAATTAAGCATACACACGGCAGAACTTTTTCATCCAACTTTCACCAAATCACGTGGTTTTTCAGCTCTTTACTGCCACCCCTTGGCCAACTTCTGTATAGGTGAGATTTGACACCTGCGAGCCCCGTCGAGGGAGCCAGCGCCGAGCTGGCTCGCTCATCGGGAAAGGAAAAACATTTCTATATAAGTCATCGCGCACCTCGCACACAGCATTAGTGGGAGGGAGCGTCATGTCAACATCAGAAGAAGAGAAGAGGGAACAAGACAACGGAGAAGACCGGGCCACCGCTAGCAAAAGAGTGGCAAAAGAGCAGAAGATAGCGGAGGAGCCCGGCAGAAGAACAGGAGACCGGGAGAAGAGGCCGTACACCAGGAGAAGAACCGGACACCGGGAGAAGAGAGCGGAGAAGTCGGAAGAAGACCCCTGGAGCTGCCTAATAAGTTACTTTAAAAACCTGTGTAGTGTGTTTTTTTTTATTGACACTTTTTCCCCCAGGTGAATGGGTAGGGGTACGATGTACCCCATACTCATTCACATAGGGTGGGGCCGGGATCTGGGGCCCCCCCTTATTAAAGGGGGCTCCTGGATTCTGATAAGCCCTCCGCCCGCAGACCCCGACAACCAACGACCAGGGTTGTCGGGAAGAGGCACTTGTCCTCATTAACATGGGGACAAGGTGCTTTGGGGTGCGGGGGCCGCAGGGCGCCCCCCTGCCCCAAAGCGCCCACCCCCCATGTTGAGGGCATGCGGCCTGGTACGGCTCAGGAGGGGGGGTGTTCACCTGTCCCCACCCCCTTTCCTGACCGGCTGGGCTGCGTGCTCGGATAAGGGTCTGGTATGGCTTTGGGGGGGACCCCCACACCTTTTTTTTCGGCATAGGGGGTTCCCCTTAAAATCCATACCAGATCTAAGGGCCTGGTATGCTCCCAGAGGGGAACTCCCTCTCGTGCTTGCTACAATAGGAAAATGTGTTTTTCCTATTGCAGACAGCGCGAGATGTACAGTACCCTGTCGCCGAGAATCAGCGCGATGGGATCGTGCTGGAAACATTCTTGCGGGCAGGTACTGTAGTTTGTACAAAAGTCCGATGGCTTTGTGTACACACAATCAGACTTTGCTCCATCGGACTTTTGTTGCCAGAAAGTTTGTTCATTCGCACAGCCAACAAAAGTCCAATGAAAACCGAAAAAGTTTGTCCGATGGAGCGTACACACGGTCGGATGTTGCCCTAAAACAGCTAGTTTGCATGTTTGTTGTCAAAAAGTCCAATCATGTGTACGGGCCTTTAGACTGTCTTAGATCTTACCCTGAATGATAAAGGGTGCTATGAAACCTATAGGATTGTAGATGCTGTTGTGTTCACAGCAGACAAAACTCCTCGCTTGAAGGGCTTTTCACAAGTTGATACTTGAAATGTGAACATCTCTTGGTTGACATTTCAAGGCAGACTGAGGCTACGTTGCATAGGGGAAAGATCCATTCCTAGCCCAAATTCCTTTACACCAACAGCATGGTCATCAGAGGGAAAGGCTTTCCTTACCTTGTCCGTGTTAAAAGACAATTTTGTGAAGCCTGAGGTTGCAAGTGGCAAGCATATCCCAAGTTCTCCTGAGAGAATCAATCAATTCTCCTGTAGGCAGAGATTTCAGCTCATCTACATAGAAATTATTTTCCACAAATTCACATTTATCAAATCTGAATTCTTTTTCACCTTCTTGAGCTATTATTCTCAGCCCATAAATTGTTACAGCAGGAGAACAGCTTTTACCGAAGTCATGTACTTTCAGTTGGTAGGGAGGAAGGGGAACAGCACTTCTAAGTGCAATAGTTTAAAAAACACTTTAATTGGTAAAAGTAAACAACTCACAAGAGTAGAAGAAATCGCATTTTGTAAAATCATATAAGTCTCGCTGTGCACTTCCCAGGTTGTTCTGCTGGGTGTCTCTTTGTCCAAGCTGCAGGCTGGCGGCTGCGCCAGTGGATTACAGCACTGACCGCAGTGCTTGCGGAGGCTGAGGATGCTGAAGACCAAGGGGTGACATCACTTCTGGGATGCGGGTGGATGAGGTGACACGCGTTCGGAGCATGCATGCTCCTTCGTCAGACCATGCTGGGGGCCATCTATGATGTGGTATATATATATATATATATATATATATATATATATATATATATATATATATATGCTGGAGCACCGATTTTCCAGCCCTATTGTTCATAGAGTACCTTCTAGTATTGGAACCGGCTGCTCTTAACCTCCCTGGCGGTTTTCCCGAGTGTGGCTCGGGGTTAAAATTCAGGACCATTAGCGGTAACCCCGAGCCACACTCAGGATTACATCGCAGGATCCTGGTGTGGCTTTACTTACCTTGTCCCCGGGATCCTGCGATGTCCCCCGCAGTGTCCGTGGGCTCTGTCCTCTGCCCAAAGCCTCTCCGTGCCGGGCTCCGTTTCCTGCGAGCGTCGCGACACACGGGGGCGGAGCCTGGCGGCAAATTTAAAAAAAAAGTAAAAATCATAACACATACAGTACTGTAATCTTAGAGATTACAGTACTGTATGAAATTATTTCACATCCCTTTTGTCCCCAGTGCTTTGGCCCATGCCCTGCATGCAGTTTTATGTGATATATACTGTTCTTTCTGCCTGGAAACTGGAGATTGTCCATAGCAACCAAAAAGTGTCCCTTTACGTCAAAAGTGGCTTTAGACCAGCTAGAAAACAGCGATAGTAAATTAGAACACTTGCAGAATTGAGCGATAGTGAATCGTGGGTAAATTTATTTTATTACTATTTATTTTTATTTATTATATTATAATTTATGTTTTTGTGTTTCAAACTTTATCATACCCGGGATATCTACTAGACTCTTGTTTGGACAAATTTAAGTGTGTTATTGTTAAGAATTACAGACCTACAATATAAAACGCCAAATTTCCATGCAAAATAATTGTACCGCTTTCAGCACCTAAAATCTGAAATAATCATACCGCCAGGGAGGTTAAGTGTTGACATCCTTTATAGATCCAGAGACTTTCTTATAGACTTTTCCATAAGTTCTTATATATGCTTTCATCAACTTTTTATATGTATGTAAGGGCAGCCTAGTTGACCTGTGGGATTCTCCGCTTTGTGCCCCAAATATCCATCCTTGTACTTTCAGTTGGTAGTCTATGATTTTGTTGCTGACACACATGTCATAGGTATATCTGGAATTACACCCCAAAACACATTCTGCTACTTATACTTCTCTTGAGTATGGGGATACCACATGAGTGAGTAGCCGTGTACAGGGGCCGAAAACCAATGACCGTGGGCTGAATAAAAAAAAAGAGAGAATTTCCTTGATTCACGTTGATCAATGTGGATGAAGAAATCTATGCCAGAAAAAGTGTATGGTATGCTCACAATTAGAATATTCCTCCACACATCCATCCACTCTTATAATGTTGGGCATAAATGTAATGTTCTTTTTTTTTTTACGTTCAGCGCGTGACCTAACAGATTCCTCCATTCACATCAATCAATGTAGATGAAGAAATCTCTCCTAATGCTTGGGCATACACATTCTTTTTTAAACTGCAGATGGAGAAATATGGCTTTATCGTTTAGCCTGGGTTCACACATGTGCGGTGCGAATTCAAGCTCAGGTTTCACCGGGGAGATAAAAATCTCCTGTTCAAAGGAATCACTGCGTTTTAGCTCAGGATCAGTGAGCAGGGAGAGGGGGAGGGAGAGGGGTGGAGGGAGAGGGGGGGAGAGGGGGAGGTGTAGTGAGGATAAGGAGAAAATCCATGTTCAGAACGCAATGCATCTGCGAAGCAGATGCGTTCCCATAGAAGATAAGGGGCTCGTAATTCGCACCGAAGTGCCCAGAAAACGCACACTTTTTTTGTGCAATGCGCAGTGCGAATGCATCGTACATATGTGAACCAGATGCATTCATATGAATGTATTTTAAAATGTCCTGCGAATTAGATGCGGTGTAAGCCGCATCTAATTCGCATAGGTGTGAACGGGGGCTTAGTCATTAAAATCTACGCCTCCCATATAAAGATTATAGTCGTGGACATAGAGAGGCTATTTAATGACACAAAATGCCGTGCTAATTTGGGCCGTTGTGTCTGGGTGAATGGAAGACAGGATGAATACTTCCCATTTGTCCTTCCACTTCACTTTGAGTAGTTATTCTTTCTGCAAGCAGGCAGTCTCCCCATTTCTGGGTGGGGTGTTAACAAGCTGTTGGGGGAAGCCTCAGCGATTAGATTGCATGGTGCCACAGCAGCCAATTTCTTTAGCCACTTACCGACTGCTGCACGACTATATACGTCCTGACTTTGAAGAGGGATATCATCGGTAATGGCAGCAGCTGCTGCCACAACCGAGGTATCCATCTCTTCAGGCGGCGGTTTGGTTAATGATAATGGTGGTCTCTGTGGCGGATTTGCCATGAGATCACCGTTATTGTCTCCCGCACCCTCCGCCGCTTACCGGAGCCGTTGGCAGCAGCAGAGGCGATCGGGACCTGTCGGTGGCTGGGTATGGAGAAGAGTGAGGCTAAGATGGCCCCCACCTGTCTCTATGCCATAGCAGGGCAGAAGCGACGTCAGAACGTCACTTCCACCCATATGTCTTAAAGGCACGTTTTTCTGTTGTCATTTTGTTCATATTTAATGCCATGCTTTTTTTTATTACAAGGGATCTTTACAGTAATAGGAATAAAAGTGACCCAATTTAAAAAAAAAAAAAAAAACAGTGTAAAAATAAATAAAATAAAATAAATAAGGAAAAAAAAATAATTTTAAAGCGCTCCGTCCCGGCGAGCTCTCGCGCAGAAGCGAACACATACGTGAGTAGCGCCCGCATATGAAAACGGTGGTCAAACACACATGTGAGGTATTGCCGCGATCGTTAGAGCGAGAGAAATAATTCTAGCCCTAGACCTCCTCTGTAACTCAAAATATGCAGCCTGTATATATTTTTAAACGTTGCCTATGGAGATTTTTAAGTGTAAAAGTTTGACGCCATTCCACTAGTGGGCGCAATTTTGAAGCTTGACATGTTGGGTATCAATTTACTCAGTGCAATATTAGCTTTCACAATATAAAAAAATTTGGGCTAACTTTACTGCTGTCTTATTTTTTTATTCAAAAAAGTGAATTTTTTCCAAAAAAAGTGCGCTTGTAAGACCGCTGCGCAAATACTGTGTGACAAAAAGTATTGCAATGACCGCCATTTTATTCTCTAGGGTGTTAGGAAAAAAAATGTATAATGTTTGGGGGTTCTAAGTAATTTTCTAGAAAAAAAACGTGTTTTTAACTTGTAAACACCGAGTCTGAAAAAGAGGCCCGGTCTTAAAGTGGTTAATGAACAATTTTCTAAAAAGTGACACGCTTGTATAAAAGTTGTCCACGTACAAATGGTACCCCTTTAAGAACAAGGGTGACATCAAGTCCCATACTATCTTGCCACTGCTCCCCATGTAGTCTGGGCATCTGGGGGGGGGTCTCCACTGTCATTTCCCTCATAAATTCTAAAACAATATGTATAGCCTAAATTCAAAACAAAAAAAATATATACTGCGCTATCCCAAAAAATATTCAATAAACAAAAAACATGTGTCTGTGAAAACAGAAGATTGGTGATGCTGCTGCAACCATAAATGTGAGACAACCTCCACTTCAAAATAATATACATAAAAAGGCTGCGCTGGTGTTAATTAGGTAAGTGTGATCATGAACCGTTTGTATGACCACAACTAGCGCAACCATATGTGATGACAAATAATTGAAAAAAAATGATATTACTGGGACAAATATTAAAACTTGATTCCCACAGATTAAGACATGTATAATTAGTCTTTAAATATGAACAATCAGACATCCAGCATAATACGCAAAGTCCATACAAAAACGTTCCTTGCTGAGAGTATCTTTCACAGGAAAAAAAAGGAGAAAACACCACTCTTCTAACGATGTGAGGCATGCAATGTTGTCACCCTGAAGAATGTGATGATATGAAAATTCTTCCACCTCAAAACAATCTGCCTCTTACCAGATCTTTTGATCTCTTGTTACAGAGATCGTATGTGCAAGTGGCTGTGTCCCCCAGCCGCTGGGTCTCTGCTAGAAGTATGGCTCCAAGGGTCACCGCGCAAGGGGTCCACTGGATGGTATGTTAACACTCAGATCCCAAGGGTAAATGGGAAAAAAAGGCTCCATAGCGTAATACTGATAACATTTATTAAAAGAATGCAAGAAATACACTGGGGGGACCCCAGGAAGACAACAGATTTGTCGAAATGGCGTAGGGAGGAGCGACGTGCTGACGTCACCACCATCCATCGCTGATCCCGGAAGTTACGGGCAGCAGCTGTGAGCCGGCCGGCATATGTTTTGTATACACGTGATTTGAAGCCATTACACTGTAAGTGTATTTCTTGCATTCTTTTAATAAATGTTATCAGTATTACGCTATAACAAGAGATCAAAAGATCTGGTAAGAGGCAGATTGTTTTGAGGTGGAGGAATTTTCCTATCATCACATTCTTCAGGGTGACAACATTGCATGCCTCACATCGTTAGAAGAGTGGTGTTTTCTCCTTTTTTTTCCTGTGAAAGATACTCTCAGCAAGGAACGTTTTTGTATGGACTTTGCATATTATGCTGGATGTCTGATTGTTCATATTTAAAGACTAATTATACATGTCTTAATCTGTGGGAATCAAGTTTTAATATTTGTCCCAGTAATATAATTTTTTTTCAATTATTTTTCATCACATATGGGTGCACTAGTTGTGGTCATACAAACGGTTCATGATCACACTTACCTAATTAACAGCAGCGCAGCCTTTTTATGTATATGTATAGCCTGTAGCCCTTTCACAGAGCTTATACAGTTTGACCCCATATCTGACACGGTTGCTGGTTTGATATTGATTAATTGCAAGCCTGACAGTAAAATGTACTAGGGACTCATCTATGCAGATGTTTTGTTGGGGCTTTTGCACATCTGCAAAGTTTTGGTAAAGGAGATTTATGAGGGGCTGAATTTTGTGAAGCTGGTCATGGTCAGTGTCACCCCGAGGACGATAGAGGGTATTGTCATTGAAATGCATAAAACGCATCATTATCTCATAACTTTTTCTGTCCATTGCAGCAGAGAACACGGGTATATGATAAATTGGGTCTGTGGGCCACTATGACTGCAATCCATTCATTTTGTAATGCCCATGTTAAGGGTTAGGCCTAAAAAAAAAAATGAATTTCGGAAACTGTAATGCCCCGTACACACGGTCGGATTTTCCGATGGAAAATGTCCGATCGGAGCGTGTTGTCGGAAATTCCGACCGTGTGTGGGCTCCATCGGACATTTTCCATCGGATTTTCCGACACAAAGTTGGACAGCAGGAGATAAAATTTTCCGACAACAAAATCCGATCGCGTCAATTCCGACCGTGTGTGGCCTGTTCCGACGCACATGTGCCACACATGCTCAGAAGAAATTCCGAGACGGGACAGCTCGTTCTGGTAAACTTAGCGTTCGCAATGGATACAGCGCTTTCGTCACGCTGCAATGTTAAAAATGGTTTAATACAGCGCACTCTTTTCTTCTTTATAATGTGACAAGAATTAAGTAGTTTTGCTGCTCATATTCACACACACTTCTCACAAACTTTTATTTGTGTTTTTTTAGTGGGATTCCCTGAATATATTGTTATTAGTTGTCACATCTGACAGTTTTATATATTTTTTTTTTTTGGATTTTCAGCCTTTTTTTTTCTTTAATGTTTGGATTTTTTCCAAGGCTGATCTTTGTTCAATGTTATTTTTACTCCAGAATATTTTTGTGTGTGTTTTGTGTGTCAAGTTACCCCAACACCATTGATATCTTTTATTATTTAATCTCCAGGAGATTGTTTGGTGTTGGTGTCCCTTGTTAATTTCACATTGTATATTTGCAATGTACCTGAATCCTCACAAACCAACTGTCATTTTTGAAGTAAAACACATAGGAGAGTATAATTCAAAACAAAAATCCTTTATTAAGGGATCAGAACCAAACAAAGAGGAAGGAAACACTGGATCAACAGCAGAAATTAGCGAAGCCTGGGACCCCCACGGCAGACATCAATTCTTCAACATCAAAATTGGTAGCCTGAGGAGTCCATATGTAAGGGAGGGCAGTCTGGTCCAGAATTCGCAGAGATCCGGATAGCAGCAGATGACATCTGTGTCCCCAGGCTGTGGTACCACAAGAGGCTGCATTTTTTGGCCGACCAGACTGAACCCAGGGCAATCACTGTCTGGTCTTCCTTCCACGCTTCCTTCCGGGCTGTGGCTGTGCAGTTGGAGATGTGGCAGGAGGAGGAGTAGGACCTGGAGGAGGAGGAGGACTGGGGGGACCTGGAGGAGGACTGGGGGAACCTGGAGGAGAGGGAGGAGGAGGAGGAGGACCTGCAGGAGGAGGAGGAGGACCATCGCGAAGGTGTGTCTGAGGTGTAATTTGGCCCCTCATACCTTTCTCCAGAGCCTCCAATATGAGGGCCTCACACATGGCTTGTTGGCCCTCCTCCATCCTCTGCATTTTATATGCAATGAAGGCAGCAATGTTCTCCTCCATGGTGTGGGGTGCTCCCAGGACCTCTGTAGCCCTCCAAAAGAATCCTATAGCAGCCTCCTCTAGGGCACTCCTCCTACTGCCACTTTCTCTTTCCAGGGGGGGTGGAGGGACCTGCAGATCAGCCAGCCGGCTCGGCCCGGCCACCTCCTGGCTGAGACTTCCCTGTGTATGAAAAAGGGACATGGTTTTAGTTTTTGCATCATCAATCACAATCCTAAATTAGTACTCCCAACTAACATCTAGTTAACATCATTGATTGGACAAGCAGAAATATTTAGAGGAATGCTATACCTGGCTCAATCTGGGCTCCTCCACATATCGCCTGGAAGGCCCAGGTTGGGCGTCAGAAGCCTCAGGCGGGGGGGAAGGAAGCGTGGAAGGAAGACTTGAGAGGGATGACCTGGGTTCAGTCTGGCCTGCCAGAAAGTGCAGCCTGTCGTAGTACAACATCCTGGGGACATAGATATCATCTGCTGCTCCGGATCTCTGTGAATCCAGGACTTTCTTGCGCTCCCTCAGATATGTGCTCCTCAGGCAACCAATTAATATCTTTAAATAAGTGATGTCTGCCGTGGGGATCACCTGCTTCACAATTTCACACAATTGCTCCAGTGCTGCCTTCCTCTTTGCTTGGTTCTTGAAATGGGGGTGTTTAATCTCCCACAGACAGGGCAGCTCCCTTAGCATCTCTAGGAATACTGACATGAAGTCATTATCTTTGAGTAGCATATCCATGTTCACTGCAAGACACAACACAAGACAAAGCCTAATGTCACACCAAACTCTCCTAATCTTGTTATAGGCCTCAATCTAGAAGCAGTATAGGCACAAGTTTGTCTCTTACCTTCGTTCTTACGATCGGCGCGTCCAATGCTCCTTCCTCCGCTCACAGATCGTACGTAATACGCACACGTGTTATGCTTTATACACACTGCGCATGCGTGTAACTCCGCCCGCCCCTGACGTTCTTTCTAGTCTATTCCCTGCCCCTTTTCGTTCGGCGCAGTGGGTGAAGAGCATGATGGCGGAGTTAGAGCAGGTGTGTGCTAATTATAGCATTGAGGAGGAGGAGGAGGAAAGCCCGGATCCAGGCACGTCCCGATCCAGAAGGAGACGTTTTAAGGCCACAAATATGTCCTTTGGGGAGATGTTGGAGATGGTCGACATCATGAGGAAGTCCGACTATGACGGGAAGTATGGGCCTTACCCTCACCCCAACATCCGAAAGGCCAAAATCATTGCTAAAGTGGTCAAAAGCCTTCACAGGAATTTCGGGGTACGAAGATCTAAAGATCAGCTCAGGAAGCGGTGGTCGGACCTGAAGTTGAGAGAGCTAGAGCAGTACCGAAAGATCCGGAGAGTGCTGCAAAAAAGTAGTTGTGCTGTGTTCCTATTCTTTCTGTCTTTATTCCGTTCGTTCTGCTCCATATGCTTTTATTAATTGTAATGTTTAAAACAGCAACTTTAATGTTCATGGGCCCATTATTCGTTCGTATCAAACATTTTTCTTTCGGCCTCTAGAACACCATTGTATAGGCCATATGCATTTTCACACATTTTTTTTGGGCCTACTTGGATGCCAAATATTTGTTTGTGTAGATCGGTTTGTTACTACAATGAAATGCAAACTAGATTCTGTGTAAGGAGAGGACACTGAGCAGCTGTTTTCACATCTGGACACTGGAGCACTAGTGTGGGACACAAGAACACCATTTTTATTAGGGGGGGCACACAGGTGCTCCAGTGTATACTATAGGGGGGGCTACATCTGTGAAGCTTGTACAAAACAGGTAAAGTATTGCAGCTTGACAAAGGGCAATAAAAAATATACATCTTGGAACTCTGCTAAAATAGACAATTGTACCCCACTTCCAAGCAATGTTTCCTATTTCTAGTTCTGCCATCAAATATCTGTGTGCTAATTATACCATTTTTGTTTTACATAGGGGAGAAAAGACTCGGAGGACACCCCTCATCCGAGGAGACCACAGACCCCCCACCTATGGAAGAAGGTGAAATACCCCCAAACGAAGCTGAGCAGGAGGAAGAATAAGATGTGGTGGAGATTGGCACCACAACAGGTGAGTGTCTGCGACCGCAGACTCAGGTAAACGAGATGGATGGTGGCAGATTTTTGAGACCTTTTTTTTTTTTTTTATTTATCTCTTTTTAGGTGATCGTAAGGTTGTGGATCCCCAACGCTTTACTTCTGAAAGTGCCCAGATCCTGATCGGGGAGATAATGGGGTGTAATGCCGAACTGCAAAACATCCAGCAAAAAATCCATGATGTTATTAAAAAAAATAATAACATCATTGATGTTTTGGGGCGAATTTAAACCCTCAAAATCACTTTTTGGATTGTGGTTCAATCTTTTACATTTTTTTGCAATGTTTTGAAAAGCCAAATTTGGAGGATGCACACAGTGTGCCAACATGTGCTATCTGCCATCACGGGAGATCAATGGACGCGTTTTGGGGGTGCAACCCCTTCCTCAATTATAAAGTCGCGTTGAGGAAGGGCTTGCTCCCCCAAAACACATCCCTTGATCCTCCCTGATGGCAGATAGCACATGTTGACATTCGTAAATTGGTGTGCATCTTCCAAATTTGGCTTTTCCAGGGGTGATTTCCCCCCATCTGAACGCTATATCAAACCCAGTTCCTAAATACTGATGTCTGATATAGCCTTCAGGTTTTACCTAATGTGAACTTTGTAAGTTCAAGTTTTTTGGCTTTCTTGTTGGTTTTACACAGGCCTGTTTTATCTGAAATGGATATTTCAATTTTTGATAATGCTACTGCAAAAATTGTTATACAACAAACATGTTGGTTTGTTTTAAAAACCTTTGGTAAATGCACATGTGATTGTGCAGGTATAAAAAAGTGGCTTACTCAAGAATGTGTGGATTATTGTCTCAACACTACAACACTTTTGGGGTGATGTAATAGCTGTTTTATGCAAAAATGGGGTTTATTTCCTAAGGGCAAATCCACTTTGCACTACAAGTGCAGGTTCAGTGCAGTTGCAAGTGCACTTGTAGTGAAATGTGTTTTTGCATTTAGGAAATACCACCCAACAGTGCTTTGTATAAGGTTACCCAATCACGACATTTTCTGCACTTAAAACATTTCTGTCAGGGTCAGCTAAAACAAACACAAGCAGTAAATGTCCACAAAGAATTTTTTTTTATTTGAAAAAGGCTTCACATATTGTCTGGCATATTGATAGCCCCCCTACCCGCAAAGAACTCCAGGTATCGTAACCGGACATCACGGGCACTCAGGGAGGGCAAGCCAGGACGGCCACTTTCAAGCGCCGTCAGTGTTGTTGGATGTAGGATTCCGGCCTCAGGCCCAACTGAGCCAGCATAGTTGGCAGAATGTTTTCTTAAAAAATTATGGAGAACACAGCACGCAAGTATTATATGGTTCAATTTATACTCCGCCATATGGATGGGTGTCAGAAATAGTCGGAACCGGCTGGCCAGGATTCCAAATGTGTTCTCCACCACTCTTCGGGCTCTGGCCAGCCGGTAATTAAAAACCCTCTGTTCCGGGGTGAGGGTCCTCATCGGGAATGGCCGCATCAGGTGGTCCCCCAGCGCAAACGCTTCATCAGCAACAAACACAAATGGGAGACCTTCCACATTGTCCTCTGGAGCTGGCAAGTCCAAGCTGCCATTCTGGAGACGCCTGTAGAACTCCGTCTGGGCGATGACTCCACCATCGGACATCCGGCCATTCTTCCCCACGTCCACATACAAGAAGTCGTAATTAGCCGACACCACGCCAACATCACTATACTATTAAACCCCTTGTAATTATAATAGTATGACCCCGAGTTAGGTGGTGGGACGATGTGGACGTATTTCCCATCAATAGCCCCTCCGCAGTTAGGAAAGTCCCACCGCTGGGCAAAGTGGGAGGCCACAGTCTGCCATTCCTGTGGCGTGGAAGGAAACGGTTGAGGAAAAAACAATAAACATTACTATTTTTTCACAGAAACATGGCAAGCAGATTAGACACAAACATTCTGGGGCAACCTCCAGATAGCATTTATTAAGGGGAATTTAACAAGGCCAAAGTATAAGGTACACCTATCATATTCCCCCTCCCCCCTCTCATGGGCCATTTCTAATATTATAGGGGGGGAACTCTTGGACAGGTAACCCTCTTCACTTCATTGAGAGATGAATGCCTAAATAATGGCTATTACTTGGAACAGCCCCTCCTTAGTTACACTATTGGCAGCCCACTGGACAGGTAAGAAGTGTCTGAATACAAAGATATAAAAACACAGTGTTCAGATTTGGACATTCTGCTATTACCTATCAAGATAATAATAGGATACAAAAACTTTAAACAGTACAATTTGAAAGTATACAGACAGGCCCTTGCACTACATGCTTTGGGGAATTCATTCATAAATCTGACCAGTAAAGAGGTGGGTATAGTGTGTATGGGTTTGGCAAAGTCAGCAGATAGATGATTGAGGATAGAGAATTGGGATCAGCTGACTTAGCAGTTGGGAGAGGGAGGGTTACTAAAAATTATTTGGGGACACCACAAAAAAAGCCTCTGGCACTCTGCCTGAATTTAAATCAAAAATAACATTACCAAACATTTTAGGGGGTGTTTGGGGTAAAGCACTACTATGGAGCAGATAAAATACATTGTTAAGTGACTACATGAGGTGAATATAGGGCCAAGAGATACCATGCTGGGGAGGTTATTGAAGGGCAAATATGTATGAAGGACCTAAAATAATAAATAATAATTACATAAAAATCCAGCATGCATGAGAACAAAGGGGACATTCACAGCATATTACAATCATGGTAATTAGGGAATGAGGAAAGAAATACAATATATTAGCAAACATTAAATACATTAAAATGGGATATAAAAGGATAAAAATCTTACCTTCATATACTCCTTCTGCAGGACCTGTATGATGGCAGAACAGGTCTCTGGGATAATGACCCCCAGAGCCTGGGGGAGATGCCTGTCAAGAACTTCAAGTCCTGCAGACTTCTCCCTGTGGCCAAATACCGCAAGGTAGCGACCAACCTCTGCTCCGGAGTGATGGCTTGCCTCATGCAGGTATCCTGCCTGCTGATATAGGGGGTCAGCGAAGCCAACAAACGGTGAAACACGGGGTCCGTCATCCTGAGAAAGTTCCTGAAATCATCAGGATTATTCTCACGGATCTCACGGAGCAAAGGCATATGAGAGAACTGGTCACGCTGAAGCAACCAATTCTTGGTCCATGAACTCCTCCCCACCCTGTTCATGGACTGGACTTGTGTCAAGGTCAGGACCCCAACACCAAGCCCCCGCACAGCATGAACTCTACGAGGAGTACGCATACGAAACATGGCTAGAAAATGGTCGGCTGCTCAGAACGAAGTAACAGAACGCACTGAAGAACAGCAAGGCCTGTGAAGAGCGACCTGAAAAACAGCAACGAGCAGGCAAGATCACACAGAAAACTCTGATACGAACTGACTGCACGCACTGAAGAGCAGATACAAACCCACAAGCACAAACTGAACGGCAGAAAACGATCTGAAAGCCACGAGTCTGAAAAAGCGCGAATCGTCTCTCGCCAAACTTTTACTAACACGAGATTAGCAAAAGGAGCCCAAAGGGTGCCGCGCTTGGTTCTGAACCGGCCTTTTCTAGTCTTGTCGTACGTGGTGTACGTGACCGCGTGGTTGGCGATCGGAAATTCCGACAACTTTGTGCGACCATGTGTAGGCAAAACAAGTTTGAGCCAACATCCGTCGGAAAAAATCCTAGGATTTTGTTGTCGGAATGTCCGAACAAAGTCCGACCGTGTGTACGCCCTATAATAGGTTTCCAATTGAATGGCCTGGCAAAGAATGAATTTGGGCTGGCAGCAATGTATTGTTATGCATTGAAATTACTTTGGTCCACAATAAGATTATAGAGATCTTCAGTGAAAAAACAGTTGTGGCAAGACAGCTGTAATTTACGGTCTCAGTAGAATTGTCGGACAGTGACTCGATCCAAATGTTATCTTGAAGTTTGTAGAAAGCTTTAATCGAAAACTTGTGCAGATCTTGACAGATGAACATAAGATAGGTCAAAAAATTGTAGTGTGTTTAAATCTGAATAAAGCCTAATGCCATTTTGGTCTCTGTAGCAGTGTTTCTCAACCGGGGATCTGCGAGAGGTCCCCAGGGGTTCCTCCATGATCCGCCGTTCATCACAAGCAGATGAATGGCAGATCACATCCCCAAACATCTGACAGCATGTGGAAGAAAACTGACATCACTGTCCTGCGCATGTTGCGAGCAGCCCCCTCCCATCCATCCCAGGACCCTGTGTGTGGGGGACAGGAGAGAAGGAAAGGACAAGAATCAGCGTGTGAGATACCATTGCGATCCAGCAGCTTCCCTAAGCATCTCTGTATGGATGTTCACGGTAAACCCTTACAGATGCCAGCATTTTACCATCCAGTTTCCTCCTGCCCCCCCAGCCCTCCCCGTACTATACTTTCCTCCCCTGGCCCCCCCCTGCACTATTCTCTGCTGGCCCCCTTTACTACTTTACTATTCTCCCCTGGCCCTCTATACTATTCTCCCCTGGCCCCCCTATACTATTCTCTCCTGGCCCCCCTATACTATTTCTGTCTGCCTCCTGCCTGTAGTATTCTCTCCTGGCTACCCTGCACTCTTCTCCCCTGACCCCCCCTATACTATTCTCTCCTGGCCCCCCTGTACTATTTCTTCCTGCCTCCCGCATGCACTATTCTCTCCTGGCTACCCTGTACTCTTCTACCCTGACCCCCCTGTATTATTCTTTCCTGCCCCCCCCTACTATTCTCTCCTGGACCCCCTGTACTGTTCCCCCTGCTCCCCCTGTACTGTTCCCCCCTGCTCCCCCTGTACTATTCTCTCCTGCCCCCCCAGTACTATTCTCTCCTGGCCACCCTGTATTGTCCCCCCCTGCCCCGCATCCTTGCTTGCCCCCCTGTACTATACAGTTCTCTCCTGGCCTCCCCTTCCTCACCCCCTGTATTATTCTTTCCTGGCTCTCTGTACTATTCTCTTCTGGCTCCCCTATACTATTATCTCCTGCCCCCCTATACTATTCTCTCCTTGCCCCCCTTAGGTTTGACCCAGAATTGAAAAGAAAGCAAGCAAGCAAGTTTCACATTAAGGAGGTAAGTTTTAATATGTATTCTATTGCTTAATGCTATTTCTAAGCATAATTGTTATATCTACAGCTCGCTGATCACACCGATGTTCTGTGACCTGTAGATATAAAAATTATTTCAGGGGTTCCTCGAGCTCTCAGACTTGTCGCCAGGGATTTTTCAAAGGTAAAAAGCTTGAGAAACACTGCTCTATAGGATAGGGATAGTAGTACACTGGTTTTTGCACTGATAATTTTAGGAATGGGGCTTTTGTCACTATTTTCCCAAATGTCCATGACTACCTATGCCTAATCTCAAGCAAACGTAGCATTAGCTTTACTTTGACCAAGCTGTAAAACTTTTCCTACACCTTATAATGAACCTTTAAAATCTAGCCTAAGGCTCGATTCACACCTATGCATGTTGCTTTTGAGCGTTTTTGGAGGGTTTTTTTTCATGCTTGCAGCGTTTTTGCCGTGTTTTTGCTGCGTTTTTGCCGCGATTTGCGTTTTGCGTTTTTTTTGTTTTTTTTTTTTACAGTTTTTTTTTACAGTCTTAAAAAAAAATTTAAAAAAAATAAATAAAAAAAAAAAAAAAAAAAAAAAACGGCAAAAACGCATCAAAAACGCACCAAAAACGCTGCAAAAATGGTGCACTTGCGTTTTTGATGCTTGTCCATTGAATTCTATTACATGCAAAACGCTGCATTTTGCATGAAAAAAAGTCCCTGACCCTTTCCAAAAATGCAGAGAAACAAAAAGGCATTGATGTGAACATGTTCCATAGGAACCCATGTTAAAAAATTCCCGTGCATTTCTGCAAAATGCAAAATGTATCAAAAAACGCGCTAGTGTGAATGGAGCCTAATACTTAATATTATATCAATGCATTATGATGGTATCACTTGTTTGCTAAAGTGTATCTAAAGGCACTAGGAGAGAAAGTTAACTGAAATACAATATTTACAGTTGTCACTGGAACCGGAGGCGAGTGAAAATTTTTCAAATGGACACCTATTTCTGTGACAACTAGGAGATGATTTTCCCTCACACTGGAGAGGTTTTGTCTCACTTCCTGTTGTGTCTGCATGACAGAAAACAATGTAAATCTCTCTAAATGGATACAGAGATGAGCAACAAAGGAAAACCTGAAAGCAGTTTTAACTATTCCATACACTATACAAAAGAAAAAATCTTTAGATATACTTTAACTGTAAATTCTGATTCAGAAATAGAACTGAACATTTACTGAGTGCTGTTTCAGTGGTTTATGACCTTGAGAAGAATTTGTGCATCAGAGTGTCAACAAAAACCTAAAATAGGATTTGCCCCTATAGTGGATAATTCTTGTGAGAGCCAGGAATTGTGCTGCTTTCTGAATTGGCATCCTCCTCAGACACAGTGGGGTGAGATCAGTAATAGACTTTCTTAAACATGGTTCATCAATTTTCTTAACTGTCCGTGGTCTGAGATTTATACTCACCTAAAAGCGCATTGTCTAATTAGCCAATTGATTAATAGGTCAGTGTTTCATTTTACTTGCCTTGTCGGATATTAGCGACTTAAAATAAATCCACCACTAAAGCAGCCCGCTTGGTTCTGTATAATTAACTAACAGGTATCTCATTAGCTTTGACTTTCCTGAGTATCAGAAAAGTGCACACTTAACACCTTAGGAGCCACCTCAGGATGATATAGGGAGACTGGCTGATTTCTCAATGAGTTTAGTAGAAACCTCAGGTTATGGTTGCTTGTGCACAGTCCTTGAAAAGTGATAAGTCAGGGGTGTCAAACCTGTGGCTCAAGATGGCAATGAATGCGGCCTAACACAAAATCGTAAACCAAATAAAAAATTAGGTTTTTTTCGGGGGAGTTTTTTTGTAAAAATGTATTTACATTTAGCGAACAAATGTGGCTAATGAAAAATTTGACTGTGTATCTTTACTGGATTTCTATAAGTTTTATTTTCTCAAAGAAAGATCTCCCACTCTTCACAATCACGCCCTATTGATGTCGTCAGCTTTCGGCAGCACCAATATTTTGTGAGCAACTATTGTCAAGGACCAGGCACAAAAAGGACAAAATTAGAACCAAAATATCTAATGAGTACCTTGAGACTTTAGACTCCTTTCACACGGCATGGATCCATGATGATCTGCCCCGTGAACCTCCGCTTGCTCAGCGGGGAGCGCTCCGTTGATCCCTGCTGAGTCGGCGGATGACAGGGACCGCCCTGTCCGATCTCCTCTCTACCCTATGGGGGATCGGATGAACACAGACCGTCTGTCCGTGTTCATCCGATCCACTCTGCAGATGGATAGAAAAATAGGATTTTCCTCCGTCTGCAGAATCGGACCATGGCGGGGGACGGATGATATTGGGTGTCAGCGGATGAAAACGGATGGATGAAATACGGACATACGGTCCGCACGTGTGAAAGGGGCCTTATTGAGAATTGCAACTACATCTATCAAACCACATATTGATACATTTGTTTATTAAAAACAGTGTCAAATATCACACTCATTTTATGTTGCCTTCTATTACTTGACTTGAATAGGCTTTCGTAGCTGGTTCTAACAGCCCAGGGAGACTGCCAGGGATGCCACATTCCATGCAGAAGGCTTGCTGTAATTTCACTTTAAGCTCTGTCGTGTGCACTTCTGGGAAAGGCAGTGAAACAGTTACTGGATGTACTGATGTATTAAGGCAGAATGGGGCTCCAGGCAGTGTAGCCACAGTAAGCGTGCAATATATGCATTGGCTGTACTGGCATAGCCTGTCCCATCAGATACCAACTGCCTACAAGTGTATTCTTCCTTGTAAAGAGAGGCAGGTGCACAGCTTTGACCAAGGACACTATCCCCTGAATTACCAATAAGCATAAAGGTAGCTGGGAAATCTAGGTATCCCAAATAGGTTTTTGGATGTGTGGATGATCTGGCTCTGCTGGCACTGGGAGGCCTCTTGGAAATCCTGTATACAAACTGATTATTACTTCCACTGTTAAGAGTAGAGGTGTTTACATTTTGGGTAGGTTAAGAAGATCACAGCTGCTTCTTGATTGAACAAAATAGTTATTTTAAAGTGGAACTTAACTCTCTCAATCAACATTAACTATTTTTAATCCTTATGCTGCTAGCATTAGTAAATAGATATATTTATGTAGAGTGTTTTAACCTTTTTTTTTCCTGGTTTCTGCCCTAAGAAACTTCCATCTGGAGGAGGGAGAAGTACACCCTCCTGCCTGCATGCCTGAGCTAAGGGCAGGTGGATACCAAGAAGCAATTGCTAAATGAATCGTCTGTTTTTCAAAGTGATTTCTTAACAAAATAAAGCATGGAGACATGGGTAGAGGGGTGGGTGAGTTTGCTGTGAATAATTTGTGGTGCTCAGATACACATTTAGCTTGGATTTAAAGCCTTACTCCTGCAATTGGGATACAATCTAGAAGAGGTAAAATTGCTGTTAGATTTGTAAGTTTGACTGTGATTCTTACAGACTTGTAGAAGACAGGACTTTTGTTTTATCAGTAAAGCCAGTTTTTTTATGGAGGACAGTATAGGAAACAGGCTCTTTCATCACTACAACTGGATTATATGCAGCTACCTTCAATTGATTAGACACTGGAAAAAAACAAAAGGTTGCAGGGACATCCACCATCTATAACTCTTCCTACTCCCAGATAGCCTCAATTAGACCAACACTAATAAGTTCTACCCAAAACAAAATAGAAAGTTTTGGTTAAAGTTGGGATTAAAGTCCACATAAAACAGATTGTCGAGCAATTACCGTATGTGGACTTGTGAGAATTTGTAGTTTTCTTTCATGCTTTTACTGAAAAGCAAGTCAGATGTCCCAAATATCACTGGTCCATCTGTTTCTAAAATGTTTATATATTAATCTGTGAATTTGATAAGATGTAAACCCTAACTAAATGGCATTTAGTTTGCTAAAGCACTGTCTATTGTAAACACTTTTCATTTTTTTAATAAAATACGTTAACACTTTTTTTCATCCTGATCGCCTGCAGATTATTTGCAGCTACTTCATATCTACATGTACCACTCATGTGAAGGCTGCTTGCAATTTCCCAGGGCTGCAATTTGATAGTGACAACAGTGGATCATGCCTGCATAACGTGTGCTGAAGCATCATAGTGTTGTCTCCCTAGTAAGCCTAGGTAACAGGGTGACAACCCAAGAACTCAATAGTAGATAGGGATAGAACATTGTCACCCTGTAACAGAAAGTCCGATCAGGGACCTTCATGAAAGGATCGTCAGGTAATATTTTAATGTAAACTGCAGACTTAAGAATATTCAAATTGATCTTTGAAATGACATTAATGCGTTTTAGCTTTATTTATTATTTTAGTGATCAGGTTTATGTATATTTACTGTCTTATTATTTTTTTATTTTTTTTTATTGAAAAAGGATTTTTATAACAACAGGAGAAGTAGCATTTATAGTACATAGTCAGTATATATGTTTATATATTACAGTTACTATTGTACTAGGTATCAAGATTCCATGTACACATAAATTTGCTCCTTTTCAATTTTGAAAAAGTAAAAAAAAAAAAATACAAAATTGGGTAAACAATAAGAGTAAAAATATTTTATACATTGAATAAATGTTTCATATAGTATTCTCCTCATTAGTTGTTGTTCCGTTTTGAATTCTATATACCATATATACTCGAGTATAAGTCGAGTTTTTCAGTACATTTTTTGTGCTGAATGTGCCCCCCTCGACTTATACTCGATTCAAGCACTTTTCTGTAGCAAAAAAATTCATTTTCCGAGCCAAATTTGGGGCCCTGTATCTCAGGGCCACATGATGCTAGGAACCCCAAATTTGGTGTGCAAACCCAGTGGTACCACAAGATATCCAAAGCTGGAGTTCCTAGCACTAAGTGGCCCTGAGATACGGGGCCCCAAATTTGGTTCGGAAAATGTCATTCTCTGCTTCAGAAAACTGCTTGACATTTTTTGAACCGATTTTTGGGGCCCTGTATCTCGGGGCCACTTGGTGATAGAAACCCCAGCTTTGGATATTTTATGGTGCTAGTTCCACTGGGATTGCATTCCAAATTTGGGGTTCCTAGCGCTGAGTGGCCCCAAGATACAGGGCCCCAAATTCGGTCAACTGTGTCCATCTGCAGCAATGTCATTTCAGGACCCTTTGGGTTCAGAGACCCCAAATTTTGGCTGCAGCTAGGGGGCATATAGGAACACTTAAATACTGAGTTTGAAGTTCGGGGGACCTATGGCTGCAAATGGGCACAGTGAGGCTGCAAATGGGCATTGTTGACCCTCTTTTCCACTCAAAATAGCTGTGCATTTCTCACCCTCGTCTTATACTTGGGTCAATAAGTTTTTCGCATTTTTTTTGTGGTAAATTAGGGCCTCGACTTATACTCGGATCGACTTATACTCGAGCATATACGGTAGGTAAATTACGAATAAAATGGAGAACTAACGGAGAGAACCCCAATGCCGCGTACACACGATCGGACATTCCGACAACAAATGTTCGATAGGAGCTTGTTGTCAGAAATTTCGACCGTGTGTAGGCTCCTTCGGACATTTTTTGGCGGAATTTCCAACAACAAAAATTTGAGAGCTGGTTCTAAAATTTTCCGACAACAAAATCCGTTGTCGGAAATTCTGATCGTGTGTACACAATTCCAACGCAGAAAATTCCAGGCATGCTCAGAATCAAACAGAAGAGCCGCACTGGCTATTGAACTTTTCTCGGCTCATCGTACGAGTGTTATGTCACTACGTTCTTGACGTTCGGAATTTCCGACAACATTTGTGCAACCGTTTGTATGCAATACAAGTTTGATCCAACATCCGTCGGAAATAAATCACAGGATATCGTTGTCGGAATGTCCGATCGTGTGTACGTGGCATAATTGCAATGGTATAATGTTCACATTTGAAGTTTAAACATTAATCATAGTTTTTATAAAGAAAGCAGGGGTCCCATTTGACATCAACAATTTACTTTATATTGTTAAGTGTTTTGGGAATATATTTCCCATAATCTTAATCTCTTCTACTCTTGTTACTATTTGAGGGAAGGGAACTACTGTAATTTTCCAATGGAGGGCTATTGCACAGTGTGTTGCAACACAGATAGTATGAATCAAAAGTGTTAGAGGAGGAGATATATCGGGTATAGTTTGAAATAGACAGTTGTAGTGAGTTGTAGGTGATAGTTGTTCGTATTCCCCAAAAATTTGCAAAAAATCACTAGAATGTAGGCATCCTCTAAAGCAGCAAGGAGAAACCTCCAGGTATATGATGTTTAAATGAGAGAGTGTGTAATTCCATCTGCGAAACTGTTTTATTGCAGTTTCTTTTATTGTTAACATTTTCATACATTTGCACAAATTAATCCACATAGAATTCCACTCCTGAGTGGAAAACTGTGAACCTAATTTGGATTCCCATTTAGTCAATTAAAGTAGTTTATCTGTGAGTGCAGGTGTGTTGAGGTCATTATATAGTTTTAAAATTAAGAAAGACCCTTTCCCCTAGGGTTTTTAATACATATGTGCTCATATATAGTTAACAGGGGGACTTAAAGGTTTGGGGTAGTGGATGTTATAGAAAGCTAGCATCTGTGATTAGTTCTGTTCTTAGAAGCTGCTTTAATTTCCTGAACGTAATTAATTAATTATTTTTTTAATGAATAAGCTTTTAATATTTTGGTGTAAATGTCTTCTTGCACCGGGGATAGTATTTGGTGCTGTGATACATTATAATGCATGACACATACTATATGCATCATTATAGGGGCAATGCACACTCACAGGTGAGGTTTACTCTATAGTACTGCTAATTATTCAGTGTATGTTATATACAGTATGTGTTACCATGTTCTTGTTAAATGCAATTTTTGCAGCTATGAGTAATTTTTCTGCAGGAGTAATTAGCAGTTGAACACAGCAGTTTAACTAAAGCAGGATAACGAAAGCAGAAAGAAAAGATCACAAAGAACTCTGCTTTAGTCTTGATTGACCACAAACCACCACTTTGGAAGGCACCCTGCAAGTCTGAATCCTATCACCACTACCCTTTAATATGTCCCCTCTACTCTGCCTTCTCATACTAGTATCCTTTGCTTTCAAATTCTCACTTCCTTTCCCCTCTTCTCCACCCCAACATTTGTACATATCACCATCACTTCTACCCTCTCCCTACTACTGCTCGCATCATCTCCTGCTAATACTTAACCCACCTGCTGACCCACACACAAAGACAGGGAAGCATGTGCACTCATACACCTCCCACTCCCATCTTACTTATCTTACCCTCCTTCTTCTGCTAAACCTTTGGGGATATCGCCCCTAATCCTGGTCCTCCAGTATCTCACCCCCACACCCAGCACCCTCCCTCCTCCTCCAACATCAGCCGCAATTTTCTCAATCTTATCTCGATCCCCCTGCTCCCAAAAACCACCCTCCCCTTCTCACGTGCCCTCTGGAATGCCCGCTCTGTCTGCAATAAGCTCACTTCTGTCCATGACCTTTTTGTCTCCCACTCCCTTAACCTTCTTGCAATCACGGAAACATGGCTTCAAAAGTCAGATTCTGCCTCGCATGCCATGGAGGCCTCCACTGGACTCACTCACCCTGACCCAGTGGACAGAAAGGAGGTAGAGTTGGTTTGCTTCTATGCCCACTGAGCACCTTTCAAGTCCTGTTTACCCCTCCTTCTTTATCCTTCTCTTCTTTTGAGACATTCATCTGTTTTCTCCCATTTCTCTAAGGATTGCAGTGATCTATTGGCCTCCTGGACCAGTGTCATGCTTCCTTGATGACTTCTCTGCCTGGCTACCCTACTTTCTCTCCTCTGCAATACCCACTATTATCCTTGGTGATTTCAACATCTCTTTTAACATCATGTTAGCAGCCCAGCTGCATCTCAACTTTTCAACTTAACCTCATCCTTTGACCTTACACAATGGACACAGTCTCCCACACACTCTGATGGTAATACCCTCAACCTTGTTTTCTCCCAACTTTGCACCCCCTACAACCTAACCAACACCCCCTTTCCTCACTCTGACCACAACCTCAATACTTTCACAATGTGCAATCTCCAACCACCTGGCCCACCAAGCAGAAAACAATTACCCGCAGAAACCTTCACCACTTTATTCCTTCTCTTTTTTCCTCTGCAGCTGACCAACTCCATGACAAAATCTCACCCCTGTCTTGCCCTGACCTGGCCACCTCTATCTACAACAGTTCACTTTCATCCTCACTGGACTCTCTTGCGCCTCTCAAAACACAAAATGTCAGGCCCCGACTATTACAACCTTGACAGACCGACAACACCAGAAACCTTAAGAGATATAGCCGAGCACTGGAGCGAGTGTGGCGTAAAACCAACTCCCAGCATTCATTCACCCAATATAAATCTGCCTTCTTAAAATACAATTCCTTCCTACATGCTGCCAAACAAACTTTCTTTGTCACCCTCATTAATACTCTGCTCTCCAGTCCTCGTCGTCTCTTCTCTACTTTTAACTCTCTACTTTCTCCACCACCATCTCCACCCAGTAACTCGCTCACTGCTCACGAGATTGCCAATTACTTCATGTAGTAAACAAGATTGATGCAATTTGTGGGGACATCTCCACTCCACAGACATCTAACCCACTTAACATACCCTGTACTAATCCACTCTCAACACTCCTCTTTTGACCTTGCTATTACTGAAGAGGTTTCTAAAGTTTTCTCAGAAGCCCACCTTACCACCTGTCCCCTGGATCCTGTTCCCTCACATCTACTACAGTCAACCTCTTCTTTTGTCTTATGCTCCCTCACTCACATCTCTCCCTCTCCACTGGCACCTTCCCCTCCCCTCTAAAACATGCCCTGATCACCCCCATACTTAAAAATCCCTCATTGAATCCCACCAGCCTGAACAACTTAAGACCCATCTCCTTGCTCCCGTTTGTGTCAGAACTTTTGGAATGTTTAGTCTAGAACTGTCTTAGCTCCTACCTCACTGACGACAACCTTCTTGACCCCTTATAATCTGGCTTCCTCTTGCTACACTCCACTGGAACTGCCCTACTAAAACTCACTAATGACCTACTAACTGCTAAAACCAACGGCCACTACTCCATACACATACTACCCAACCTCTCTGCAGCCTTTGATACTGTTGATTATCCCCTCCTCCTTAAAAAAACTCCATTCTCTTGGCCTTCAAGACTCTGCTCTCTCCTGGCTCTCCTCCTACCTATCACAGCGCTCCTTCAGTGTGACCTATAACTCTGTTTCCTCCTCCCCACTTCCTCTTTCTGTAGGGGTACCTCAAGGTTCTGTCCTCGGTTCTCTTCTCCATTTACTCCTCCTCCCTTGATCTGTTAATAAACTCCCATGGCTTCCAGTACCACCTCTATGCTGACGACACACAAGTCTATCTCTCTATTCCTCACCTCACTTGTTCAGTCTCCTCTCTCATTACTAACTGACATATCAACATGGATGTCACACCACTTCCTCAAACTAAATCTTTCTAAAACTGAGCTCATAATTTTTCCTCCAGCCGTGCCCCTCCCCCTGACTTCTCCATCAAGATCAATAATACAACCATCAGTTCCTCCCCTCATGCCAAGGTACTAGGTGTAATCCTAGACTCTGACCTTCCACTTCTTTGCCTTAAAAAAATCTTTGGTTGCTTTCGCAGTATGCTTCGGGTCATTGTCCATCTGCACTGTGAAGCGCCGTCCAAAGAGTTCTGAAGCATTTTGCTGAATATGAGCAGATAATATTGCCCGAAACACTTCAGAATTCATCCTGCTGCTTTTGTCAGCAGTCACATCATCAATGAATACAAGAGAACCAGTTCCATTGGCAGCCATACATGCCCATGCCATGGCACTACCACCACCATGCTTCACTGATGAGTTGGTATGCTTTGAATCATGAGCAGTTCCTTTCCTTCCCCATACTCTTCTCTTCCCATCACTCTGGTACAAGTTGATCTTGGTCTCATCTGTCCATAGGATGTTGTTCCAGAACTGTTGAAGGCTTTTTTAGATGTTGTTTGGCAAACTCTAATCTGGCCTTCCTGCTTTTGGGGCTCACCAATGGTTTACATCTTGTGGTGAACCCTCTGTATTCACTCTGGTGAAGTCTTCTCTTGATTGTCGACTTTGACACACACACACACCTACCTCTTGGAGAGTGTTCTTGATCTGGCAAACTGTTGTGAAGGGTGTTTTTTTCACCAGGGAAAGAATTCTTCGGTCATCCATCACAGTTGTTTTCCATGGTCTTCCGGGTCTTTTGGTGTTGCTGAGCTCACCGGTGCATTCTTTCTTTCTTTTTAAGGATGTTCCAAACAGTTGATTTGGCCTAATGTTTTTGCTATCTCTCTGATGGGTTTGTTTTGTTTTTTTCAGCCCAATGATGGCTTGCTTCACTGATAGTGACAGCTCTTTGGATCCCATATTGAGAGTTGACAGCAACAGATTCCAAATACAAATAGCACACTTGAAATTAACTCTGGACCTTTTATCTGCTCCTTGTAAATGGGATAATGAGGGAATAACACACACCTGGCCATGGAACAGCTGAGCGGCCAATTGTCCCATTACTTTTGGTCCCTTAAAAAGTGGGAGGCACATATACAAACTGTTGTAATTCCAACACCGTTCACCTGATTTGGCTGTAAATACCCTCACATTAAAGCTGAAAGTCTGCAGTTGAAGCGCATCTGGTTTGTTTCATTTCAAATCCATTGTGGTGTATAGAGCCAAAAAGATTAGAATTGTGTCGATGTCCCAATATTTATGGACCCGACTATCTCTAAAAAAAAATTTTAGCCACCATTGTGCCTTCAAGAAAAACAGAGGCCTGTCTATGAAACCACTTTGTTTCTCTAAATTTCGGCCCAAAAAAAACCTACTTATTGCCATATAATATAATGAAGCAATGGCTCCACTGTCATGCAAATATGTTAAATGCTGCAAACAGCTACACTGACACACCTGATGGGTTTTAAAGTGATATTAAAAGTTGTATTTTTTTATATATATATAACAAACATGTCATACTTGCCTGCTCTGTGCAATGGTTTTGCACAGAGCAGCCCTGATCCTCTTCTTCTCGTGTCCCCCACCTGCGCTCCTGGCTACTCCCCCTTAACCAGTGCTCCTAATAGCAAGCCACTTGCTATGGGGCATTTGTGCATGCTAGCTCCTGAGCCCTGTTTGGTGCATGGCTCAGCCCAATCCCCCACTCTCTCCCCATTGGCTGTGATTGACAGCAGTGGGACTCAGGTGAGTATTAGGGGGGTTGTGGGGGGAGCAGCGCACAGGTTTTTTTTTACCTTCATGCATAGAATGCATGAAGGTAAAATTGTAAGGGCTTACCTAGGTTGGAGTCCATGGCGCAGAGATGTACGCTCACCCTTGCAAATACACACAGCCCACAGTAACAAACAGATAAGCTACCTGGGCTGTGAATCTGTGCACGGGGGCTTGACAGGAATAGCCAAGGGATAATCGAGGTAAAGCCGCAGTCAGGGATTCCAGAAGTCAGGATAACGATAAACAAAGCCAGGGTCTGAAGCCGGAGTCAGTCTTGGAACACTGCAACAGAAGACAGGAACACTTGGCAAACATGAGAAAATGAACTGACCAAGCCCTCAGAGTGAGACAGGGTTTTATACCCAGCTAATTAGGTAACCTGCCTTAGCTGATCCAGGAGTGACAGGTACAAACAGAGCATCGCCCACAGTACTTCATGCTAAACTAGGTATGGCTAGAAAGCAGGCTGAAGAGAACTGAGGTGTGGCTCAGAGGCAAAGAAACTGGAGAAAAAGGAGCAAGAATAGAAAGTCACGAGTTCAATACCACCCAGAGCCACCTGGGGTGTGACGTCTGCACGGCAGGGACCGTGACAAAAATACCTTCAACCTTTACAAACACTTTAACTTTTTAAACCTCCAGGGCAGGGACATCTGCAACAGATAATAACAGGAAGTATGACCTGCAGGCAACATAGCTTGTCAATTATTGTGTCTGATAGTCAAAAAAGCCTTCTCTGTGTACCCCTTTGATCCTGGTTTCATTTGTTTACCAAGAGTTTGACACCCCTGACATCGGCACTAAGCCACTACCCTATCCCATAAAAGGGATCTTTTTGGCAACAGAAGATTGTAGAGATAGATGAGGAGCGCTGCTCGTGAATATAAAAGTCCTGGAAACTCCAGCCAGTTGGAGAACAATGGCCACTTTGTTGGCATATCACATGAAACATATCCAACACCTTTCACCAGGGCTTTGTAAAGCTCGGTATACACTAGTAGAATTTTGAACTAAAATTCTTACAAAAATTTTGAGGAAATATACAAAAGTAGTTCAAGATCCATTCGATTTTGGAATGAATGGACTTTATCAAATGAAAACCACATAGCTATTCTCACATTCCACTGCGGTCATCAACAAAGGTTGATTTGACCCCATTACAAAAGAAAAGGAAAGTTTTTACAACATTCTTACAACGAAAAATGTTGAACAAAATTCTGCCAGTGTATACCCAGCTTTAGTCTTACATCTGTTGGTCATGGGGATTGCAGTCTGTGTCTTAATATGATATCAGTATTCCAGAGTGACCATTGAGCCTGAAATGGAAAACTTTTTGGGGACCAAATCCCACAACTCATTAGCTATGTATTATATCATACACCAATAAGTAATCATTGTTCTCCAACTGGCTGGAGTTTCAAAGACTTTCTATTTATGCACAGCCCTGCTCAACTTCTTCCACAATCTGCACACACTTGAATGGACTCGCTCCACAAAGATCCTCCACGAGTCAACCTGCCATAGACCTACCGACCACCACCAATTCTACCACTACATGTACATTACAAAATGTCAGTACAACAGAGGCACTCTCACTATAGGGTGACCCCATTACAAAAGAAAAGGAAAGTTTTTACAACATTCTTACAACGAAAAATGTTGAACAAAATTCTGCCAGTGTATACCCAGCTTTAGTCTTACATCTGTTGGTCATGGGGATTGCAGTCTGTGTCTTAATATGATATCAGTATTCCAGAGTGACCATTGAGCCTGAAATGGAAAACTTTTTGGGGACCAAATCCCACAACTCATTAGCTATGTATTATATCATACACCAATAAGTAATCATTGTTCTCCAACTGGCTGGAGTTTCAAAGACTTTCTATTTATGCACAGCCCTGCTCAACTTCTTCCACAATCTGCACACACTTGAATGGACTCGCTCCACAAAGATCCTCCACGAGTCAACCTGCCATAGACCTACCGACCACCACCAATTCTACCACTACATGTACATTACAAAATGTCAGTACAACAGAGGCACTCTCACTATAGGGTGACCCCATTACAAAAGAAAAGGAAAGTTTTTACAACATTCTTACAACGAAAAATGTTGAACAAAATTCTGCCAGTGTATACCCAGCTTTAGTCTTACATCTGTTGGTCATGGGGATTGCAGTCTGTGTCTTAATATGATATCAGTAGGGTTGTCCCGATACCGATACTAGTATCGGTATCGGCACCGATACCAAGCATTTGCCCAAGTACTTGTACTCGGGGAAATGCTACCGATGCTTCCACCGATACCTTGATAGTCAGCAGTGATCGGCGTGTAGGGGAGTTACAAGCTTCTCCCCCCGCGGTTTTCAGCTGCTATAGTGACATACAACGGTGATCGGTGCTTGTAACTCCCCCACACACGATCACCGCTGACTGTCACCTCATCCCCCTTAGTCCCCCTCCGCTGTCCTGCTCCGTTGCTTTGTCCCCCTCCGTTCCTCTGACCCCCTCCGCTGTCCTCCTTCTTTGCTCTGTCCCCCTCCGTTCCTCTGTCCCCCTCCGCTGTCCTGCTCCGTTGCTTTGTCCCCCTCCGCTGTCCTCCTTCTTTGCTCTGTCCCCCTCCGTTCCTCTGACCCCCTCCGCTGTCCCCATCCGTTCCGGCTTTCCGCTGTCCCCCTCTCTCTTCCTCTGTTCCCTCCCTTCTGCTGTCTCTCCGCTGTGTGAATGGACAGAGTCAGCTGACTCTGTCTATTCACATAACTGAAACATTGTAATCACCTGTGATTACAATGTGTCAGTTTATGAATGGAGAGGAGCCGCTGTCTTCTCTCCATTCATTGTCAGTGCAGCTGAGGCTGCAGAGAAAGGGACTGGGGAATCTCTATCCTCTGTCTCTTTCTCTGTCTTAAGAGGGAGATATCAGAGGTCTGTTAAGACCCCTGATATCTCACCAAAGCCCCCCAACAGGGCTGATTAAAAAAAAAAAACACACACATAGTGCAATAAAGAATAAAAAAAAAAAAAATTGTAAAAAATAATAAATGTAAATGAAAAAAGAAAAAAGAAAAAAAAAAAAACACACACACCGTTCACTCCCCCCCCAAAAAAAACCAAAAAAAAAACACTGTCACGTGACATTAAAAAAAGTATCGGTAATCGGTATCGGCAAGTACTTGAAAAAAAGTATCGGTACTTGTACTCGGTCCTAAAAAAGTGGTATCGGGACAACCCTAGATATCAGTATTCCAGAGTGACCATTGAGCCTGAAATGGAAAACTTTTTGGGGACCAAATCCCACAACTCATTAGCTATGTATTATATCATACACCAATAAGTAATCATTGTTCTCCAACTGGCTGGAGTTTCAAAGACTTTCTATCTATGCACAGTCCTGCTCAACTTCTTCCACAATCTGCACACACTTGAATGGACTGGCTCCACAAAGATCCTCCACGAGTCAACCTGCCATAGACCTACCGACCACCACCAATTCTACCACTACATGTACATTACAAAATGTCAGTACAACAGAGGCACTCTCACTATGGGGTGATAGGCTGGTTGGGATTAGCTCCAAAGCTCTTAGTAGGGAACAAAACAGTTTTAGAGAAGTTCACAGAGACAGTTTTTCTGGCTTACTTAGGTAAACTTTTCTGCTTTTAGGCAGGACTTTTAATTTTAAAAGTTTAACGCAGCTGACAGGTTCACTTTAAGGATCTGTCATTCTAGAGGTTAGAGGCAAAGACTTAAAAAGTCCAACCAGTTATATACAGAGTTTCCCCAACACACGAACCTGAGCAAACTTCAAAAGGCTGCTTTCACAGCACGATGCTGTCAAAGGAGAGAGATGAAAGACCTGTTTATGCTGTTGAATTTGTAATTTTAATAAACAGAGATGGTGGGGAATTTCCTATAATTAATGAAGCTTTCTCAGAGTAAAGCTCTTTGAAGACAGACATCGTTCCTCGACAGCGGTACTGAACCAGAGATGACCCTTTGGGCTTTGATACTCGGGGGCTCTCCGGCAGGAGACGAGAAAGGCAAAAACATTTTAACTTTGCTCTTGTTTGAAGTGTTTCAACAAAATTTTTGAAAAGATGAATTCTTCTAAGCAGGGTTTTTTTCTCAGAGAATAGGTGCAGGAACTCGACCACACCCCCCACTTTCCACCAGACTAGGTATGGCCAAACAGCACTAAGAGTGGGAGGGCCTTGAATGGGCATTGAATACCAGGAGTGTGTTGCGCAGAGTTCAGGAGTGCGCTACATACAGGCTGCAGAGTTTAGGAGTGTACATAGTGCAGAGTTCAGGAGTGTGTTATGTACAAACTGCAGGGTTCAGGAGTGTGCAGCATACAGAGGGCAGAGTTAAGGAGTGCACTGTATACAGAGTGCAAGGTTAAGGTGCATGCTATTTACAGAAGGCAGAGTTCAGGACAGCATATCTCACTGGTCATTTTAAACAAAAAATGACCCTCCTTCTCCCAAACTCAAATCCCCCATCAAGCACAAGCCAGTCCCCCATCCCAGTAAAAATCATCTTCCCCTGCCAGCAACCCCCCCACCCCCAATCCCCCTAGCTGAACAAATGCCACCATAAATCCTTTTATTTCTCCTCCCCCTCAGATCTCCCCTCCCAACACAGACTTCAAATACAGCATGCTTCATGCAGGGTGAGAGATGCTCTTCCTCCCAGGCCCCACATTATGGTCTCTCATCAGACACACCAAAGCCAATGGGGAGAGATGCTACGGGTCCTGGCAATCGCAGTGGGGCGATGCCTGGCACTAGGGATGCCATTGGCATCCCCTCTGTACATTACACCAGCTGCACCTGTGGAGGGCTCATGCAGCCACCACTGAACCCTCCACAGGTGCAGCTGTCCAAAGAGTTGTGCTGTCACTTCTAAATACAGAAGTTTCTGCAGCTTCTGTATTTAGAAGTGACAGTAGTGAGCAGAAAGCACGGGGCTAGTGCCAGAAGTGGTGGAACTCCGTTCAGCCAAGTTTGTGTGAAATACACTTAAATCCAACTCTAAACACCCTTCTGTCTAACCCCCAACTCTAAACCTCATTCTAATCCCATACCTAACACTCAATCTAATCTCTAAACCTTATTCTCAACACTCATTCTAATCACCTAACCCTAAAACTTGTGCTAACCCCTAAACTTAACACTAAATATATATATTCCTAACCCTAAATTCAGCACTTATTCCTACCCCTCAAACTACCTCCTAACACCTAAAGCTAACATGTAATTTTATCTCCTTACCCTAAACTCAACACTCAGTCTAATTCCCTAACACTAAGCCTCATTCTAACCTCAAACCTAACACTCAATATAATCTTGTAAACCCTAGCCTAATTCCCTAAGGCTCCGTTCACATCTAGGCATCTCCGTTCCAGAACTTTTTTGGGCGCCAGGCGTACCGCGATTCTGCTTGCGCAATTTTATCGCAATTCGTCTGGCAACAATCGCAGCAAAATTACACAGCGATCAGGGTGCCATTTGAATCACAAGAGTATCCCGCGATTGGCCATTTGGTACGGGATTGTGACGATTCTGCTCGTGATCCGGGACACCTAGATGTGAACGGAGCCTAAAGCCTCGTACACACAATCAGATTTTCCACAGACAAAGCCTCAGACTTTCGTGTTAGTAGAAGTTTGGTGAGTGTTGATTCGTGCTTTTCATTTTGTGCTTTTCATTTCATGCTTTCCTATTTGTTTCTTAACGGCCGTTCGTTAACCAGGCATGTTGCAGAATCGGAGGAGATAATGTGTTATTTATTATTGGCCTTGGAGTTATTGCTTTGACCCAAGTCCAGTCCAGGAACAGGAGGAGGAGGGTGACCCCACCCCCCTCTGACGCCACGGGGACTTCAAAGGGGCAGGGTCAATCGTTTACGTCAAAGGTGGCCTCGCCCTCAGCTTTATAACAGCTGTCACCAATGGGAAGCGTCACTCGGTGGGAGCCTCTAATGGAGGCGGAGGTGTTGCGTTTTTTTTTTTTCGGCTTGGCGGCGTGATAGAAGATGAATGGATATCACTGGACATTTTTATTTTTTTATCTTTTAATAAAGGACTTGTCCCAAGCTGTCTCTTGTCTTTTTTACCATTTTTGACACTTTTTTTGTGAAATGGTAAGGGTACAATGTACCCCGTTACCAATTCACATAGGATGGGAGGCCAGGATCTGGGGGTCCCCTTGTTAAAGGTGCCTCCGGATTCTGATAAGCCCCCCCGCCCGCATACCACCACAACCTCTGGGCAAGGGTTGTGGGGATAAGGCTTTTGTCCCCATCAACATGGGGACAAGGTGCTTTGGGGTCAGACCCCAAAGCACCCTCCCCATGTTGAGGGCATGTGGCCTGGTACATTTCAGGAGGGGGGCGCTCTCTTGTCCCCCCTCTTTTCCTGCGGCCTGCCAGGTTGCGTGCTTGGATAAGGGTCTGGTATGGATTTTGGGGGGCCCATATGCCATTTTTTTTTAATTTTGGCGCAGGGTTCCCCTTAAAATCCACACCTGACCTGAAGGGTCAAGCAATTTTCTTTTACATTTTTGGTTTGGGGTTCCCCTTAATATTCATACAGAACCCAAAGGGCCTGGTAATGGACTGGGGGGGACCCCATGCCATTTTTTTCAATGAGTTTTACCTATATTGCTGAGACCCGACAATTCATTACAGCCGTGATCAGTTTTAAATGACTATTTTTCCTTTAGAAATGTCATTTTGCTGTGGTACTGTTCTAAACACGGAAAAACTGTGCCAATTTAAAGGCATACTATAGACACCCCCTAGGCACGATATTTAAACGAATATTTCATTTTTATTGTTTCACTTCAAATCACTGCTCCCGAAAAAACGTCCATTTCTAAAACTTTTTTTTGCATTGATACATGTCCCCTGGGACAGAACTCAGGTCCCCAAACACTTTTTATGACAATAACTTGCATATTTAAAGCCTTTAAAATTAGCACTTTTGATTTTTCATGTTCGTGTCCCATAGACGTTAACGCTGTTCGTGTGTTCTGCCAAATTTTTTTGCCTGTTTAGATGTTCTGGTGCGAACCGAACCGGGGTGGGGGGTTCGGTTCATCCTTATTTACAGTGCATCTGGAAAGTATTCACAGCGCTTAACTTTTTTCCACATTTTGTTATGTTACAGCCTAATTGCAAAATTGATTAAATTCATTATTTTCCTCAAAATTCTACAAACAATACCCCATTATGACAATGCAAAAAAAGTTTGTTTGAAATCATAGCAAATTTAATAAAAATAAAAAATGAAAAAAAATCACATGTACATACAGTAAATATTCACAGCCTTTGCCATGACACTCAAAATTGAGCTCAGGTGCATCCTGTATCCACTGATCATCCTTGAGATGTTTCTGCAACTTGATTGGAGTCCACCTGTGGTAAATTCCGTTGATTGGACATGATTTGGAAAGGCACACACATTTCTATATAAGGTCCCACAGTTAACAGTGCATGCCAAAGCACAAACCAAGCCATGAAGTCCAAGGAACTATCTGTAGTCTTCTGAGACAGGATTGTATCGAGCCACAGATCTGGGGAAGCGTACCGAAAAATTTCTGCAGCATTGAAGGTCCCAATGAGCACAGTGGCCTCCATCATTAGTAAATGGAAGAAGTTTGGAACCACCAGGACTCTTCCTAGTGCGGGCCGCCTGGCCAAACTGAGCGATCAGAGGAAAAGGGCCTTAGTCAGGGAGGTGACCAAGAACCCGATGGTCACTCTGACAGAGCTCCAGCGTTTCCTTGTGGCGAGAGAAGAACCTTCCAGAAAAACAACCATCTCTGCAGCACTCCACCAATCAGGCCTGTATGGTAGAGGTGCCAGACAGAAGCCACTCCTCAGAAAAAGGCACATGACATTCCACTTGGAGTTTGCCAAAAGGCACCTGAAGGACTTTCAGACCATGAGAAACAAAAGTCTTTGGTCTCATGAAACAAAAATTGAACTATTTGGCCTGAATGGCAAGCATCATGGCTAGAGGAAACCAGGCACCGCTCATCACCTGGCCAATAGCATCCCTACAGTGAAGCATGGTGGTGGCAGCATCATGCTGTGGGGATGTTTTTCAGCAGCAGGAACTGGGAGAATAGTCAGAATCGAGGGAAAGATGAATGCAGCAATGTACAGAGACATCCTTGATGAAAAACTGCTCCAGAGCGCTCTGGACCTCAGACTGGGGCAAAGGTTCATCTTCCAACAGGACAACGACCCTAAGCACACAGCCAAGATAACAAAGGAGTGGCTACAGGACAACTCTGTGAATGTCCTTGAGTGGCCCAGCCAGAGCCCAGACTTGAACTCGATTGAACATCTCTGGAGAGATCTGAAAATGACTGTGCACCGACGCTCCCCATCTAACCTGATGGAGCTTGAGAGGTCCTGCAAAGAAGAATGGGAGAAACTGCCCAAAAATAGAGGTGCAAAGCTTGTAGCATCATACTCAAAAAAGACTTGAGTCTCTAATTGGTGCCAAAGGTGCTTCAACAAAGTATTGAGCAAAGGCTGTGAATACTTATGTATGTGTGATTTTATTTTTTTTTAAATAAATTTGCAACAACTTCAAACAAACTTTTTTTACGTTGTCATTATGGGGTATTGTTTGTAGAATTGTGAGGAAAATAATGAATCTAATCAATTTTAGAATAAGGCTGTAGCACAAAATGTGGAAAAAGTAAAGCGCTGTGAATACAATCCGGATGTACTGTATTAATGCCCTTACCTTAGTCCTAACCCCTAATCTAAAACCTAATCTCTTAGGAAAGAAAGAAAGAAAGAAAGAAAGAAAGAAAGAAAGAAAGAAAGAAAGAAAGAAAGAAAGAAAGAAAGAAAGAAAGAAAGAAAGAAAGAAAGAAAGAAAGAAAGAAAGAAAGAAAGAAAGAGAATATCTAGATCAAGGTTTGATCTAGGTCAGTGCCAGAGTTAGTGTTTGTGCCAGTAAGGGTCAAAGGTCAAGGTCAGGGTCAGTATATTTTGGGCAGGATTTTTATATTTTTTTCAAATTAGCATCAGTGTCAGTGTGATTTAGGTAGGACAAAACAAAAAGGAAAATGCATACTATTGCTTCTGGGCTGTACTACGAGTACAAAAAACAAATAACATACACATATGTGGTATCACTGCGATCGTCCGGAGCAGGAAAAATTTATTTTGGGTTTTCATCATAGATGACGCATTTCATCATTTATGATGTCATCACGCCCCTGACGACGTCATTGATGACGAAATGTGTAGGAGGAGTTGGAGACGTGTGATGCGACTTGCATGCTGGGACGCGGTGGCCATTTTGTGGGTTGGAAACACTGGACCATTCCTACAATGCCTATATTAACCTGCTGAAATGTGAGTGCAAAATTTTTTAGCTTTTTATCAATAAACTAACATTTGGATGTCTGCACTATGGGGAGTCTCTTTTTTCTCTTAACTGGATATTGAGACTGGGAAGGAGATACAGAGTCTTCCCTATGCTGCCGAGAAGCTGTCAATGATTTAAGTCCATGCTTGTTAACATCTACCTATGGGTAAGAGGTAGTGTGTTTGGGTGACGGTGGCGATCTCTTCTCCTATTTGATAATTTAAGACACATGCCTTTGGCTTATTTCGGACTATTTAAAAGTGGATTACATTTATATGTTTTTGCCAGTTGAGTCTGTGCCAGCAATATATTTTGGGTTCATGTTGGACTTTTTTCAAGCGCTTCACCCTTTTCTATATATTTTGTTTATGTTTTGTCCATGCATATTGTGATAGCTGCTATTTAATACTAATTTTAATTTAAGATATTATATGCTCCCAGTGCCAAAAATTTGGGGTTTTTCTACTAAGAAAACATCAACTTTAAAAATGCAGAAAGAAAATATATACTACAATTCAACAAACCTGAAAACGTGATCTATTCTTTACCTTGGTCCTCCAAGGTATTATTGAGTATGGTGCTTGTTCTGACTCAACTACAAGGCAATAACTTTATCTTCAGCTTCACATGGAGCTTACATGACCTGGTGATCTATTTATCCCTTGCATCAATTCAGACAGCTTAACTCAATGGATAACTCACTGTATGGAAAGACAGGAGATGAATCCTCTCGAATGTTCCGTTTAATGATGGGTATCCATAGGTAGAAAAACGTTGAAGTTGTAAGCCACATGTAAAGATGTTACAGCAATGAGGTATACTGTGCACAATGAATCAGAGAGAGGAAGGGGAGGAGAATATACAGAACTACGGTGAGAGAAAGAGTTCAGACAGAGGGAACAAATCTTAAAGACACAGAGCATTATAAATCACGTAGTGTAACACAACACTCCCCGTCTGAAATCTTTAGATTTCATAACCATAAACAATTATATAAATATATTCAAAACGTCCAATACTGTTAAATGTCCTGGAACCTGTAATGAAAAACATGCAACAAGCAAGTATAAACATAAGTCCAACAGGATAGAAGAACATGTAGTCCGACATATGATGTCTTCAAAGAATTCCAAAGTTCAAGGTAGAACCTGTAGATAGCAGCAATGTACTCCCCGCCGTGCCAACAGCATGGCTAGTCCTTGATTAAGTCACTCACCTGGCAAAAGGAGTACTAACTCTGTAATTGGCCGAGTAAAGGTTTGCATCGACCCTCCTTTGGTTACCTTGACTTCTACCTTCCGGACCTTGTTATCGTCACTGGGCATAACTTTAGTAATAAGACCCATGGGCCACTCATTCGGACAAACTTCCTTGTCTTTTAGAAGGATGAGATCTCCAACCTTAAGATTAGGCTTAGATGTTTGTCATTTGTTGCTGTTGATGTTTTCCTCTAACTTGTGGCACTTGACGCACCTGAAAAGCAAGGAGGAGACACACCTTTTCATACCAATAATCCACAAGCCAGCTGACCTGGTGGCACCTTCTGTAAACTGATGTCCTTGATGATGTACCAGTTCATGGTGATGACGAACCAGAAGGGTAGTAACATGACGTTGGCCTGGTATGATTATTGGATTCTGTTCTTTGCTGCATAAGTCGGATTTCGTTATACGGCCACCAACTCTCAGCAGCTGATTGCCGTCAACTACAGGGTTTAGATTGAAGAGAGAACTGTTTTTAGACAATTCAGTTCCATTTCTGATTCTCTCGAATTCCTCCTGATACACCTCTTGTTGCACACAACGGATAATTACCTCTTCTGCGTGTGAAATATCTGCTGCTGTAAAGTGTCCAGAACAGCTGTGCCAACCACGACACTCTGCCGCAGGGTTCTTCCTAAAGCTGCGAGCAATATGAATTAGGCAAGCGATGGCTCTTACAGCAGATGACCAGGTGGAAAAACGCTTAAAGTGGTGTGACCGCAGCTTCTGTTTTGTATTTACAGAAGTGTGGCGTGAGATGTTCACGGTTCTTATTTCCTTATCTTCAGGACTTACTAACCCATAGGTGTTGTGAGTAGGGGGTGAGCAGGAGTCCTCACACAAAAACCTTGGAGGTGACAGCCATAAGCTGTCCTGAAGAACATCAGATGACACGGCTCTGGTCCCACAGTCAGCTGGATTGAGTTCAGTGGGAACGTAATGCCATTGACTTGGTAGGGAGAATCTCTTAATACGTTCAACCCTGTTGCTGATGTACACATGAAACTGTTTTGTTTGGTTGTATATGTAACCAAGTACTACCTTACTGTCTGTATAGAAGGTGAAAGAATCAATTCTAGTGTCCATTTCACTTCGTATGACTTCGGCAATTTCTACTGCTAGCACGGCTGCACAAAGTTCAAGTCTTGGTATGGTATGTGCAGGTTTGGGAGTGAGTTTTGCCTTGCCTACAACAAAACTACAGTGTGATTCCCCATTCATTTCAGAGGTCTTCAAATAGGCTACAGTAGCAATAGCTTCAACTGATGCATCAGAGAAAATATGAATTTCCCTCTGGTAAACAGTTGAAATAGAACCTGGAACATAGCAATGGAAAATCTGAAGTTTTTCTAGTGACTTCAAAGAATGTCTCCACCTTTCCCACTTGTGTTGATTCTCACTAGGTAAGGGAGTATCCCAGTCTATGTTCTCAGTAGATAACTGTCTTAGCAGAATCTTACCTTGAATGGTAACTGGAGCAAGGAAACCGAGTGGGTCATGGATGCTATTCACCACCGACAGGACTCCTCTCTTAGTGAAGGGTTTGTCACAAGTTGACACTTGGAAGGTGAATGTGTCTTGTTTGATGTTCCACAACAAACCCAGACTTCGCTGTACAGGAGGCACATCTGTACCCAAATCAAGGTTTTTTAGACTGGTGGCATAGTCCTCAGAGTGAAAGGCATTCATAAGTTCCTGGCTGTTGGATATAATCTTGTGCAGTCTAAGGTTTGCTGTAGCCAGCATCTCCTTTGTTCTGGTGAGGAGATCAATCGCTTCTTTAGCGCTTGGAAAAGACTTGAGTGCGTCGTAAACGTAGAAGTTTCTTTCAACAAACTGACGAGCATCAGATTTATATTCTTCTTCTCCAGTCTGAGCGGTTCTCCTTAGCCCATAAGTTGCCACTGCGGGGGAAGGACTGTTACCGAAGACATGTACCTTCATTCTATAACTTCCTTGTGGGTGTCATTGTCTTTGTGCCAATAGAAACCTGAGGTAATTTCTGTTGTCTTCTCTGACAATGAAGCAGTGAAACATCTGTTGAATGTCTGCCATAACTGCTACAGGCTCTTGTCTGTAGCAAATCAAGACTCCTATTAGACTGTTGTTCAAGTTAGGCCCTGTAAGGAGCATGTTGTTAAGAGAAACATCTTCATGCTGAGCACCGGAATCAAAGACAACTCTGATTTGGTCTGGTTTACGTGGGTGATACACGCCAAAGGATGGAAGGTACCAGCATTCTTCTCCCTCCTTTAGTGGGGGTGCAGGCTCTGCATGATCTCTTTCAAATATACTTTGCATAAAGTCCACAAAGTGTCTTTGCATCTCTGGTTTCCTGCTTAAGTTTCGTTTTAAGGAGGAGAATCTACTGATGGCCTGTTGCAAGTTGTTGGGCAGGCTCTCTCTTGGGAGATGAAAAGGTAGGGGTGCTACCCAGTTATTGGAGTCATCTTGAAAGAACTCATTGTCCATTACCTTGATGAATTCTTTGTCTTCCATTGAAGGAGCCAGTATGTCATCTTCACTGGTTGTATTAAACACTGTAGAGCTGAAGTCATCATCATGGCAGGAGAAAGGGCTTGTGCTACCTGAGATACCATGTTGCCATCCGTGGCTGGCTATCTTCTCATTCACCCAGTAGTGATGTGGGCATGGCTCAAAGTAAGTGTTTCGGCCATCTGGCAGAACATTTGTCTTTAATGACGAAATGTAGGTAGGTCTCTTCATTGTGCCTATACAGACGTTTCCTATGATGACCCACCCTAGATCCATGCGCTGAGCAAATGGGGCATCTGGGGGTCCACTGACTTGTCTGTGTACCTTGTGAACTCTTAGAATGTCTCTTCCTAACAGAAGGAGGATCTGAGCATCTTTGTCAAGCGGCAATATCTCATTTGCTATTACCTTCAGGTGAGGTTGATAGAAAGCAGCAGCTGGAGTAGGATTTCTTCCCTGTTAGCGGGTATATGATTGCACTCGACAAGTGTAGGTAGGGGTAATTGCAAGTTACCTTTGAGAGAGGATACCATGAGTCCATCAGCCCTTCTTCCAGAAACCTCTGTAGTTCCACTACAGGTACCCAAGGTGTAAGGATGAGCTTTGCCTTTTATTTCAACTAGATTAAACAGTTCTTATTTTGCAAGCCATCTATTGCTCTGATCGTCTAGGATAGCATAGGCTAGTCTTTTCTGGTTGGTCCTTGTGGTATATGTTCACCAAGCATATTTTAGCACAGGACTTATCACAGCGGTCTTCTCCACAAACTTCAGTGCAGGATGAAGAAATTATGGTAGAATTAGGCACTTGGTCTGTATTCTCCTCGCCATGCGTTAACCTGGGAGGAACGTTAGCAGGTTGTGCAGAGCTGGGCTCAAGCGGATGGAGGTCTTGCACATGCTCTTCGGAGCCACACTCTAAGCACTTGATGGACACATTACAATCCTTTGCAAAATGTTCGGTAGAAGCACAGCACCTGAAACATACCCTAAATGTCTTTAAAAGCTCCTTACGCTCTTCAAGAGGCTTTTTGCTAAAGCAGATACATTTTTTGAGGGGGTGTGGCTTCTTGTGAATGGGACACTCTCTGTTAGGGTTTTCAATCTTCCTACTCTGTCCGTGGCAACAACTGTGGTAGGAGTGGGAAGGATGTCAGTCTTTATCACGGATACTGGGCCTCTACGGCTTCTATAGTTGCCCTGAAGACTGGTACTCTTAGGAATTAGTGTGAAGAGACTGTACTCACCATAGGAAAAACTTGGATCATTCTTGGTCTCTGCGATTTCCTGATGAAGTTGCAGAAGAAAGAGAATGGAGGGAAGGAAACCTTGTTCTCTTTTTTGTATGATGATCCTAGTGCAGACCATTTCTCTTGTAAACCATACGGGAGCTTGGAGACGATTGGGTTTACCCCTCTTGCAGTGTCAAGGTAACTGAGTCCGGGTAGTTTTGGGTCTGCCTTGGCTAGCTGAAGCTCATGGAGAAGGTCACTCAGTTGCTGGAACTCCTTGTTGTCCTTACCAGATATCTTTGGGAAAGTTTCCAGGCGCATGAACAAGGCATTTTCTATAGCTTCTGGACTGCCATAACTTTGCTCTAGTCGCTCCCATACAGCTGTGAGACCTGGTGTAGGATTGTCCATGAAAACTGATCTTAATGGCTTAACACGTGCAGCAGATAGAGGACCAAGCCATCTAATCAGCAGATCCAATTCTTGAGCCGCAGTAATGCCAAGATCGCTGATTGCAGTTCTGAAAGCACATTTCCAACTTCCGTAGTTCTCAGGTTGGTCATCAAAACTTGTAAGACCAGTCTTTGTGAGCTCTCTGCAAAGTATGTACCTCACAAACTCTGCTGTCTCAGTAGTCTCTGCCTTTATGTGAGATGTTGTTGGCTGAATGGTGCTGATTGCACTATCTTTGACATTATTGTTAAAGAACACAGGGAAATATGGTGCAGCAGATGCGTTCAGGTGAGTTGCTTGCTTGAAGTCGGTTGTTCCAATGGTACTTTGATTCAATGCTGTACCGATGACTGGAAATTGATGACTTGCTTGCACCTGATGCTCTGTGACGTAAGAAGGAAGGTTAGGTAGGCAGGCAGGAAATGCATTGGAGTGATTTTGCGAGCAGGAAGTTGCTGGAACCTCCTTAACTTGAAGCTGTGAAGGAGTTTCTATGTTGTCAGGAGCATTGGAGACAATGGAGTGTACACTGCAGTGGCTTAGGACATAGTCTTTAGTGCGTTTGAGGGGATCTTCCATATCTGCTATGTTTAGGTTGATGCTGTCTTTCTCACTTGCACCTTCGTTCGCACTGATAGCTTGCTCTAGGACCCTTAGCTTTGCCATAGATGCATCATGTTTACACTGTTCATTCAAGATTTCTATTGTTGCTTTTTGACGTGCTGTCTTTTCTGCGTATGCGACCTGCACCTTGCTGGCTTCCACTTCGGCGCGGGCATTAATAAGTCACTCACTGAGTGTTGAGTATCTTGAACTATGACTTCTAGAAGACCTTTTAGAATGTCTGGTGGAAACAGATCTGTGAGATGCAGTGTCCTGTAGCAGCTCTATCTTTGCTTCTGCCCTTTATTTGGTTTGCTGGATAAAACTGTCTCTTTCCAGATTAAGAGCCTTGAAATTCTTTAATTCCTTGAGTGAAAGTTCTGTGTTCATATTTTGTAAGACATTAATGAACTTGTCACTGGTAAGCTGATAGAGCTCATAAGAGATAGAGAGTTGTTTAATGGCGCCCTCTAGTGTCAGTAATTCACATTCAACAGACACTGTATTTGATTCAGAAGTAATCTTTTCCCCAAATAGCTTCAAGCTATTAAACAATTCAGTTCTTAAGGCTTCATAATTCTCCATCACTTTCCAGGTGGGTTTGACTAAGCGTTTGGGTAAGTCAGTTGGCTCAGTGTCTTGTGCTGGAGTGGCTGTGTATTCACATTGAGAGCTGTGGTGACTGATGCTGACACAGGCAGACAATGGCTGGAGTGATAAGCAGGCAGAATCTGTATGCTGTAATATGACACCCTGCAGCCTGGTCTCAGGTTATGAAGATTCCATGTGCTGCTGACTCATTCTTTCTTGCAATGAGGGCAGTAAATCTTGTCTGTATCAGTACTGTCATGCAGAAATCTTGCAATTAGGCTGTGGAACTCCGTTTTTCTACTGTTCTGACTCAACTACAAGGCAATAACTTTATCTTCAGCTTCATATAGAGCTTACATGACCTGGTGATTTATTTATCCCTTGCATCAATTCAGACAGCTTAACTCAATGGATAACTCACTGTATGGAAAGACAGACGATGAATCCTCTCGAATGTTCCGTTTAATGATGGGTATCCATAGGTAGAATAACGTTGAAGTTGTAAGCCACATGTAAAGATTTTACAGCAATGAGGTATACTGTGCACAATGAATCAGAGAGAGGAAGGGGAGGAGAATATACAGAACTACGGTGAGAGAAAGAGTTCAGATAGACAGAGGGAACAAATCTTAAAGACACAGAGCATTATAAATCACGTAGTGTAACACAACAGTGCTTCATGACTTAGCAACAAGATAGCACTATTTTAAAGTCTTGGTCTCCACACAATGAGCCTTCCCAGAATGAGAAATGGCTTCTGGGTAAATCCTATATTCTTCCTGACATGTTTCTAAGTTGATGGTTCTTTAACTGGATCTATAAAGACCGTTGCTGAATCAAGACACCAGTCCATGCACAATCTCGTTTCAGTCTACTGAGCCATGTGTCTGGTGTGTCCAGTCAGCATGTGAAGCTACAACCATTGGTAGAACCAATGCCTGATTTTTTAAAATTGCATTTAGCATTCCAATAAAGTCACTTCCCTGGCTCTTCACATGATCAAGAGCATTCCCAGCAATTCGTTCCAGAAACATGCTTGTAATCCAAAGCACTTGTATATCAAACCAAATATCCCCATAAAAAATAATGGAAACTCAAATGATTTGTTCCACAACCATTTATGCATAGGTCCTTCAGTTTATAGTCTATATAAAAAGATTGTGACCAGGTTGTGTAACCATAAAATGTCCATCCACAAATAGAAGCCTTCTCAAGGGGATTAGAAACAAAATCATGCAGGAGCTACAGAGTATAAACTAAGCCTATTTTTGAAATTTTTTGCTAGAAAATTACTTAGAGTTCCCAAACATTATATATATTTTTTAGCAGAGAATATAGAGAATAAAATAGAGATTGTTGCAATATTTTATATCACATGGTATTTGTGCAGGGGTGTTTTAAACGCAAATTTTTGGAAAAGGGACACTTTCATGAATTTTAAAAACTCCAAACAGTAAAGTTACCCCAATTTTTTTGTATAATGTGAAAGATGATGTTACGCTGAGTAAATAGATACCAAACATGTCACCCTTTATAATTGCATGCACTCGTGGAATGGCGACAAACTACGGTACCTATGAATTTCCATAGGCGACGCTTTAAATTTTTTTTACGGTTACCAGGTTTGAGTTACAGAGGAGGTCTAGGGCTAGAATTATTGCTCTCGCTCTGACGATCGCCGCTATATCTCACATGTGTGATTTGAACACCGTTTACATATGTGGGCGCGACGTCCGTATGCGTTTTCTTCGCTGCGCGAGCTCGCGGGGACAGGGGCGCTTTAAACATTTTTTTTTATTATTTATTTTATTTATTTTTATACTTATAAATTGTGTTTTAAAAAAAAAATGTTTTTTTACTTTTATTGCTGTCACAAGGAATGTAAACATCCCTTGTGACAGTAATAGGTGGTGACAGGTACTCTTTATGGAGGGATCGGGGGTCTAAAATGAGTTTACAATGAGAAGGCTGGAACGAAGCCGCCCACAGCTTCGTTCCAGCCCGCCCCCAGCTGCCGAAGGCAGCCGATTGGACACCGGGCCTCCCGATCGCACGGGAGGCCCGGTAAGAGCGGCGGGAGGCGGCGGGAGGGGGGGGATGTCCCCTCCCGCTCCTCCGGTATAACAGCCGAGCGGCTTTTAGCCGCATCGGTTGTTATATTAGGGTAGCCGATCGCCGGATCTAAACAACGGTACCGGGATGATGCCTGCAGCCCCGGAAAGCCGAGTACGCACATTGGCGTACGGTCGGCGGGAAGGGGTTAAAAGAGAAGAGAGGCGCCTCTAAGTGTAGCAATAGGTTGCTAAATGTTGTACCTTCAATAAATGTAACCATATTACTACACTGAGAGGTGCCTCTCTTCTCTTTTATACTCAGTTGTGACATGACGCTACTTGCATATCAAGACATCACTTGTATATCAAGTCAAAATTTATTAAAAAAATGTGCTTGTCTTGCAAAACGCTCTCAAACCAAGTTACTCTCAAACCAAGGTTTTACTGTATTTAGTTGACTTTTAAATATGTATTTTAGCTTAACAGCAACGGGGTCATGCACTTTCTCTTTCCTTGACTGGGTCACACATGGAGCTGCTAACATAGAACCTCTGTATTCTATAGTATTATTCTTCATAATCAGAATAATCTGACTTGATTTTACTGTCTGTGCTCGTCAGCAGTTTTGTCTTTCTTCATGTTCCCTGTGGCTTTCCGAGCAAACTGGAGCTTGTCAGCTCTAATTTTATCAAAGGAGCTCGGAGATCCCAATGAGCAGTTCACACGCTTTGCTATGCTGCGCATTGCTAGATAGATACATCTATCTAAAGGAATCCACAATTTCTTTGAAATGAACAGTGCTCCATTTATGACAGGTTAAAGTAACATATGTGGCCCTTTAACTCTTCCCCTCGTTATTGGAAGTGCCAAGCAGCCCATATGCTGCACCCAAAGTTCTCTCTCTGAAGTTTCTAGGCTATTTTTATCATTCGGCACAATGAAACAACTTCTGACGGCCTTGATGCGAGGGATCAAAGATGGGATGGATTGCCTTTGCTTAATAAGAAATACACTACAACTGAGAATAAAAAAACGTAGTTATTGTGAAATGATCAGAAGAAGCTGTGAGATTTGGTGCAGGATCTGTAACACTTTGCAGCCACTTGCTAATGCCGGAAACGTAGAGAGAAAATCATAATGGCTGTAATTGTCCAAACCATATCATAACCATAATCTATTTTCATGTATGTATACAACACTGACATATTATGTAGTGCTTGCAGAGGACAAACAGGCTGACAGACAGAAAGACCTTTTCATTAGTCCTTATCCCTTACAATTCCGTGTTTGTGGTGAGGACAGTTTGGTGAGGTACCATTAATGTGCCAGTGTGCTTTTGAAACATCTGGGGGAAATTTGCAAAACCACAGGGAGGACACACAAACTTCCAGCAGACAGTGTTTTTACTAGGATGATATCCAAGACTCACAGCTGCAAGGCAAGGGTGCAAACCACCTAGCCACCATGCTATACAATAGTATGCTGACTCTATCCTGTCTAGTACATAGTCTAGGGACCCAGTGGTGTCACTAGGGTTGGTGTCACCTGGTGCAGTAAAACATGGTGTCACCCATGTTTTACCGCACTGCCACATCTCTCCCCCCTCAGCCTGCCACAGTGCTCTGTCCTGCCACTGTGGAGTGACAGCAGGAGCAGGACAGAGCAGTACACACTTGGCATGTTAGCGCATCAGGCTTTCTCCTGTCTAGCCTGCCACAGTGCATTTGATGGTGTCACCCAAGGCTCAACCATGCCCCCCACAGGGGAGAGCACACCACATGAAAGGGTAGGTGTGGCTGAATTGCACTAACAATGGGAGGACCTTACAAAGGCTTTGTTAAATACCATGAGTGCATTTTGCAGAGGGTTTAGAAGTACACTACATACAGAGTGCAGTGTTCAGGAATGTGATACAAACAGGGCGCAGAACTCAGGAATGTGCTAAGTACAGTGTGCAGGAGTCAGGAGTGCACTATGTAGAGGGTGCCAAGGCTCAGAAGTTCTTTTTGTACAGAGTGCAAGGTTCAGAAGTTCTTTATGTACAGGGTGCAAGGCTCAAAAATGTGCTATGTACAGGGTGTAAGGCTCGGAACTTTGCCATGTACAGGGTGCAAGGCTCAGACGTTTGCTATTTACAGGGTGCAAGGCTCAAGAATTCTTTATGTACAGGGTGCAAGGCTCAAGAGTTCTCTATGTACAGTGTGCAAGGTTTAAGAGTTCGCTATGTACAGGGTGCAAGGATTGCTATGTACAGGGTGCACGGCTCAAGAATTCTTTATGTACAGGGTGCAAGGCTCAAGAATCCTCTATGCACAGGGTGCAAGGCTCAAGAGTTCTCTATGTACAGGGTGCAAAGATTGCTATGTACAGGGTCCCAGGGTCAAGAGTTCTCTATGTACAGGGTGCAAGGCTCAAGAATTCTCTATGTACAGGGTGCAAGGATCGCCATGTACAGGGTGCAAGGCTCAAGAATTCTCTATGTACATGGTGCAAAGATCGCCATGTACAGGTTGCAAGGCTCAAGAGTTCTCTATGTACCGGGTGCAAGGATCGCTTTGTACAGAGTGCAAAGTTAAGTACTGCATGCTTCACAGGCCAGAAGACAGAACAGAGGGGCTGCTGCCAAATAGCAGGTACAGCTTAAAGAGGGTGTGCAGTCTGCACATGTGGGCTTTAGAAGGAGCTGCCATCGGGATAGTAGAGATGCCGCCAGAATGTTAGAGCTACCGCTGGGACGGTAGAGCTGCCGTGCACATCCCCCACCCTCTCCCTCTCTCATAGAGATACTGCTGGGCAGGGAGGACTGTGCACACCGCCAGGAGAGGGGCACTTTCATCTGTACACGCAGAAGCTTGGCTTCTGTGTGGAAGTGAAAGCAGTGAGCGGCATGTAAGGGGCTATCGTTAGAAGCGGTCACCGGCAGAAAAAAAGCTCTGGTGTCACCCCTCTGACGGGTGTCACCCGGGTGGGGTCTGCACCCTTTCACCCCCATAACGATGCCACTGAGACCCTGAAAAAAGTTCTGGTTGTTGTTTGCTTATACCTGCTGTTATATAGTGTTCTTGGAAATAGTGTAAGAAGATCCAATAACCAGAGTTATGAATATTTAAATCTCCAAGGCCAACCATTAAGAGGTTTATTGCCAGTGGTGCATCCTGGGGGAGGTTATTAATACTTGGTGGGACCTTCTGCAAGCTTTCTTGCCTTCCTGTCTCTGCCTGGGCAGAACATGCAAGCTGTTACACGTCTTCAGGGCCTGCAGCCTGGGGAGGACACGTGTTTAGAGAAGAAACTAGGCCAGAGTTTAGGGGCCAATAAAATTGCGATATATTGTCGCCTAGTTTGCCTGTGTGCCCAGGAGTATCACTAGGGAGGATTTGTGTCTGCCAGAGGGTGTTTTGAAAAGCAAGGCAAATGCTTGAACACTGCAGGATGTCTGGTGGCTCATCCAGTCGCAATGTCTGCCACTTTCCTTATTGCATACTTGCCAACAGTCCGGATTTTCCCAGGACAATCCCGATTTTTGGACCCTCGTCCCGATTTAAGCTTGTCCTGATTATTTTCCCAGGATTTTGCTTTTGTCCCGGGAAAATTGAGAATGTTTTTAGCTAAAAATGGCAGCGGGCTACACAAAGATGGCCGCCACCGTTGCCACGAGTATTGTTTCCCCTTGTGTTCAGTGGAGAGGAGAGGGCAGCCAATCGGCTTCTCTCTTCAGTGGCTGCAGGGATTGGAGACCCCTCCCCTCTCCACTGAACACAACAGGAAGAGATCCGCCCCAGTGGAGCAACATGTGACCACTGGCTAGGGAGCCCCGGTCCTTCCATCACTGATGGTCCTAGCTCTCCCCGGCCTTTCCGTAGACAAGGCTCCCCAGCTTGGCCTAGGTCAGCCCCACATTCTCCCGCACCGCAGGTACTACAACCGGCATGACAGATCTTATGGACACGGCTGCTACACGTGACCTCCAGACTAGGTTTCCATCCTCCCCAGCATGTCGCTGATGCCCTTCCATGCTCCACCAGGCAGTGGTTAGTGCAGTGGGTATTGTAGTAATTAGTGTAGTGTAGTGGGTGTTGTAGTAATCAGTGTAGTGCAGTGGGTGTTGTAGTAATAAGCGTAGTGTAGTGGGTGTTTAAGTGTAGTGGGTGTTGTAGTAATCAGTGTAGTGAGTATTGTAGTAATCAGTGTAGTGTAGTGGGTGGAGTAGTGGTAATCAGTGTAGTGTAGTGGGTGTTGTAGTGGACAGTGTAGTATAGTGGGTATTGTAGTGTAGTGGACAGGTAGGTCAATATACTGGTCAGTATAGGAAACAGGTAGGTCAGTGTAGTGGACAGGTAGGTAAGTGTAATGGTCAGTCTAGGAATCATGTAGGTCAGTGTAGAGGTCAGTATAGGAATCAGGTAGGTCAGTGTAGGAATCAGGCTGGTAAGTACTATTGTAGGAAGGGTAGGTACTCAGGGAGTGCTAAAAGTCTGTAGGGGGCACCTGATGTAAGGACAGACTTTGCTGGGGACACCTGATGCAAGGACGGGCTCTGCTGGGGACACCTGATGCAAGGACGGACTCTGCTGGGGACCCCTGATGCAAGGACAGACTCTGCTGGGGACACCTGATGCAAGGACTGACTCTGCTGGGGACACCTGATGCAAGGACGGACTCTGTTGGTGGCAGGCGACGTGGCAGGTGACACGCTCAGGGGTCCCACTGATTCTGCATTATGGTGAGTTGAATGATTTAATTTTATATAACTTTTTTTAAAATTTAATCTTTTATTATAAATTTTATAGATATACATAAACAGAAATAATCAAATCATGACTTAACATTATTCATTTATATCTCATATATCAAAAACCCCTTTTCCCACCCAGCCTCCCTTGTTGATCTGTTATACTCTGCATCATTCCACCTTAACCTATTTCTATCATTGCCTGCGAATATTTTTCTGACGTTTTAAATATTCTCCATTTTGCCCAGGTTACTCTATTGTTTTCGATCTGTCCCTGCTCCACACTGCACAAGTACTCAATATTGCTAATATGATCCACTCTCTGAAACCACTCTTTGATGCTTGGCTTCTTAGTGCACAGCCATTTTTTAGGGATGAGGCCTTTTGCTGCGTTGAGCAGGAACGGAACCAAAGTTTTTTTATATTGTTTCTTTGTTTTAGTTGTTCCATGGAACAAACAATTCCAGGTGTGTTGAGGGATCCTTTCTCCTGTTATCGTCTCCATATAATCTAATATATCCCACCAGTATTCTTTTATCTCTGGGCATTCCCACCATATGTGAAATGTTGTTCGTTGTTGTTTACAATTCCTCCCACAATGTGGGGACTTGTTTGGCTGGATTTTATTGATTCTTTTTGGAGTCAAATGCCAACATACCATACACTTGTAGTTTGCCTCTATCGAGGTTATATCAGATACATAGTCATATACTGCACTTATTTGCATTTCATCTAATTTTAGGCCCAAATCCTGTTCCCATTTTTCTATAAAGGGTAGGGTCCCATGCCCCTCAAGTTCTGTTAAAATTTCATATATTTGAGATATCCCATGTTTTACTGGTTTTTTTGCATTACAGAGCTTTTCCATTGGTGTTAACTCTTTCTCCTCTCTAATTGGTTGAGGGATTGTGTTTGCAAAGTATTTTATTTGTAGATACTCCTATTCTTTTAAATAAGACCACCCATGCATTGTTATTAGATCCTGCTTTGTCATAATTTACCCATGAATTATAATGCCCTTTAGTTGTGCATTTCCCATTTGTTTTCCCATCCGTGATCCGTTCCTTGGTGTGAAAAATTTGTGCACGTGAGTGCAAATCATTTTATATAGGTTTACTTACCCATCTCATAATTCTTGGTCCCAGCTCTATACTCCAAAGTGTTTCCATCATAAAACCCCAATCTACTTTCCGGCATGAGCATTGATCGATATTAAAATCATTGGGGACCTGCACTCCTTCTCTTTATTCATTAATAACATGGTTCTTGTTAAATATGTTTATTGAGTTTTTCATAGATAACAGAGTAAATAAATAAGTAAATAAAAAAAGTAGTACATAAAATAAATAAATAAGTAAGGAGATGAAGTAGACATATAAATATGAAGCATGAGCATTTCATATACAATTAGTATAAGATAAATAGTATCATCATGAAAATATAAACTCATCTTATTACTGTAAGAATGATACAATTTATAAGGATACATCAAAGTGATCATGACATAGAAATTTAATAAATAAATAAACAATTAGTCGATGTGACTTTTTCTGCTAATGAATATATGTCTTATAAGGAATAAGAATATATAAAAAAATAATATAGGGAGGTGCGCATGCGCGGAGCTCGCAAAATGGCCGCGATTGCCTAGAGCTCCGCTCCCTCACAGAACGACGGCGCCCATCACGCTTTCCTCAGCGCACTGACAGCCCCCAAAACAAGGGGAGATACTAATCAGGGACCCGGCTACACCCCCATATGACAGGGGCACAGGTTAAACGCAGCCTGTGGCCACAATTGCTAGAAGCAGAAACGGCCGGGACATCCAAGATGGCCGCCGCAACACAGGCAAAGCCACAGACACAGGAAAACAGCTTCTCCAGTCAGGCGGACTACAGGTCAGAGCAGTCCCACTACCCCCTGCACCTCACACCAGGAAGGCAAACGGGATACCCACCTATCCTCACCCCCTCACCAGCCTCCACTGAATCCCCCATAGACCGCCCTCTGAAGGACTTCTCTCTGTCCCCCAATAATTCCCACACAGGGCACACAGGTTACTCTCCTCAGGATTACCAGGCCAAAGATCAGGCCCTTCAAATGGATGCCCTCTTCCTCAGATTCTCTGATCTACTGGATAAGGGATTATCACAAACGGCAGCTAAAATCACAGGAGATCTCAAGACTGATTTTATCAATCTAGGAGCCCGGATCGACACGATCGAACACAAAGTTGAAGAAACTATAGCTATCACTAACCAAAACTCCCAGCACCTATGTACCGTGCAAGACCAACTCGACATAGCCATGGCACGTATTGACGAACTCGAGAATAGGTCCAGACGATACAATATCAGAATCCGTGGCTTACCTGAAACGATTCAAAATATACCCGAAGCAGTACAAGACCTAATTAAACAGCTGATCCCCTCCATCCCATCTCACCGCCTGGAGCTGGACAGGGCCCACAGAGCCCTGGGGCCCCCCAGAAAAGATGGTAGCCCAAGAGATGTTATTGCCAAACCCCATCACTACACAGTGAAGGAGGAAGTGATGAGACAGGCCAGAACAGCTCACACAGTCCTGTGCATGGGTCACCAGGTGCAGATTTTTGCGGATCTCTCGCCCTACACGATCCAGAGGAGGAGATCATTGAAACCCCTACTTCTCGCTCTCACCCAAAGAGATATAAAGTACAGGTGGGCCTTCCCGTTCGCGGTTAAATTTTCTGTTAAGGGTAAACAATTTGCTTTCTCATCCCTCCCAGAAGGAGAAAAGCTCCTCTTACACCTGAAAATCATCTCCCAGGAAGCTGCTATGGACACAACCAATGCCGGAGCCATCTCCAACAAAAGACAGACCCCCCCCAGCCCCCAATCTCCTTTATGGTCCACAGGAAAAGCTAAGAAGGCCAAAGACAACAACCCATCTTGAAGCCGGTGGTGACCTTGATATTGCCTAACACATCCCGGGTGTGAAGCAGGGACCAGAGGAATGATTCCCCCATCGGTGGGGGTCCCTCGTGCCTAATTCCTAGAGCACGCTGGTCTCCCGGGCAACTGTTACTAACTCTTCGGTTCCCGTATTTTTCAGTTTTTTGTTTATTTTTTCCACTGACCTCGTTTACCGCAGTGTACGTTGTCCACAAAGCATCTACCTCTCACAAGGACGGAAGTTTCCCCCCCCCACACTGCACCTGAGAGTACTTTAAACACTCATTAAGGGGAAACCTGAATAACTCCCCCAATGGACGCTCTGCTGTGTTAGGGAGAGGACTGGGGAGTGAGGAGGGAGGGAAAGGTGCTAGCAGGAGAGGCGAAGGGTCTATAGCCAGTTGGGCTACTAGATACTAGGATATGCTTAAGTGAGGATATTAATTACATTTGAAGTTCATGTTCTTTAGAGGGCGTCCGGTTTTGTGACGGACCACTTGCGCACCTATCTAACCCTTAGACACCCATCAGTTTCTGGGGGTTAGGTTGTCTGAGCCTGGATGGGCCAGACATTTTTGATTTCTCTTCAGAAGGATACGTGGGGCTTCTCCTCCCCCGTATCCTTTCTTTCTTTTCTAGGAGACCTTTTCTATCCTTCTCTGTCCTTCCCTCCCTCCCTCCTGATCACAACATTGCATATAACTGCATTCTGTTTTTCAGATACAATTCACATTCTCGAGGAAGTACCTACCCGTAACCCTCCGACAAGGCACAATGATCCTCATGCCTTTGCCAAAGTTTCAACGCATCTCAGGGTAAGTGAGGGCTGTTTACGTTGCATCTTTTTCCTTCTGCTCCATGGCTGAAAACACCGCGACTCAACTACACATAGCATCACACAATGTTCAGGGACTCAACTCCCCGGTTAAAAGGAGAAAGGTCCTAGACTATTATAAACACCTCAAGCTAGACATTCTTATGCTGCAAGAAACACATTTCCCGTCCCGGTATAGCCCTAAGTTTCTTCACCCACACTTCCCACAGTTCTTTCTGGCGAACGCAAACAACAAAACCAAGGGAGTCGCCATCTTAATCTCCAAAAACCATAAATTCGTGAAAATTTCTGAACATGCGGATCCAGAGGGAAGGTTCCTCTTGGTAAAGGGCACGGTGGGAGACCGTCTGTATTCACTGGTCTCCTATTATGCTCCGAATAGAGGACAAGCTAAATTTTTCGACTCACTCTTACACACACTATCACAGAAATTAGAGGGGACGATCATTCTTGGCGGTGACTCGAACGCAGCGTTCGATCAGGGGATGGATAAGTCTAAACCCCCGCGGTCTCAACTTACACGTCCCACCAAAGAAAGTCTCAGAATCGCAAAGACTATACATGCACATGGCCTATCTGACACTTGGAGGGAACTTAATCCCAACAAGCGAGACTTCACTCACTACTCTTCCCCGCACAACACTTACGCACGGATCGACCACATCCTGACCCCATCCCCTATACTTCCATCAATACACAAAGCCCTCATTAGAGAATCAGCCCTATCAGATCACTCCATTGTCTCCATAACACTGAAAACAGGGACACTGGGTGGATCTAGGGGACATTGGAGGCTCAATGAGTCGCTCCTATCTGACCCCATAAGAATCACGGAACTTGAAACAGCACTGCAGGAGTACTTTACACTTAATAAAACAGCGGACACATCCCCGGAAATGCTCTGGGCAGCTCACAAAGCTTTCATAAGGGGTAAACTCATTCAGATCTCCACACAGATAAAAAGAGAACAAAGAGCTGAAATATTTCGGTTAGACGCAGAATACAATAAACTTAAAGCTTCACACAAAAAAGATCCATCCAAGGTCCCCTCCTCGCTTATCGACAAAGCCAGATTAGATCTGAACCTAGCACTCACAGTCAAAGCTGAAAAGGCCATTCGCTGGAACAAACATAAATTCTACATGCAGGCAAACAAAATAGGCCCCCTACTGGCAACAAAACTTTCTCCCCCCATCAAAACTCATGCTCTACCTAAGATCAGGATAAACGGTCAACCCCCCACAACCAATCCGTCCAAGATACTAGAAGCTTTCCAAGCATTTTACTCTAATTTGTATAGCCGACCTAATACACCCACCGCTGACTTAATTCCCAGCTTCCTGAAGGACCTTCCTATCCCCTCCCTAAAAGACGCTCACAAACAAAGGATGGAATCACCCATAACGGAAGAGGAAGTATTGGAGGTCATCAAGGACCTCAGAAAGGGGTCCGCCCCAGGTCCTGATGGTCTCTCCATACCCTATTATAAATCCTTTGCGCATATTCTAACACCTCACCTGACATCCTTCTTTAACTCCAAGACCAATGGAGACCCCCTAGACACTCACCTTAACACAGCCTTGATTACAGTCATACCCAAACCTGACAAGAACCTCGAGGACGTTAGCAACTACAGGCCGATCTCCCTCATAAATAACGACCTAAAAGTACTCACAAAAATAATGGCTAACAGGTTATCTTCCTTCATTAGTCAGTACATACATAAGGATCAGGTGGGTTTCATACCTGGAAGACAGGGCCCTGACCAAATACGGCGGGCAATAGATATTACCTCAATTTTGCAAACTAACTGGGAAGGGGGATCAACCCAAGCAGGATTCCTGTTGTCCCTGGACCTGCAGAAGGCCTTTGACACGGTCTCCTGGCCCTACATCTTCTCACTATTAGAGAGGTGGGGCTTTGGTGATCGCTTCCTTGGCCTTCTGCATGCCCTTTACTCCCGTCCGAGGGCCCAAATACGTCTACAGGGACACTATTCCAAACCTATAGAAATTATGAGAGGCACCAGGCAAGGGTGCCCGTTATCTCCTCTCATATTCGCAATAGCTATTGAAACACTGGCGATCGCTGTGCGACATAACTCAGACATCAAAGGGGTGACCTGTGGGGACCAAACGCACAAATGCGGACTTTTCGCCGACGACATCCTCCTCTTCCTGACCTCCCCCCTAACTACATTACCCAATCTCTGCTTATTGTTAGAGAAATTTGCCAAAATCTCAGGACTTGAAGTTAACTTCTCTAAATCCCAAGCTCTCAACATCTCTTTACCGCCTCAAACAGTCTCCTCTCTCAAACAATCCTTCAAATTCAAATGGAGCGAGGTATCCATTCGCTATCTAGGTATCACATTGACTACCAAAACAGAAACTCTTTACACACACAATTACCCCCCTCTCTTTAAACAACTGGAAGCAGACCTTGTCCAATGGTCGAAACATGAGCTATCATGGCTAGGCCGAATCAATTCCATCAAAATGACCCTCCTACCCAGACTTCTATACTTTTTTCGATCTCTTCCTATACCAATCAGGAAAGCCCACTTACGATCTCTACAGAGTAACATAATTAAATATATCTGGGGTAAAAAAGGATATCGCATCCCCCAGAACACTTTATTCATCCACAGACGTAAAGGAGGGCTAGGTCTCCCGAACTTGCATAAATATTACTTAGCAGCCAGACTCGCTCAATTGTCCACGATTTACTCCAGATATGAAAAACCTGATTGGGTCAATATAGAAAGACAGGCTATCCCCAACCACACGCTTGATCACATACTCTGGTGCCCGACCAAATCCAGGCCACCCATCCTTTCACCCACTCTATCCCACTCCTGCGCCTTATGGGATTCCCTCCGACTGGTCCCGTCTCTGGTCTCCAAGGGTCGCCCGCTAGCACATCTCTTTCACAACCCCGACTTCCCTCCTGGACTAGACATCTCAGCTTTCAAATGGTGGCTTGACAAAGGGCTATACCGGATAGGACATTTCTTCACCCCCACGGGACCAATCGATCTCAAATTTTGCATCAAACACCTTAAACTCCCGGAATCGGAACGCTTCCGTTTCTACCAAATCACCAATTTCCTACATACCATCTGGAAGGACAAACCCCTTCCCCCCAAATTTACAGCCTACGAGTTGTGGTGCGGTCAGGCCATGGAGCAGAGGGGGGGAATCTCGGTGATATATTCAGCCCTCACTTGTCCCATGGACAAAACCCCATACATGATGGCTTGGGAGACTGACTTTCAACTTAGCAGGGATCTGGAGACTTGGCAAGCAGCTCTATTCAGATCCTTCAAAGGGATCCAAAACATCTCACTCATGGAGGCAAGCGTCAAACTGCTAACCAGATGGTACCTGACCCCAACCAGGCTAGCAACCATATACCCCACAACAAGCCCTCTGTGTTTCAGAGGATGCCAACACCTAGGCACCATGGCCCACATTTGGTGGGAATGCCCCAAAATCCGCACTTTCTGGAGAAAAGTTTTCTCCATGATCTTCAGGGTGACGGCTTGCCAGGTCCCCAGGATCCCAGAGGTAGCTCTTCTAAACACACACATCCCAGGCATAACCAAGGCATCACAAACGCTGATTCACTTTATACTGCTGGGCACAAAAATCACAATTGCCAAAGCCTGGAAACAATCAAAACCTACAATCCACACAGTCAAAAGGAAGATCTCTTGGATCATGACCCAAGAAAAACTCACCAGCATTCTGATGGACTCCTCCTTGAAATTCCAAAAAATATGGGAGCCATGGGCCCAATATATGGGTACTTCCCTCATTCCAGGTGCTCAGGTACAACATCACTCCTAAACATTCTTTAAACACGTCTAACCAATAATTATGCAAGAGGCACGCAGATGCAAGAATCATATCTCCTCACCTAACGTGAGGACCCCCTTCCCCACCTCTCCCCCTCTCACTCTTTCTTCTCTATCTTCTTTCTATCATCTCTATCGGTTAACTCATGCCAGAGGGCTAATTGTTGATAACTTCTTTACATGCTACAGTTAGGTAGCCCCCCTCGCTCAGGGGGATACGCAACTGTCCTATTTTACCTGTTTACTCGGCCCATATGGGCAGTGTAGTTAGGGAGAATTCCCTTGCCCGGCACAGTCAGCTCCCATCAGGGGTGCCGGGGGTAGGGAAGAGATCCCTAAAGTATTAGAGGTAGAGCCAGGTTCTCATACTGTTTGTTTTTGGATCCAGACAATCATCAGAGAGCCTCCCTACAAGTCTCCAAGGCCGAGCTGACTTCTGTAATACTTTTCTGTTTGTAACTTTTTAATATCTTACTCTAGGAGGCATTCCCTCCTGAGCATATACATATGTTATTGCATAATTTGTATGTACTAATTAAAATAAAAACATATTGAAAGTAAAAAAAAATAATATAGAAAACAAGAATAAAAGAAAGGGGAGAATAGGAGGTGGTGATCTGGTTCCTGAATTACACAAGTTATTATTATATTGTATGTTCTATATACAATCTAATGAGGTAATAACAAAGATTGGTCAAAGTCATTAGTGTAATAGTGTTTAACCCATGGTTGCCATATCTTTCGAAATTTATTGATCTTCTTCTCAGCTATAGCTGTCATTTTATCAAAAACAAGTGCTCTATTGATTCTATGTTTTGTTTCAGCCAGAATTAGAGATTTAGACTTCCAAGATTTGGCAATTGTTTGTTTGGCTGAAGTAGTAATTTGAATGAGTAATTGGAATTGAGTATGAGAGAGTGTATTGGGTTTGAGGTTTAAAAGTGCTGTAGCAGGATCAGGAAGAATAGAGGTTTCAAGAGCCTTAGAAGCCATAGAAAATATGTTTTTCCAGAATTCCTGGACTATCGGGCATTGCCACCAGATGTGAAAGTGAGTTCCAAGTGAATCGCAACCTCTGAAGCAATTAGGTATGTATGTAGGAATGAATTTTGCTATTCTAGCTGGTACTAGGTACCACCGTGCAAGGACTTTATAGTTTGTTTCTATGGCATTACTATTAGGAGAAGAAGATTTAGTGGCTAACCATATGTTTGACCAATCTTTGTTATCCAAGGTCCGATTCATGTCAAGTGCCCATTTGGCAGTATATGAGGGTAAGTTTTCATCAGATTTACTTATAAGTTGTTGGTATAACATAGAAATCAGTCCTCTGATGTGTGGGTCACTTATACATATCCGTTCAAATTGAGTCATTTGAGAGAAGAACCTGTAATAAGGAGTGGTTCATAAAAAATTTTAATTTGTAGATAACGAAAGATTTCACTTCTCGGAATATTAAAGGTTTCACACAAATCAGGAAAGGAATATATAGTATTTGCCGATGACAATCTGTATAAACGATTCAGGTTTATAGAGGCCCATATGGAAAAAGATCTAGGAAATTTCCATGCAGGGTAGAAAGCTGGATTCCCAAGGAATGAAAGTAAAGGATTATGCAAAGATTGGAGATTATGTAAGTTTTTGAACTTATCCCAAATGGCTAAGGTATGTTTAGATATGGGATTGGAAATGTTTTTTCTGTCGATCTGGCAAAGCCATAACATATTGGCTACTGATATTGGGTCAGTATCTACTGCTTCGATAGCTACCCAAAGGGGTGTTTCGATAGTAGCATGGTATTTAGGTAGAAGAGCCATTTGGGCAGCATAATAATATGATAAGAAATTGGGTAGTCCTAAACCACCTTTTAATTTATTAAGGTAAAGTGTAGATTTGGGTATACAAGGCTTAGTGGAACCCCAGATAAATGATAGGACTCTTCGTTGAGTAAGTCTAGTAAAATAAGATGGTAAAGTTATAGGTAACACTCTATATAAATATAAAAATTTTGGCAATATTGACATCTTAATAGCATTGATTTTACTTAACCAGGAAAGTGAAAGAGAGGCCCATTGCTTCATACATCCTGATGTTCGTTTCAATAGAGGTAGGTAGTTAGCTAAAAACAGATCTTTGAGAGAAATTGTGAGTTGTACCCCTAAATAGGGTAGTTGTTTTGAGACCCAAGTAAAAGGTAAGACAGATTTTGTATGTTGAAGTTCACATTGCGATAAAGAAATATTTAAGGCATTTGATTTAGAAGGGTTAATATGTAGTCCAGAAATATGAGCAAATTTATGCAGTAATTTAAGAATATTTGGGGTAGATATATGAGGATGGGACAGGAAAACAAGGATATCATCAGCAAAAAGGCTTATCTTATGATGGTAACCACCTAATTCAATCCCTTTGTTATGTATATTTGTTCTAATTAGTTGTGCTAAGGGTTCTATTAATAGGGCAAAAAGTAATGGTGAAAGGGGACAACCTTGTCTTGTACTTCTATTTATGTCAAACATAGTGGATTTATAACCAGAGTATTTAATATATGCTCTTGGTTTATTATATAGTAATGAGACCCAGGTAAGGAAATGGTTACCAAAACCCCATTTCTCTAGTATATAATCCATATATGGCCAAGTGACAGAGTCAAATGCCTTTTTTATATCCAATGAAACCAGACATGCTGGTATATGTCTTGTTTTGGCTGCATGTATGAGTAAAAGTGCTCGTCTTATATTGTCACCTGCCTGACGTTTCGGAATAAAACCTGTTTGGTCTTTATGGATTAAGTGTCCAATAATACTATTCATTCTGGTAGCCAGGATTTTAGCTAATAGTTTAATATCTAAATTAAGAAGTGATATGGGGCGATAATTAGACCAAGAAGATGAGTCAGATTGTGGTTTGGGAATCATAGTGATAATAGATGTGAGTGTCTCTGTTCTAAATGAATGTCCTTCAAGAATTGAGTTAAAGGCCCTAGTTAAGATTGGTGTAAAGATATGCTTAAACTGTCTATAGTATACTGCCGGGAACCCATCAGGGCCCGGTCTCTTGTTAAGTTTTAGAAGTTTGATAGTATTCAAAACCTCTGTAGTCGTAATAGGGTTTTCAAGAAGATCTCGTTGTTTTTGGTCGAGATACGGGAGTTTAATACTAGAAAATAAAATATCAGCTTTTGACTTATCAAATGTTGGGGCTGGGGAATATAGTTTAGTAAGATTGGTACGAAAAATCTCAAGAATTTTAATCAGATTGCTAGTGTACGCTTCTTTAGAGATTTTCAAACGGAAAGATTTCTTTTCATGTTGTATAGTTTTCAAGCTTCTGGCCAGGGGTGTATCCGGTTTATTAGCCTTCAGATAAAAAGTATGTTGTCGTTTGCGTAAAGATTTATCAGCGGAATCAGTCAAAAAAAGATTTAAATCTAGGCGGGCTTTTTCAAGATTAGAATTATTAATAGTCGTTGGGCAAGATTGAAAGGTCTGATGACAGTTATTAAAGTTAGATTCCAATTTTGAGAACATTATTTTGCGTTCTCTTTTGAATTTAGTTGCTAGTTGTATCATTCTACCTCTAATGACAGGTTTATGAGCCTCCCACAGTGTGAGGGCTGAGATATCATTTGTGTCGTTATCTTTAAAATAGTCAGATATTGATTTCTCCATTTCTTTATTAAGAGATGGATGAGTCAGCATGAAATCTTTCATACACCAAGTTGTGTCATGAGATCTAGGGAGCGTAGAAGCTATATTAATGGAAGCTGCACAATGGTCAGTCCATGGGAATGGTATAACTTCAGCTGAGATAATTTCTGGTAGCATGCTAGAAGGAATAAGAATATGATCAATCCGAGAAAAAGATTTATGTGGGTAGGAGTAGTAAGTAAATCGTCTATCAGTAAGATTAATTTCATGCCAGGTGTCGACCAAGCTATGAGAGGTGAGTAAGCGTTGAAAAGTTAGATTTGTTGTACCTGTTGTAGGCCCAGGGGGAGATTTGTCTAGAAATGGGAAGATTGTTGCATTAGAATCACCACATATAACAACTGTTCCAAATTTGTGAGACTCTATGACTTGAAAGAGGTGTGACAAGAACGCCGTTGGGCGTTTATTGGGAGCATAATAAGATACAATAGTTATAGGGTTGTCAGAAATATAACCTGTTAAAATTAAATATCGACCTTCCGGATCTATCACTTGCGTTTTAAGGTTAAACAGAGTGGTACGATGGAAACCAATTAGCGTACCCCTTTGTTTAACTGCAGCAGAGGCGGTATAAAATTGTGGGTATGAGGGTGAGAGAAATCTAGGTTGAGCTTTTTCTGTAAAGTGTGTTTCCTGTAAGCATATAATATAAGCTTTTTTGGATGAAAAGGATCTTAGAGCTTTAGTGCGTTTATGTGGGATATTAAATCCCTGTACATTTAAAGATAATATATTTATCGGAGCCATAGATTAACCAAGGTAACTGATCTATCATAGCATAAAAAATATATACCTTGAGCCAGATCCACCACTCACCAGAAACATGAGGAAATCGGGGTTCAAGAAAAAAGAAGAAAAAAAATATAAATAACGAAAAAAAGAGGTAAATAGAACAATCGTATTAACCCGTAACATAGATAGTGCTGCTTAATTAGAAAACAGAATAATAGGGTTAGGGAGCATCTCAAGAAAGTTTCCAAAACTTCCTGAGAGGATCCAAGTCCATCAGCAGAGTCCTCCATAAAAAAGGCAGGAGTCTGCAAATGGAAAAATCAAAGCGGCAGCAAGAAATTCCTATAGGAAGAACGGCCCCGGAGAACCACAGGTACCAAAAAATAGAAAAAAAAGGAGAATAAGAAACCCAGCAAGAGATGTGTGATGCTTTGCTTAAAAAATATATTATATATAGAAAAAAAAGGACTGAAGAGAAAAAAGTCGAATAGACTATCTCATTAGGGCATAACCTACGTGTCTAGGCATATATTTTGCCTAGTGGAAAAAAAAAAGGAAAAAAATAAAGAACAGGTGGTTATGCTAAAAAAAACAAAACCAGTTTCGGTAATAAAACCTGTAGTGAGAGAAAATTATTGGTAGTAGGTTTCTTCTTTTCAGTCCATTGAATCATCATTTTTTGGCGGTGAGTGTTCATATCGGCCGCGCTTGTGGAGATTTTGGTATGAAGATGAAAAAGAGTTGGAGTCTGAACTTTTCTTTTGCTGAGGAAAACGAGCTGTTGAATGTCTGCGAGGCTGATCTTTAGGTAAGGCTGTTTCTACCAAGCCTAATTCCAATAAGGCCGATTGTAAGTCCTCTGAAGAGCGACAGACATATCTAGTTTCCAGGTGTGTAAAGCGAAGGCAAAAAGGAAACCCCCAGTGATAGGTAATATGGTTTTTCTGAAGTACCTGTAATTGGGGTTTGAGGGCCGTCTTTTTGCAACTGTAAGAGGAGACAAGTCTGTGAATAACTGATAAGAATGACCCTGGAAGCTGAGAGATTCTTTTCTTCTAGCAGCTGATAACAATTGTTCTTTAGTTTTGTAGTAATGCAATTTAGTTATTATGTCTCTTGGGGGGCCGTTGGTTTTGCGTGGTGCTAAAGCTCTGTGCACTCTGTCCATTTCTAGCCTATCAATAGTAATTTCAGGGAGTAATTCTTGAAAAAGTGTGGTAATGGTTGCCTGCAGGTCTAGGATGGATTCAGGTATACCTCTTATCCTTAGATTAGATCGTCTATCTCGGTTTTCTTGTTCCTCCAAACGTGACTGTAATAGGGTATTTTCCTCTTTAAGGGCTGTCAGCTCAGAAGTAAAATATTGTGTTTGACAGTCAATATCATCTACCCTCAATTCCAGTTCAGCTGTTCTCTGACCAATTTCTTTAATTTCCTTTGTTAACTTGTCTGTGATATGGTCAGAAGTCTGTTTCAATGCTTTCTGTAACATCGCTTCAAATGTAGCAAACATATCTGTTTGTGATACATTTTGAGCTGGATTAATAACAATGTCAAGTTTTGTTTTGTCAGCCTGTGTTTTTTGTCTGGGAGGCTGTGGTTTCCCAGCCTGTGAAGCGCTGTGCTGTGAGGAGATAGATGACGCCACCATCTTAGCTGCCAGTCTGAGAGCCGCCTCAGTTTTGTAATTGGCTTTTATTTTGCTTTTTGGTCCTTTCAGGACCATAATATATGTTTAGAAAGGCGCTGGGGAGGTTTACCTACAATTTTGTTGTTTTTTGTAAGCCGCTGGGACCTGTAGTTCTCCGGTCCGAGTTCCTGTGGAGCGGAGCTCTAAGGAGACATTACCATTCCCTCAGGTATCAGCGCATGCGCCCTCAATAACATGGTTCTTATACTATTGTCCCTACCCTCTCTTCCTGGTACAAAACCGGCTTGGTCAACGTTTATCAGATCTGGCATGAAGTTTTTTAGTCTCGATGCCAGAACTTTTGCGTATAATTTTGTGTCAGCGTTTAATAACGCTATGGGCCGATAGTTGGAGCAAATAGTTCTATCTTTCCCTGGTTTTGTTATAACAGAAATATTTGCCAGGAGGGATTCCTTTCTTATTTCCTCACTCTCCCCTATTTTATTCAAATAATTACATAGTTCTGGGACTAGTTGTTCTTTAAATCTTTTATAATATTTAATTAAAAAGCCATCTGGGCCTGTGCTTTCCCCCCCCCTGGTGTTTTCTTTAAAGCTTTATAAATTTAAGTAATTGGTTCATCTAGTAATTCTGCGCTTTCTGCTGTTATTTTTGGTAAGTTAACTTCCGCTAGATATTCCTGTATTGTAGATTTTCTAATCTCTTCCTCTTTTCGTGTCTCCTTATTTCTAATTGCATATAGTGCACTGTAATATGTTTTAAAGGCGTTAGTTATCTCCGTTGTTTTTTGTTTCATTTCACCTTTCTCGTTTTTTGTCTTTTCAATATAATTTAAAGTTTTTTTTCCTTTGATATTTTTACTAGGTATTTTCCGGGCTTCTCCCCCACACGTACCTTTCTTTCGCCACATTCTTAAATACTTTTCTAGTTTACTGCTCCATCATATCATTTAGTTGGTATCTTTTTATGATGATCTTCTGATGTATATCTGTATCTAAATATATTTTGTGATTTTGTTCCAGCTCATACAGTTCCTTTATTATGTTTTTCATTTTTAATTCTCTTTCTTTTTTTTTCCCAGCTCCAATGGAGTTCAAATTCCCCCGGATGTAGGCCTTATGGGCCTCCCAAATTATTGCCTTTGACACATCTGGTGTATCATTTATACTAAAATATTGTTCAATCTCAGTCTTTATTATTCTTCCTACTTCTTCATCATCTATAAGATCTTCATTCAGTCTCCAAAGCCCTTTTCTCCGCTCCAAATCTCTAAATCTTCTTTTTACTGTCACTGGAGCATGATCAAAGACAGAGATTATTTCAATCGCTGCCTCTGTAACATGCTCCAGTATTTCGTGGTCTACTAGGATAGAATCCAATCTCGCATACATGTCGTGCACCGTAGAGTGAAATGTATAGTCCTTTTTCTTTGGGTATATTATTCTCCATACATTGAGTAGTTGTTGACTATGCATTTTTTAAAATCAATTTTACTTGTTTATTATCTCGGCACGGTGCACGAGACGTACTTTCGAGGTCATGGTTCATTGATAGGTTAAAATCTCCTGCTAGGATTAAATGTCCTTGTTTGAATTCTGTTAGAGCGTTCAGAATCCCATTTAAGTATTTTTTTGGGCATTTATTAGGACAGTATACGTTTACTAGCGTATACCTTAATCCTTAAAGAGTCCCTTTCAGAAACAAAAAGCGACCCTCTGGGTCTACCTTCCAGGATGAAACTGGTATTTTTTGCTATTCCAATAGCGACTCCTTTTGCCCTCTTATTTGGGCAGTCAACATGATACCAGGTTGGAATCGCCTGTGAGCATAATTTAGTATTTGAATCATGCCATATACTGTGGGGCAAAAAAGTATTTAGTCAGCCACCAATTGTGCAAGTTCTCCCACTTAAAAAGATGAGAGAGGCCTGTAATTGTCATCATAGGTATACCTCAACTGAGAGACAAAATGTGGAAACAAATCCAGACAATCACATTGTCTGATTTTTGAAAGAATTTATTTGCAAATTATGGTGGAAAATAAGTATTTGGTCACCTACAAACAAGCAAGATTTCTGGCTCTCACAGACCTGTATCTTCTTCTTTAAGAGGCTCCTCTGTCCTCCACTCATTACCTGTATTAATGGCACCTGTTTGGACTTGTGATCAGTATAAAAGACACCTGTCCACAACCTCAAACAGTCACACTCCAAACTTCACTATGGTGAAGACCAAAGAGCTGTCGAAGGACACCAGAAACAAAATTGTAGACCTGCACCAGGCTGGGAAGACTGAATCTGCAATAGGCAAGCAGCTTGGTGTGAAGAAATCAACTGTGGTAGCAATAATTAGAAAATGGAAGACATACAAGACCACTGATAATCTCCCTCGATCTGGGGATCCATGCAAGATCTCACCCCGTGGGGTCAAAATGATCACAAGAATGGTCAGCAAAAATCCCAGAACCACACAGGGGGACCTAGTGAATGACCTGCAGAGAGCTGGGACCAACGTAACAAAGGCTACCATCAGTAACACACTACACCGCCAGGGACTCAGATTCTGCAGTGCCAGACATGTCCCCCTGCTTAAGCCAGTACATGTCCGGGCCCATCTGAGGTTTGCTAGAGAGCATTTGGATGATCCAGAAGAGGACTGGGAGAATGTCATATGGTCAGATGAAACCAAAGTAGAACTGTTTCTTAGAAACACAACTCGTCGTGTTTGGAGGAGAAAGAATGCTGAGTTACAACCAAAGAACACCATACCTACTGTGAAGCATGGGGGTGGCAACATCATGCTTTGGGGCTATTTCTCTGCAAAGCGAACAGGACGACTGATCCTTGTACATGAAAGAATGAATGGGGCCATGTATCGTGCGATTTTGAGTGCAAACCTCCTCCCATCAGCTAAGGGCATTAAAGATGAAACATGGCTGGGTCTTTCAGCATGACAATGATCCCAAACACACCGTCTGGGCAACGAAGACGTGGCTTCGTAAGAAGCATTTCAAGGTCCTGGAGTGGCCTAGCTCAACCCCATAGAAAACCTTTGGAGTGAGTTGAAAGTCCGTGTTGCCCAGCGACAGCCCCAAAACATCACTGGTCTACAAGAGATCTGCATGGAGGAATGGGCCAACATACCAGCAACAGTGTGTGAAAACCTTGTGAAGACTTACAGAAAACGTTTGACCTCTGTCATTGTCAACAAAGGATATATAACAAAGTACTGAGATGAACTTTTGATATTGACCAAATACTTATTTTCCACCATAATTTGCAAATAAATTCTTTCAAAAATCAGACAATGTGATTGTCTGGATTTGTTTCCACATTTTGTCTCTCATAGTTGAGGTATACCTATGATGACAATTACAGGCCTCTCTCATCTTTTTAAGTGGGAGAACTTGCACAATTTCTGGCTGACTAAATACTTTTTTGCCCCACTGTATGCGTCTCCTGTAGGAAGATTATATCCGCGAAGTACCTCTCCACCTCTTTAAGTACAGTATGTCTTTTTTCAGGGGAGTTCAACCCTCTTACATTGTATGTGATAAACTTAACGTCTGTCATTAGTTAGCTTGTTAAGGATTCTTATTTTCACAGGTAATTGAGGACAAACAGATCTTATATTCCCTCCTCAGCTTCCCCCTCCCACCAAACCCTCCTCCCTCCCCCCTAATCCCACAGCCCCCCCCCATCAGATGGTATCTTGTATCTTGACACATGGTCTGAAGCACTCTCCTAGGGACCTCCTTGTCCCCCTGCTCCCTTTGACCTGAGGTGGAGTTCTGTTTGGCGCCGCTGGAACTCATCTCATCTATACCAGTGAGATGGTACCAGAGCATGCCAAGAGTCCAAGTCCCTGCCTCCTTGCTATTTAATTTTAGTCTTTTCATGCTTCCCTCCAGAAAAACCCCACCCTCCCAACCCCCCCCCCCCCCGCCTCCCAAGTCTTTTGTGGGATAAAAAAAAACAAATTCATTTTGAGATCGATGTTTGCTATTGCAGCTGCTTATACTGTATTATTATCCCGGCCTCTTTTCTATGCAGTCTTTCGTTATGGGGATCTCCAGTTTTCTGTAGAATTCCGCAGTGTCTTCTATGAATCTCAGCCTGGTTGTACGTCCATTTTTCCTGCCAGTTAGACATGAAGGGAAACCCCAGTTGTATTGGACATCACTTTCACATAATATTGACAATAAAGGTTTTAGAGCTCTCTTTCTTTTCCTGTGATAAGTCTTGATACAATTGCATGTGATTTCCTTCATGCTCTATGGGCAGTTTCCCTCTCAGATTTCACCATAGGTAATCTTTATCTTCCCAGTTCTTGAATCGCACAATGATGTCTCTTGGATTCCCCTGTGGGGTTCTTTTGGCTTTCTTATCCTATGGGCTCTCTTAAATTTTATTGGATTCGTTATTTCTTTATCCATCAAAGGATTGCAAATCTTTTGTATAACTTCTGTTAGATCTTCTTGATGGGAGGTCTCAGGTACACTGCATATTCTTGTTTTTTCTTCTATCCCTATTTTCTTGATCCTCTAGTTTATATGCTTGTTCTTGTTGCACTTTTTTCAAGGATTTAATTTCTGCTTTTAATTTCCCCATATTGATACTGTTACTTTCGGTCATTTTTTTGCACTTCTTCTACTTGTTCCAGGATATTACCAAGGTTTCTATGAATTCTTTCCATTTCAGTTTTCAGAGATTTTTTCAGGGCAGCGAACATAGATTCAATTTCATTTTTCATCGGTAAGGAAGGGTTATCTTGCTGTAGCTGTTCAGCTCTTGGTTCAGACTCTAAATCTGGCTCTTGTTCAATTGTAGATTCTGAGAGTGTGTCAATCTCATGTGTTGTTTTATTTTGTAATTTTTTCTTTTCCTTCTTCTCCTTCTTTGCCTTGTTCTCAATCTGGCTGCTTTTAGTATTTTGTTGTTTTTCTGTCGGTTGCTTCTCTACATTTTCCACCTATGTGATGTATTTGTTCATTGGGCCTGGGCTGGCGGTCAAATTTAGGCGGGGTGATTTAGGGGTTGCTCCTCCCCTGGAAATTATTAAAGTCTGTTACTTATGTGTTCAGTTGATAGGTATAATCTTCAGCTGGTTAAGTTGGAGGGCTGGTGGAGGGATGGTGGGTTTCTCCTCCTCTCTTCCCTCCTTCTGTCACCAGTCCCCTCTTCCTTCACCCCCTCCACTTCCCCTCTACTGCTCTTTGCTTTGTTTAATAGTTTATCATAGGCAAGTGAAGTGCACTTTTTAGACCATAAGGAAAATTTATAGTCCCACCCTGCTCCCTTCAGAGGTTCTTTCGCTTCTCCCTTGCGGTCAGTTCTGCAATGTTTATATACTCCAGGGAAATTGTATTTTCATGGATTTTCCATTTGCTTTGTAAAAAGTTTATAATGTATCTTAACCCCAGCTGTGATATTTTTGCGCTGTGATGTTAATGTTGGTGGTTACAATTCTTATGCGTATAGTTAGCGTAGGTTTATTTTACAGCATAACATGTCTACAAACAATTCATGCTGTACTCACCGCACTGCTTTTCCAGGCGTGCGTCTTTTCAGCCTTGCTGCTCTTCACTGCCTGTTAGGTCCAGGTGAGCGTACAAAGGAAGAGTGCGAACCGTTTTCTCTACTGCATAGTCCGGCCCAGAAACAGGATCCCTGAGGTAGTCTCCACAGTCTCTGGTCTCCGTTTCCCGGAGCAGTATTGTATTGTCCCCAAGGGAGATCGCTCTGTTCTGTCTCACCCGCTCCGCTGCACAGCAGGACAGTATCCAGGGGAGAAGGGGGGATGTCTTTGGGCAGGGTAACTGCCACTCTCCGTCCACCCGCTCTCCCTGTAGACTGATAGCTCAGCTGGGTCTCTAATATAGCCTACCGAGGGGAGCAGGGAGCGAGGAGCATCTGGGGTTGAGGCGGCTGACAGTCTGCTTCAATCTCTTCTTCAGTGCCAGACAGCTAGAGAGACTGCTCTGTCCCGTAAGGTCCAGGCTTGGGGCACACAGGCTCCGAGCTCCTCCAGCAAGGACGGCGCACCTTTGGGACCTTCAGCTGTACCCTCTCTGTCCCCAAGAGTGATTGGAGCACGGCTGAAGTGGGGGGAGGGCAGCCGGACGAAATCAGAAGGTCATGGTCGGTTCATTTTAGCAGGGAGTGAGACCCGGTTCGATCCTGCATGATCTAGCTGAGAACGCTCGCCATTACTAGGCTCCTCCCTGAGCCGGGTACCGGTCTAATTTTATATTACAATGTAATAATAGAAATAATGCGTTTCAATCATCCTAACACCATAACAACCATGGTGTCGGGTTGATTGAAGCGCTAACACCAGGTGTTTGGAGTATCTTTATCTGCTGATTGTTAAACTCTGGAATACACATATTTCTATTGTGGTGTAGGATCTGGGGCTGCTGTCCCTCCACCCCTCTCCCCCCTTTCCCTCTCCATCCCTCATTCATCTCAGACTCTAACCACACCCCCTTTGAGCCATGCTCATTTAAGCCACGCCCACCATTTTGTGTAAACCACATTTATTTTTCGGCATGGCGCACGCAGCATTTTTATTTTTGTTATATGCCACGCCTACAAACGCATGCCCCGTCCCCTAATTATAATGTGACTCCGCCTACAGCCAAAAGTGTGTCCCTAAAATTTTTTTTACAATGTTGGCAACTATGTATATTGGCTGTAAATAGGATTTTTTGGTGTATGCATATGGTTCTTTTGGGTGTCTTGTACCCTAACCCTCACTGTCTGGAGTTTATCAGTCTGAATAAATTCTACTGGCTGACCAAGAAGTGACCAGCAACCATCTGTTCACATATTCACTACAAGTCAACAATCCTACTCTGAGGTGAAATGTCAGTCCACATGATTTCTGGGGGTCCCTGATAGCATCTATGGGGTAAGGGGTACTACAGTTTTGTCGTAAATTTCTACTTAGGACAAGCCAGGAGCAAAAATATGTGACGGATGGTTAAAAAAAGAAGTACAAGGTAAGTACTGGTAATAAGCAAAGGCATTTCAAAAGGGTTATTCATTGGGTCCTGTTTGACTAGAAAGAAGGTTGCAGATATGAGTTTTAAAGGCTCTAACAAACCTTTTATAGTTTCTTGTTTATTTCTGGATGTTGGGTGCCTGGTGAATCACCAGACACAGTACCTGTGGATAAGTTGCCTCTGGCATTGCTGTTCTCTGTCTAGTTCAAAACAGCGCTGCACAGTTCCTGTGAACCAAGCTCTCTGGATGGAAACACGAGGTGACGTCTCTTCACTGGCTGCAGGCAATACGAAAATATTCATCAAGTAATTGTACAGGATTACACAATGTCTACAACAAATGTAATATGTTTCCTGCTTCAAGTTCTTTCATCGCATTATGATGAATCCATTGTACACTTCTTTACTGGAATCAAAAATCAAATTTTTGACAAACATGAGGGATATGACACATTAGCATGAGCTCAGTAGTGAGACCTGCATGGGGCGAACACACAAATTGTTTGGCAGCCTATACAATACATGCATCTTGTGTGTTCTATTAGAGCTTTAGGTTTACTTTTTCACCTTTGCTGTATATAATCACCAAAATCCCATTTGTCTTTTTTTTGGGAAACAAATTTCCCATCTGACTGCCCCTCTTTGAGGTTTAATATACTCATCTTCATAAATAAATGCATTATGTATGTATACATCATGATTGTAGATTTTGCAACTTTTCAATGTTTGTAGTGCTTACTATCAGGTGCTGGTATACAGACAATACCAGGGATCGGGCAGTGGCTGCAGCATTGGGAACATGTCACATGTTCCACTCTAAAAAATGAGGTGGAACATGTAACTTCACTTGAGATGTCTGTGCAATGTGAGTTCAACCATACAGTTGTATGGCTAAACTCGCACTGGATTGGCACAAAAAAGGTGTGGGGACTTTTTTTCCCACACTGAAATTGGATCGCATTGGTTGTGTTCTCACCCATGCGATCCGATTCCTTTTCCAAATCCACAGTTCACACTGCGATCTATGAACAGATCTGGGGATGTCATTAACATTGTATTGACACCAGCAGCAGTTCGCAGAAGGCAGTGTTAACTGCCTGCGGGAGAGATGCGATGCAGAAACCTGAAATTGCGCTGGTTCCCACATCGCTACAGTGTGAACCCAGGCTAAATGTAATTCTCATCCTACCTTCAGTATAACAGTTCTAATAACCAGTAACACATGTAGGCCCAGGGCCCTCTCACTGTCCCAGGATACAGCTGGCGAATTGCAGGAGGTGAAAGTGGCTCCCGGGAACTGAACTGCAGTGGCCTTTTGAATGCAGGTCTCACTGAGGCTGTGTCCCAGATAGGCTGCAAGTCCAGCTGCAGAGGTCTTCTATCTCTCTCAGCACTGTGCCTCAAACTTTTCCAGGGAAAGTGAGAAATGGTCCGCCCCCCCACCTCCGTAGTCTCTTTTGCCACTTGGGACCTGTGGTTCTTATTCCTTGCACTGTACTGCTCTCCCCGCCTTTTTAAAATGACATCTCCCAGTGTGCAAAGCACCAGCTCCGCCTGCCTCAGAAGTGGATTGGTCAGGAAGCGCTGCCAGCCAGGAGCACGTAAAAGACAGAAGGGGTGGGGGGGAGAAGAAAGGAGTCTCTGCACACACATGCAGCCCCATTATTACACTGTCCATGCAGCAGTAATAGGGGACCCAGGACCATAGCCATTGACACTAGGCTACAGAAATATGCCCTAAAGTAGTTTTAAATTCATTTTATTTAGCCATCCCCAAAAGTACAATTAATAACCAGTTCATGAACACTGGGTACAATATCAGCATCTGGAACAGTCTACGATAAGGGTGAAATGCAGTTTACCTCAATGAATGCGTTTAAAAGACTGTGCTGTATGAGGAATGACACATGAAAGATGTATAGCCTGCAGCTAGAAACAGAAGTGCACAAACAAGCAGTCGGGACAGACTGAAATCAAATGAGAGAGGGAGACCTCACAATCTGAGCTGACCACCATAATATTGTGATTATTGCATTTTCAACCCTTCAAGTGGCATCAGGGAACTGCAGACAGGGACCTATTTGTCAAACTGAAAGGCGACTGCTAATGTCACCTAGATAATTTTAGCTGTTTATGAGCTCTATGCACACATTTATGACGGGCACACGTTGCTATCCCTCCACTGCTGTTAAATTAATGTTCTTTCCCCCCAGCAATGGAGCCATCTATTTCCAGAGATATCTTAAGGCATTTAGCCACACTCGTAAAGTATCTTTAAATAGGCAGAGTGGTAATACTACCCTCCAACAGCTAAAGGTGGCTAAATATTTCATGGTGATGCTTCTGATTAACTGCAGCATGAATGAATACTGTGCACAGGTTTAAACAAGAATAATCAAACACTTATTCAAAGTAATTAAATCTAGGTACAAGAAGTCACGGAAGAATGTTATAGCATTTTAACCAACAATGATTGCCTACAGTTTAAGGTTATATGTATAGTGCTACCCCCGTAGGAGCCATTGTTCTTAGCCTGAAGCTTATCATGAAGCTCAGCCCCTCTGACACACCAGGTTGAGTGTACAAACATAAAATATCACAGGAATTCTTGAAAGTAATACTTAGTATCCAGTAGTAAGTATTGCAATATCAGGGGTAGGCAGTGGCGTACTAACTGGGGGGCATAAGGGGCAGTCCTCCCAGGGTGCCACACACTGGGGGGTTTCAGGCAGCGCCCCCATCCTCCCCCATATGAAACAGTGACAGTGGGGAGGGCTTGGCAGTGCAGCGGTGATGTGACCGGCTGACAGCGCAGGGAGAGGCCAGCTGTGACAGGGTGTGGGGGTGCGAGCTGTACTGCTACCCGGGTGACACGCAGGACCAGTCGCCGCAACAGGAGAAAGAAAACACTGTCTCTTGCTCTCTTGTACAGCAGGGGAGGGAGAGCGAGAGACAGCGGGGCAGCGCTGAATAGAGGACGGGAAATGTTGGAGAAGTAGCAGGTGATTGGTTGCTAGGTGGTCCTAGCAACCAATCATTATCTTGTGAATACGAAAGTGCAGAGTAATGTAGGAACAGGCAGAGCCATGCAACATATAGGGGGACCAGAGCTGGGGGGGTAATGTGCAGGGGGTCCAGAGCTGTGGGGGGTGTGTGTAATGTGCAGGGGATCTAGAGCTGTGGGGGGGAGACTGTGTAATGTGCAGGGGACCCAGAGCTGTGGGTGGGGGTCTGTGTAATGTGCAAGGGTCCAGAGCTGGGGGGTGGGGACCTGTGTAATGTAAAGGGGTCCAGAGGTGCAGGGGGTTGTGTAATGTAAAGGGGTCCAGAGGTGCAGGGTGCTGTGTAATGTAAAGGGGCCCAGAGGTGCAGGGTGTTGTGTAATGTAAAGGGGTCCAGAGGTGCAGGGTGCTGTGTAATGTAAAGGGGTCCAGAGGTGCAGGGTGCTGTGTAATGTAAAGGGGTGCAGAGGATTGTGTAATGTAAAGGAGTCCAGAGGTGCAGGGTGCTGTGTAACGTAAAGGAGTCCAGAGCTGCAGGAGGGCTGTGTAATGGGGGATGCAGAGGTATGCAGGGGGCACAGTGGGGTGTTTTTACATTTTAAAGTTGGGGGTGCCAGATACAGGATCCGCCCTGGGTGCCAAATGCTCTGGGCATGCCCCTGGGGTAGGCAACCTTTTTAGCACAGTGTGCTGAAAAAGTTTTCAAAGAAATTGAGCGTGCTGATGTTAACGTCACACTCTCAATCACGAAAAGGATTTTTTTTTTATAAAGTAAATGCTGTACTACTTTAGTAGTGGGAAATTAACATCCTGCACTCTCACGCCTCAGATCAGCCCCAATGCCGCATCTCAATGGGCAACGTACAGGTACGTTAATATGCCTGTACGTGCCCTTCTGCTGACGTATACTGCGTGAGCCGCTCGGCAAGGGCTTAAATGGCTTCAATATTCCGTGCACACCACCACCTGCTAAAATGCCTGCTCACCTCAAGGATGAGTATAAAACTCATAAACAGATCACTCCTTGTGTCCACCATGATCAATCCACTTTACCAATGGTAGTAATTCCTACAGTCCCCAGAATGCACTTCTGTGTGGGTAATCAACGTTTGAATTGTGTCCAAACAACACCTTCCACCACTCGCTTTTCAATAATCAATTCCACTTATATTTCCAGGGGTTAAGTACAGGAAACAAAAAACACAAGTACCGTAGTGTTCTCTGCTTTTAAATTTATTAAAAAAGCCCCCCTAAAAAGTTACACTTACAAGAAATAACATTAAAAACAGCATGTATCAAATCACCAGCTCAATCACCGCAGATCTAAAGTCACAGTGCTTCGCCTGACATCACAGATTCGACTCCTCCCCTCCATAGTCGAATCTGTGGAAGGTGTTGTTTGGAGACGATTCAAACGTTGATTACCCACACAGAAGTGCAGTCTGGGGACTGTAGGAATTACTACTATTGGTAAAGTGTATTGATCGTGGTGGACACGAGGAGTGATCTGTTTATGAGTTTTATACTCATCCTTGAGGTGAGCAGGCATTTCAGCAGGTGGTGGTGGTGTGCACTGAATATTGGAGCCATTTAAATACGATTTTCTGTCCCACCACTGTAACCCCCCCTGCTCATCTGCCCCATAAATGTACCCCCTTTTCTCCCGTATCCCCATGATCTTCTGTCTCACTACTAAATCACCTTCTCATCTGTCCTAACACAGGCCAGACTTGCTGGTTAGAAGCTGAACCGTGGGAACCTTGAGTGGAGAGTAAGGAGGGGCTCGGGCGTGTTCGCACACTCCACGTGCAGAGCCCGCCAGGAAGTCGGCACTGCGCTGCGCTAATCACAGGCAGTGAGACATTTCCCGGTCTCTGTAGCCGCACATCGGGAAAATGTCTCACTGCCTGTGATTAGCGCAGCGCCGTGCCGACTTCCTGGCGGGCTCTGCACATGGAGTGTGCAAACACGCCCAAGCCCATCCTTAGTGGAGAATGTGAACAAGTTTTTCTTTTGACTGCTGGTGATTGCTGTGTTGCATTTTTAGTTTTTTTTCTTGGGGGGGGAGGGTTCCTTGCATCTTTTTTAACACCCTCTCTGTCACTTTTTAAACAGCCTTTTTTTTTTTTTCCTTCCTTCAGCCTACTAATTAAGGGGAGTGGTTAATTGGTCACAGGTGCTTGAGGCCTATATAACGTTCTGTAGAACTCATTTTGAGCCTGCTGGAACTTAGACCAAGTGAGACTGGACTAAGTGGAAGTGGCGAGTTAAAAAACAGAGTTAGTGGAACTGGACTAAGTGGTGAGTTAAAAAACAGAGTTCAAAACAGGAGGTTATAACAGGGTTCAAAGTACCTGACTAGTCTGAGTAGTATGTGGATCGTTATTACCTGTGTATTGTGTAGAGGGGGAAGTGCCAGGGAGGCCGATCCTGGGCTGGAGCATCCCAATAAGTATGCTCCATTGAGTGACATTGGTGAAACCAGTCAGGGACCAGCACTGCTGGAGCTGAGGGACTCTCCTAGCTGCCAAGGGAAGAACTCCTCCAGTAAGAGTGGTGGGGGAGCTAAGAGAAAGGGTAGACAGTTTCTGGTGGTAGGGGACTCAATTCTTAGAAGGACAGAGAAGGCAATCTGTGACAAAGACCTGAAGAGCCGAACTGTATGCTGTCTACCAAGCGCTCGGGTTCAGCACATCATGGATCTGGTGGACAGATTACTGGGAGGGGCTGAGGAAGACCCAGCTGTTATGGTGCACATTGGCACCAATGACAAAGTCAGAGGTAGATGGAGAGTCCTAAAGAACGATTTTAGGGACTTGGGAACTAAATTGAGGAAAGGGACCTACAAGGTAGCATTCTCAGGAATTCTTTCGGCACATTACCGCTGCACTGCGGGTTTGCTGATGCGCCTGGCCGGCGGTCGCGATGACCACCAGCCATGCCTGATCGCGGGCACGAGAGCCAGAACAGGGACATGTGTGTGTAGACATACAAATCCCTGTTCTGTGAGGAGAGGAGAGACAGATTGCGTGTTCCTACTAGCTAGGAACAACTATCTGTCATCTCCTCTAGTCAGTCCCATCCCCCTACAGTTAGAACACACAAGTGGGAAAACAGTTAACCCCTTGATCACCCCCTAGTGTTAAGCCCTTCCCTGCCAGTGACATTTACACAGTAATCGGTGCATTTTTATAGCACTGATCCCTGTATAATTGTCAATGGTCCAAAAAATGTGTCAAATCTGTCCGCCATAATGTCGCAGTCCCAAAAAAAATCACGATCACCGCCATTACTAGTAAAAAAAATAATAATAATAAAAATACCATAAATCTTTCCCCCATTTTGTAGACGCTAACTTTTGCGCAAACCAATCAATGTATGCTTATTGCGATTTTTATTACGAAAAATATGTAGAAGAATACATATCGGCCTAAACTGAGGAAAATTTTTTATTTTAAAAAAAAAAATTGGGGATATCTATTATAGCAAAAAGTACAAAATACTGTGTTTGTGGTTTTTTTTTCAAAATTGTCGCCCTTTTTTTGTTTATAGCACAAAAAATAAAAACCGCAGCAATGATCAAATACCACCAAAAGAAAGCTCTCTTTGTGAGAAAAAAAAGGACGTCAATTTTGTTTGGGTACAGCGTTGCACCGCGCAAGTGTCAGTTAAAGCGACGTAGTGCCGTATCGCAAAAAATGGCCTGGTCGTTTAGCAGCCTAATCTTCCGGGGCTGAAGTGGTTAAACTAGACGATGGGGGGAGGGTCCAGAGGTAGAGATAAAAAGTGTGTGAATGAAGCAGCGCTAGCGACCATGGACCAAATAATAAATATATTACCGCTGCTGTAAAAAAGTACTAATACTTGAAAAATAAAAAGCAAAACATATACAGCGCTGGTAGAAAATATGTAACCACACCATAAATAAACTATATATAAAGTGCTTGGTGCGATATTAGTGCGATATTAGTGCGATATTGCTACACATAAAACCATAAATAACATAGGTAGTGAATATTGATATACAGTGAGTGCAATACACAAATCAGCTGCTAATTGCCAATATATCACGTATATAAAGTGCAATTTACAAAAAATATATACGCAATCGGTACTACCCAATTGCTGAAAAAAAGGTGAGAGGTATATTGTGTACTAACAAAGTTGCAATAATAAATGCTGGTAAATAGTCCTAAATAAATACCATCAGCTGGGCTACTACACAGAGTTCTTAACAACAGCCTCACTGGAAAGCAAACAGCAGCTCTTCACCCTGTGCTGTCAGTCAATCACCATGGATGTTATAAAGTGATGCCTCTGATGTAGATATATATATATGAAAAGGCTGATGTTCATAACAGATGGATAATATACTTGCAGATGTCGACCCAAAAAACAAAGAGAATAGCAATATGGTGAAGTATTGCGGAGCTAAAAAAGTCACTTGCGCATCAAAGAGCTACTCACAGAATCCTCGGTTGCAATCAGGCATGTCAGAAAACTTCAGCGATTGCCGCTTACAGCGTGCGTTCCACGGAACAGGAAGAAGCGTCACTGGTTAGACTGAGCCGTATGTTTCGTCGATGCGTTTCGCCCCTCCCCCAGGGCATCATCAAAGGACTTTGATGATGCCCTGGGGGAGGGGCGATCGCGGAAGTTTTCTGACATGCCTGATTGCAACCGAGGATTCTGTGAGTAGCGCTTTGATGCGCAAGTGACTTTTTTAGCTCCGCAATACTTCACCATAAAAAGAGCGAACAAAAGTCCTGGATGGCTTAACACCAATGTAAAAATGCATCTAAAAGCAAAGGAGAAGGCCTTCAAAAAATACAAGGTTGAGGGATAATCATCAGCATTCAAACTTTTAAACAATGCAAGAAGAAATGTAAGGGTGCAATTAGGGCGGCTAAGATAGAATACAAAAGAAACATAGCAGAGGAGAGCAAAAAGAAATCCCAAGAAATTCTTTAAGTATGTAAACAGTAAAAAAAGGGAGGACAGACCATAATGGCCCCATAAAGAATGAGGAAGAGCATCTGGTTACAAAGGATGCTGAGATGGCCAAGGTATTGAATTTATTCTTCTCCTCAGTCTTCACGGGGGAAACAGGGGGCTTCAGTAACCAAAACTGCAGTGTTTATCCTCGTAACACATCACAGGAAGTACCCTCATGGCTAACAGTGGACAGAATTAGAATTAGACTTGGGAAGCTTAACATTAATAAATCACCGGGACCGGATGGCTTGCACCCGAGGGTACTTAAGGAACTCAGTCAAGTAATTGCCAGACCATTGTTCCTAATTTTTACTGATAGTCTACTGACTGGAATGGTACCAGCGGATTGGAGAAAAGCCAATGTACCACCAATATTTAAAAAGGGCCCAAAATACATCCCTGGGAATTACAAACCAGTTAGCCTAACATCAATAGTATGCAAGCTCTTGGAGGGGATAATAAGGGACTATATACAAGATTTTTCGTTCTTGCCAAACCAATCTATTAACCTTCTATGAGGAGGTGAGTTGCCGTCTAGATAAAGGAAGTCCTGTACACGTGGTGTATCTGGATTTTGCAAAAGCATTTGACGCAGTTCCCCATAGATGTTTATTTTTACAAAATAAGGTCCGTTGGCATGGACCATAGGGTGAGTACATGGATTAAAAACTGGCTACAAGGGCGAGTTCAGAGGGTGGTGATAATTGGGCAGTACTCAGAATGGTCAGGGGTGGGTAGTGGGGTCCCACAGGGTTCTGTGCTAGGACCAATCCTATTTAGTTTGTTCATAAACGACCTGGAGGATAGGGTAAACAGTTCAATCTCTGTATTTGCGGACGATACTAAGATAAGCAGGGCAATAACTTCTCTGCAGGATGTGGAAAGCTTGCAAGAAGATCTGAACAAATTAATGGGGTGAGCAACTACATGTAAAAAAAGGTTTAAAGTAGAAAAATGTAAAATAATGCATTTGGGTGGCAAAAATATGAATGCAATCTATACACTAGGGGGAGAACCTCTGGGGGAATCTAGAATAGAAAAGGACCTGGAGGCATGCAATGCCAAGCTGCTGCTAACAAAGCAAACAGAATATTGGCATGCATTAAAAAAGGGATTAACTCCAGGGATAAAGCAATAATTCTGCCACTCTACAAGACTCTGGTCCAGCCGCACCTGGAGTATGCTGTCCAGTTCTGGGCACTAGTCCTCAGGAAGGATGTACTGGAAATGGAGCGAGTACAAAGAAGGGCAACAAAGCTAATAAAGGGTCTGGAGGACATTAGTTATGAAGAAAGGTTGCGAGCACTGAACTTATTCTCTCTGGAGAAGAGACGCTTGAGAGGGGATATGATTTCAATTTACAAATACCATACTGGTGACCCTACAATAGGGATAAAACTTTTTCGCAGAAGGGAGTTTAACAAGACATGTGGCCACTCATTAAAATTAGAACAAAAGAGGTTTAACCTTAAAAGCAAGGCTGTGAAATTCCCTTCCACGGGCGGTGGTCCCAGCGGGGGGAATCGATAGTTTCAAAAAACTATTAGATAAGCACCTGAACTAACACAACATACAGGGATATACAATGTAATATTGACATATAATCACACACATAGGTTGGACTTGATGGACTTATGTCTTTTTTAACTTCACCTACCATGTAACTATGTAACACTGAACCCATCTGTTGCACCACTGTAACCCGCTTCCTCATCTGCCCCACAAATGTACCTCCTGCACATCTGTCTCACCTCTGTACCCCCCTGCTCTTCTGCTCCACCTCCGTTCCCCCTGCTCTCCTGCCCCACCACTGTAACCCCCTGGTCATCTTCCCCACCAATACACCTCCTTTTACATCTGCCCCACTGCTCTACCCCCCTGTTTTTCTGCCCCAACACTGAACCCCCCTGCTCATCTGGCCCATCACTGTACCCCCCTGCTCTTCTGTCCCACTGCTAAACCCCACCTGCTCATTTTCTGCACCGCTGTACCCTTCTGCTCATTTTCTCCACTGCTGTACCCACTTCTCACCTATGATATGCAGAGTGGTGAGAGGAAGCAGAGGTGAGACACATCTACCTATCCTGGCACACTCATCCTGCTGATCCACCTCTGGCACCCAGCCCACGTGCTTGTATGTGATGTCACATACAAGCATATAGAATGGATGCGCAATGTTGAGCTCAGGTCAGGGGCATTTTCTGAAAACAGTGGGCCTGTGTGCAGGATCATAAGTTGGGCCCCTGCAGCTGAGAAAAAGTGGTTGGGTGTGATTTTCATTGCACTGAATACTGGCTGTGGCTTAATGGGACACACAGTGCAGGGGTTCAGTAATAAGTGACACAACGGTTCAGGAATTATTTCAACAAATTCCCACAAGCTCAACAGTAATTCCACAAACTCTCAATCCACAGTGAAATTCCTTCTTTTTGAGATTGGTAGTGGCAACCAAGCCAAACATCTTCCTCCAGATGGTGGACGGGGCTAGCAGGACTGTGATTGGCTTTAGCAGTGGCCAAGACAGTCCTCCTCCTCCTAGAATCAGGGACCGCCCCCCTAGCAGAACTGCACCCAATCTCTTCCCCATCACAAAAGCTGATGCTACAGCAAAGTTAAAAAAACAAACAATGTTTCCCATCTTTTACAATGTGTAGGGGCACAGTGCCTCCCCCTTAGTGCAGGTGCAGCTTGGGGAATTCTGAAATTGGAATGCATTAGTGTCTTACTGACACTTCCCTGTGCTGCTCTGCTGATGGGGAGGGAGTCAAGTTTCGTCAAAAGAGGCTTGCATGCCGCTTGTGGCACCAGTGCCAGGGATTGATTACCCCTGTGCTATATCAGAGAAAACAGGCATCAAACCAGGTAGTAAAGGCAAACTTAATATCTTGTCATTCAATATGGTTGGTAACAAGGTAAGCATAAAATGGATTAACAATGGTAATAACACAATTTACCTTACAATATAATTAACAGTACGGACTAGACATAGGATGACATATGGTGTCCAGATCAGCATAAACAATAGCAAGGCCACATCAAGTACAGCAGTGTGCAGTAGTAAAGTTGAATCTACCAAGTGCTGGAACTATGCTGTCAGAGCACATTTAGGGTGGGAATGCTAGTCCTGGACCGACTGGATATGCACTGTCCAAACGAAAAGGAGGATGGTAGTGGAGGAGGTAGGGGAACAAAAGGGGATTGCAGAATAATTATTACAGGAGGGGCAGTCCTTTGAGATGTTCTTCTGCCAGCTAACGTTGGGGCCTTGTAGTAGTGTCTTTACACTTAACAACAGTTCCAGTTAACATGCATGCAGTATGGGTACAGCAGGGGTGTCCAAACTTTTTTCAAAGAGGGCCAGATTTGATGAAGTGAACATGCACGAGGGCCGACCATTTTGTCTGACATTCTTTGAACCATTAAAATTCGGTCTCAGTATGTTCGTTCGAGCACTAATACACTGCCCAACAAGAATTCTCTTGCCTTTGTGGCTTTGTGTGAGTAAAGATATGAGCTCAGGTATATTATTTGGATATACCGTATTTATTGGCGTATAACACGCACCTTTACTTTAAGAGGGAAGTTTCTGGAAAAAAACTTAAAATTTTAAATAAAGAACTGTGAAGCAAAATAAGGGTCAGTGCCCATCTGCAGACCCCCAATTGCCATGAATGCAACATCCACCATTGCTAGAAATGCAGCACCCACCATTACCAGTTATGCACCCACCATTGCCAGGAAGGCAGCACCCACAATTGCCAGGAATGCACCCACCATTGCTAGGAATACACCCACCATTGCCAGGAATGCAGCACCCATCATTGCCAGGAATGCACCCACCATTGCCAGAAATGCAGCACCCACCATTGCCAGGAATGCACTCACCATAGCCATGAATGCAACACCCATCATTGGCAGGAATGTGTTCACCATTGCTAGGAATGCAGCACCCACCATTGTCAGGAATGCACTCACCATTGCCAGGAATGCAGCCCCACCATTGTCAGGAATTCAGTCACCATTGCCAGGAATGCAGCACCCACCATTGCCAGGAATGCACCCACCATTGCCAGGAATACAGCCCCACCATTGCCAGGAATTCACTCACCATTGCCAGGAATGCAGCCCCACCACTGCCAGGAATGCAGCACCGACCATTGCCAGGAATGCACTCACCATTATCATCAGTGCAGCCTTGGAGGGCACATGGAGGGGGCAGGACAAGCGCCAAAGATATCCTACTGGAGAATCTTTACACAGCACCCTCTTTAAGAGAAAGTCTCGCCTCCTTTAAAGGACAGAACAATCGTCCAATGGCAGCGCCGGAGACTTCCTATTACAGAGGCTGCTGTGTAAACAGGAAATACTACTCCTGTGTTCACGGCTCTCGTCCCGCCTCCTCCCTCCGAGGCAGCCAGCCTATATATCTTTTGTGGCCCCGGCGCTGGGAGATCATCGAGGGCCACAAAAGATCTACATGTTTAGATAACCAGGCGGGCCGTTCAAAACTGGACCATGGGCCACGATTGGCCCACGGGCCGGACTTTGGACATGCCTGGGGTACAGGGTAGGTACGGTATAGTTTCAGCACAGGTGCAAGGTAGATGTGGTTCAGATGCAGTAAAGGTTCGGTATAATGCGGTATAGGGTTGGTATACAGTAGGTGCAGTCTAGGTTTGGAATAAGTGTTTGTGTATGCTTGGTGTCCTGCTCTCATTTCCTGCTAGTAGTATCAGCAATGGGCGAATAACTCACTCACCAGACCCCAGGATGCTGCAGTGAACTCTTGATGTAAAAGGAGTACCCACTTGGTTTCTCCCCGAAAGCCTTCGGTGGCCAGCGGTGGGAAGCAAATGGTGAGTGGATGCTCCAGTCTCCCTGCTGCAGGTGCTGTGATGTGGGTGGTGTTGCCCTGCCCCCAGATGTCTTCACTACAAGTCTCAGGCCCAGATCACCACTGGTGTGGTCTCCTGCTGGCAGACAAATATCTAGACAGAGGTGCTATCTCTATAACTCCCTCGGTGCCAAGAGGAGGAGGCAGTTTAATAAAAGTAATCTCTCTACTCCTCCTACAGCACAGTGCCTATTGGGATTTGCATTGCAAGGAGTCCATTTGTACCATTATAAGGCCAGCGTCTTAAACTACAACTCCCAGGATTCTCTGTGCGCTGCATAGATGTCTATAGGCTTGCTTGGTTTTAGCTCTCTCTCTGCTGGTGTGAGGAGAATGGTGCAGCATAAGATCAGTATTACAATAGGGGGAGAGAAGAATACAAAGCAATGTCTCCTTCTCCATATTGCTGTAGCCCAGCGCCTGGCTGCACAGGGGAGCCAAAAGGTTTGCAAATATGCTAAGCCACTTTTATAATTATCGCTGGGCCTTTTTTTATTCTACCTCCTTTTGTGGTAATTTTCTGTGTGGTGCCACAGCCAGTAATTGCTCTGCATTTGTGCCATTACATCAAATCATATGCCCAAGTGCAGGGTAGTTATCATTGCAGGCTTGACGCTCTGAAAACAAGGTTATAGTCAAAAATTCTGATTTACATAACCAGCATTAGCTCCCTGGAACAACCCAGAAAAATTATAAAACACCTGCAAACTGGGAAGACAAATGCTAGTGAATGGGGTCAAATCAAACTGCAAGAAAGTGTCTGAACTAAATCTTTCTTCAATAAAGCTAACCCTTTGGTTTCTGCAAGAAATGTGCATGAATGTCAATGCAGATGACATTCATGGGCAGTATTGTGTGTGCTGTATGTGTATTGATTCCAGAATCCTGTCTATTCTCTGACACTTTGTAAATATATGAGCACAGGTTTAACCTCTGCCTGTTGTTGGACACTGATCTGTATTCACATTGTTCTTGCAGAAAAAAAAAGGGGACGATCCTAATCAAACCAGCTGGTCGGTATTCTGCCTGCATTCCCCTCTAAATGCTAAGCTTGAGCAAGGTAATGAACCGAAAAGATCTGAATGTGGCAATGTCTGGTACACTGACCCTGTCACTGTGCCTGTCCACTGCTGTCACTTTGGCTATCACTCAGGTCACCACGTGTTTGATCTTCAGCAAACTGCAAGTAGCAGAAATGTGTTTCATTTATTTATTTATTTGAGCTATTTATATAGTGCTGACAATTTATGCAGCACTTTAAATATACAGTTTATATTGTACATTCACATTAGCCCCTGACCTCAAGGTGCTTAAAATCTAATGTCCCTAACTCACATTTATACATGCACATATTAGGGTCATTTTAGACAGAAGCCAAATAACCTACCAACATGTTTTTGGAGTGTGAGGAGAAAACTGGAGTACTCAGAGGAAACCTATGCAGACACAGAGAGAATATGCAAACTCCAGGCAGTCATGGTTGGGATTCAAATGATTGACTCTAGTTCTGCCATGCAGAAGTGATAACCACTAAGCAATGTGTTTGTGTATTTTAACAGAATAGGCAACAATCAGTCAGTAGCACCAACCGTTGAGACGATTTCTGAACAAAAGAAAAAACAAAGAGAGAGACAAGAACTGCAATGTCAGTTCTCTTCACTCCCCATGTAAAAAATAAAGCTGTTTACTGATCAGTGAATAGCATATTAAACACCATGGCCAATTTAGTGGCAGAGCAGGGCCCTTCTGCTACAGAACTGTGAACTGAACTATGTTTTGCTTGTGAGAAAATAATCCCAAATGGCCTCAAAGCAGAGTTGGTGTTTAATGTGCAATATCAATCACAGTATGTAACTTGGCTGTCTTCATTCTTCCACAGAATGGGTAATAAAGGGCACTTCTCACACACACCAAACTTCTACAGTTGCGGCTGATATACATATATAAGAAGCACTACATACAGGGCAGTGGCTTCTCTGTGCTGTGTTAAATGGTCATACAGTGTCAGTTGGGAATGGAATGCAATGGCTAATGGCACAGTCAGTACATCTTACTATTTAATGAAAATAGTATTATTGGTAGTAATCTGCATAGATTTATGAAATATTGTTTTTGCCAGACCATCCTTCTAACATTCTCTGAGGAGGTGAGCTGTAATTTGGATAGAAGAAGGTCTGGGGATGTGGTGTGTATGGATTTTGCAGTATCCCATAAACACTATGCTTACAAATTGAGGTTTGTTGGCATTGACAAGGGTGTATGTACCTGGATAGAAAACTGTAGGGGAGAAGTAGAGATCGTGTTTGGGACTTTAAATACACCTCAACGCACACTCTATGAGGAGTAACCAACAATAGAAAGATAATTTTTCTCTGAAAAGTCATAATTTTATTTCACATAATTAAAAAAACAATGCAGTCACAGCTGCATAAAAGTACATTACAACAATAGGTGCACTAATCCTTAGGATGGGTCAATGTGTTACTTCAGGACCAACAAGGAAAAGTACAGTAGAGAAGCCTATTGGTAATATGAAAAACAAATCTACAAAAATAAAATAAAAAATTCAATATATTACTTATACTCAAAATATATACATATCAATCACATATTAGTACAGGTAATTAGTACATGGTAACATTTAAGTATAACACATCCATAGAAGTATTAATACATGCCTCATGTGTGATAATGTAGAAAGGCCATTCCCCTAAGCAGGGTAGAGAACCTGACAAACAATGTAGTAGATGGTGTAGTAGAGACACTCACTCACCCATAGGATGAAGACGCATGCAAAATTGATTGGAGGGAGAGAATGAAGGTCTGCTAGAGCCCATTGGAGAATAACAAACCAGTATGTAAGTCATTTCTAATCAAAGTGGTCAGACAGGTATACATTTCTATCAAAAAGGAAAAAAACAAAGTCAATTTAAATCATATGTAACCATTCACTGATGGACTGATAACAGTGTGCAAAGACTAAATATATAGACTGATGCTTACTGTAGAAATAATCTACATTTAATGCTGATAAAGATAGTAAGTTAAATTTAAGATGAAGCAAAATGCCTAAACTGAAAGGAAAATTAACCTCGAACTGAAATCAAAAGAAACAAAATATCTATATGTAAGTCACAGTGCAAAAGGTAAACATAGAGTCAAAGTGGTTGGACTAGCTGGCCAAAGACAAGGAACTGTGCTTACCCATAAATTAGTGCATCAGCTGTGTAATGTTGATTGGGATCCAAGCATGTCAAGGATGCATGGACTATGATAGACACTTGTCAGCAGGGTAAAATAAATAATAGCCCAGCATGGATAAGGCATCTAATATACAAAGTACAAATGATAAAGTAGTAAAGGGTAAACCCATCTCAGCAGTATAGCTTAGATGCAAAAATGTCACAAGGACATAATTCAAAACAAAAGAAAAGATTACCTTTATATGGGCTGACAGCTGGTATATATCTCCACTCCAGTGTGTGTCTGACAAACTCACACTGAGAGGAGGTTCTATTTATACCAAAGGTGGGGTTCTCCAAGGGCCACCAGGCATAGGTGTGCACAGCCTATTGCATTAGGGTGTGCACTCCAAAGCTCCAACACATTTGCGTTTGACATATTTACCGGCCTCTTCCCCGCTCTCCATCCTCAAACATTGGGAGGAAGGGGGAGCAAGGGAGCACATGGGGGACCCGGGCAACAGAAGGAAGAGGAACAGGGAAAGGAGGGGTGGCGGGGGTGTCATATATTAGTACCGATTCCCCTATATTTTCCTCCTGTGGCAGCTGAATGTTGACAAAAGGGAGAGGAGGAGAAGCCTACTTTCAGCTGCTACAGGAGGAAAATACAGATCGGATCCACTAAATTCCACCCCGCCACCTCTCCTGTCCAGGTTCTGAGGGTCGGCAAGGAAGGATTGCGATTTACCTGTCACCTGCCCACCACTGACAGGTTGCCAACCCCAGGATTAGGATGTGCCCAGGCACACCTGGCACACCCCTTGCGCACGCCTATACCACCAGGTATTTCATGGGCGGGGTCCCACAGATGGTCCCAACATTGCCCATGTCATCATGGTGGGGCTCTCCTTCTTCCCATGTGTATTATCCCTGCCAGAGCTCAGGGAGTCTCCCTATGCAGCAGGGATCGCCGGAGATTAGGAGCTATCTTATTGTAAAAGTACACCCATGGCTCACGTGGGTGTACCAAGATGGTGTCCAAACCGGAAGTGAGTTTCCAGAGGTCACATGGACCGGAAATAAGCTAATAGCCTGTTTCTACACCCAAGAAAAGGTGTAGCAAGATGGCATTTGGCCGGATTGAAAACTAAAAAAATATATATGGCAAGCCATTAAGATACAAAGAACTACACGTTCTATCCTACTATATATGCCGGGATGATACCTCTATGTCACTTTTCATTCATTTACACTAACTCCGCTCCACAAGCAATTCCCTCTTACCAAATTGGATAGAAAACTGGTTACAGGAGCCTGTTCAGAGGGTGGCAATAATAAGCGTATCTTCTAAATGGTCTGTAGTGGTAAGTGAGGTACCCCAAGGCTCTGTTAACTTGATCATAAACGATATTGCAGTTGATATAAATTATGGTTTAATTTCAGTGTTTGCTGATGATACAAAGCTAAGCAGGGTAATAACTTCAAAACAGGATATATCAACTTTACAAGAAGACCTCCATAAAATGAAGGAGTAAGCAAACTACATAGCAAATTAGGTTAAATATTGAAAAATGTAATCTAATGCACTTGGGGGCTAAAAATATGAATGCAATTTACTCGCTAGGTGAAGAACCTCTGGGGGAATCAAGGATGGAAAATAATCTGGGGATCCTAGTAGATCATAGGCTCAGCAATAGCAAGCACTAATGCAATGCTAGCAGACTGTTAGCATGCATTAAAAAGGATAGTCAAGAGATAAGACTATAATTCTAGCACTTTACAAAACCCTGGTTCAGACACATCTTGAATATGACATCCAGTTCTTCTCACCAGTCCTCCGGAAGGATGTGCTGTAACTGGAAAGTCCAGCGAAGGGCAACAAAGCTAATAAGGGAGGGTGGAGGACCTTAGTTATGAGGAACAGCTACAAACATTAAACTTATTCTCCCTGGAGAAGAAATGCATAAGAGGAGACAAGATAACAATATACACATATCTGAATAATGATTCTAGCATAGGGAGAAAACTATTCATTCTTAAAGTGGAGCTCCACCCAAAAGTGGAAGCTCCTATTATCTGCTTCCTCCCTCTCTCCACTGCCACATTTGGCACATTTGGGGGGGGGGGGAGTGGATACCTAGTTTTGATAGTTATCCATGAACTGAGCCAAAGGTTTGCCCCCCCTCCTTCTCCTGCAGCCTTCTGGGACACTTCACAGGTTCAAGAAGATTGTGGCCCATTCACAAAGCGCAGCATACTTCACACATGCGCAGTAGGAAACCGGCTGTGAAGCTGCAAGGCTTCACTACCAGTTTCAATTAGCCAGGATAGCGGCACCAGCACCTGATAGTCGATTGAAGAATTGGCTTGGGTGAGGACACTGCTGGATGCCTGGACAGGTAAGTTCCCTAATATAAAAAGTCAGCAGCTACAGTATTTGGGGGGAGGGGGGAGGAGGCTGGAGTTCCTCTTTAAGTCTTATAAGACACGCGGCCACTCAATAAAGTTGGATGAGAAGCAGTTTAACTGTAAACTGTGCAAGGGGTTCTTTACGGTTAGAGTGGTATAGAAACTCCCTTTCACAATTGGTGGTGTCAGCGGGGAGTCTCGATAATTTAAAAATACATTTTTGATGTGTTTCTTAGCGAACACAATAAACAGGGATATAGGGAATGGTAGTGACACAAGCACAAAGAATGAACTGGATGTACTAGTGTCTTTACCAACTATGTAATCTATATATCTATATTTATCTGTCTGGGCCAGGCTGTGGATAAGAGTAAAAAATAAAGGATTTGTGCTTTTAAAATTGTGAAATATTGGTTGCCACACACTAGATAAAACTGAGCTGTCTATGCCTGTTCTATCAACAAATGGATAGTGTTAAAAGATACCAAGGCACAGGACGGAGAGAGAACGCAAAGTGAATGGGAAGAGGAGGGACAGTGGTACAGAAAATTGCTGAATCTAAATGTATAGTGACCCTTTTTATGTTTTGCAACCATATTGCTCACTAACAGTGAGGGGATCACAGGTGTAGAAGCATTCCAATATCTTTGGGCAGGTTATACAGTTTATGTAGATATTAGATTCCACCCCTATATACGTATTTCGTCTGTGTGTTTCCATGAGGCTCCAGTAGATCCTGTGACCTTATAATAAAAGTCTGACCTCCTAGTTTGTGAAGAGGATATGTAATGGCACTGTCACATTCCTATTCATTGAAATGACCTTCAGCGTGACATTGGCGCTCAACATTCCAATCCAGCTTCTCTAAGTAAAGGACATTCAGTTGTCCAAATTATCCTTTTTCTAATGGCTGGATTGTACAGCGTGTTCTTCATAAAACACAGATAAAGAGAATCTAGTTTTATTTTGTGCGAGTCAGGAGGACTCTGTAATATGAAATCGATGTGGCCTCCTCTCTGACCTTGACCAACAAAGGTCAGAGGAACTGATTGGTTGTCATCTGAGCATTGAATGATTAAATGTGATGAAGCCTCTGTCATTTCTCTCAGACACACACTATCAATCTTTTAACATTAGCTGACGCATACTCTTTTTGCTGACTAGCAATGAAGGTGTTACTGTATAAACTGTCCAAAGAATACATAAAATTTGCATCACACAAGAATAAAACAACCTGGCCTAGTAACACTTCATTTTAAAGATGCTTAAATTCAGGTAATAGTATTTACAGGTACTGGTGCAGTCCCATTTAGGTCTGATTATTAGCCACTTCATTAGGTAAACCGGTAAAAAAAATCCTTGGGACTGATTAACAATACTACTCAATACTGGGAGTGGGTCCTTCTCCTGCATTGACTTTAGAAAAGGATAGATCTCCTGCCCACAGTCCATGACCTCTGTTTAATATGTGAATAGGTTGATATGCTCATTGACCACTTCTTATATTATGAGTTATCCTTCATTTGTGTGTGGTCATGAGGACAGAAAGTGAGGAAAAGTATTCCCACTGACAATGTAGCTAGTGGCAACAGCAAATAACAACCTGAAACTGGTTCTAACTCTTTTTTACTAAAAAGAAAACAATAGCCTTCATCTAACAAGCATCAAGTCCATAATTAGGTGGGATTTTCAGTAGTCTTTAAATGTTAACCTATGTAGCCTGGAGCCAGCTATACCTGCAATAACAGAAGACACTTTGCAAGATTGCTGCAGTGGCCCCTAGTGGCCGCAAAAGACTGTGTCATCACATCCTGCCAGCAGAGTGATTAACACTAGGAAGCAAAGCATACAGGGAATTGTATTTCCAGGAATCAAGTTTCACATTGAGATTGCACTGTTTTAGTACTACAACTTCCAGTCTGCTCTGGGAGTAAAGGAACTATAGACTCCATCTTGCTGATCTGAGGGGATTTTCTTAGACTACAATAGGCAGAGGAAGAGATTGGACCTAGGGGAGAGGTATTGCCTTCCAGGTCAGTCCACCGTGTGATTTCAGGCATCCACAGCCAGTCGGGACATCCAGCCTGTGAGAGAGGGATCCCAGATGCATATCCAGACGCACCTGCATTGACGGTGTGGGGCATTCCGGTGTGAGTGGACCAGTCGGGTGACTAGAAGAGCTTGCCTGTTCCAGGGCGTTTGTTTGGCCCTTGACCGGAGGATTTCGTGACAGGGCTCTTGCCCATTTGCAGGAAACAAGGAGACCGCACACAGATAGAGTTGTATGGACACTGTATACAGACATCATTGCTCTTAGTCACCTTGCTGACACCTGTAGTGCCGCAGGGCACAAAGCACTTCAGATACAGAGAGACTGTATACAGACACCATTGTCCTTTCACCTTGCGGAGGAAGATCCTGCATTTTTTTACTTGATAATCCGGGTCAGTTGTGTTGTTTGGCTCTGCTATTCAGGAGTTTAAATGCACCAACGAGAGTGGCTAGCTGAAGATACAAACCCCCATCTTTCTTCAAAGGGACTGAAGCTACCAGTGCCATATGGACCCGCACACACATACTCAGGGTTCTGTATATGCTGTGGGTGTGCAGGACAGTTTATCTGGGAAACTAATCCATTGAATGTTGATTTGAGTACAGTGTTTGCAGTTGAGCCTGTGGTGTCAGGAGACAGAAGAGAGAGACCTGACATAAAGAGGGTAAGTGTTCTGCTCTCCTCCTGTCTGGACTCATAGAGCCACATTTGAGTAGCGGTAACCAATCTGATATAAAGTGTCATATTGTGATTTGTTTGCCATTTAAGTGTGCCTCTGCTCTTGGGGTTTTTCTCAGGTTTGGAATCCCCTGGAGGCAGCCTGAAAATAGTACTGAGTTATATTGCTCGTAATCTCAGTTATTGCTCTCCAGTTGATTACTTGCATATATACTGTTACTGTCTGTTACTTTTCCACAGAAATATTGCAGTAAAGATAATTTGTGTTTTATCATAACGTGTGTTTCTCATTGGTCTTTGCACTTACACTATTACCAGGTGCGTCAAGAGGGGTAGAGAATGCTATTGGGGTTGAGAGGCAGCGTACCCAACAAACATACTTAATCGGCTCCTGCAGGGAGCTGGGCCGGTGGAGAAAGGCAGTGAGCTGAGCGGCTTTGCTAGCCACTCTGGGATGACAGCTGAAGAGGAAGCACCACTGTAAGGCTTCATGTACACGGGACGTTTTAAAACCTCTCCTGAACAATGGAACTTGACAGCTATTAACTGACATTTAAAAATGTCCGTTGTGCCGCGTTTAGAAGCTTTTTTACAATGTAAATGGTCAGAAACGCCTATAAACTGAATGCGGCTAAATGTGAGTTACCGTGTTTACACACACATACAAGCTGTTACATGCATTTGGTGTTTCAAATGCCTCTGAACATCCGTCATGAACGCATTTTTTTTGCTTTCCAAAAAATGCTTCTAACCTCAACTGCCGGGAAACAACTATAAACAACCCTATAAACTACCCTGTGTACATGTGCTGATAAGATAAGGGGCAGCTGCAAAAAACACCCAACTGCTCCTAAACGTCCAGTTACCCGCAGCAGTGTACATGAGGCCTAAAATGAAGTTTTAATGGTGCCTTCTGGCAGGGCAGGACTTAGGGTGGTGGGGGCCCCTGGGCTTGAGTCACTTTCGGGCCCTACCTTCTATACATATGCACAGCTCTATAAAACAGAAATAGAAAAGGACAAGGTGCGCCAGACTTAGTGCAGTATTAAAGAACTTCTGTTTAATTGGACAAGACAAAACAGCCAAATGGTAACTCACAAAAGTAGATAATATATAAGCGTATAAGTGGGGGATACTGTACTGATATTTGTCCTGGGTTCACGATTAATAAAAGCAATAAAAATGGATAAAATTATCATTACCGTATTTATCGGCGTATAACACTCGCCGGTGTATAACACGCACCCCAAGTTTAGGAGGAAATTTTAAGGAAAATGTCAGTGTAGCCTTGCCCCAGTGTCATTTGCAGACTTGTCAGTGTAGCCTTGCTCCAGTGTCATTGCTGCCTTGTCATTGCAGCCTTTCAGTTTAAAAATGGCGCCACCCAGATACAGAAGTGTTTTCCCCACACCAGTATGGATCCAACCAAGGTATAAAATGGATGTTGCTCTCCAGAGATAAGGAGCCCCAGGTGCTGGCTAATGCTAATCCATGCTGTGAGTAGAAGAGAAAGTCCGGACAGCCGCACACCAGGAAAATATAATCCAACAAAATTTCTTTATTGTAAAATCAGGATCAAATCATATACAAGACACTATGGATAGAATGTACAGGCAATCATCTAACGCGTTTCACACTCTTGTGGAGCGCTTACTCATAGACTCATGAGCTATGAGTAAGCGCTCCGCAAGAGCGTGAAACGCATTAGCTGATTGCCTGTACATTCTATCCATGGTGTCTTGTATATGATTTGATCCTGATTTTACAATAAAGAAATTTCGTTGGATTATATTTTCCTGGTGTGCGGCTGTCCGGACTTTCTCTTCTACTCACACCCAGATACAGAGCCGGATTTCTTGTGTATCTCGGCGGCTTTCGGCGGCTTTCGAAATGAGCGGGGCCCACGGGGCCCCCTATTGGCCGGGGCACATGGGCTTGAGCCCAGTCAAGCCCAATGGTAAGTCCAGCCCTGCCTTCTGGAGAAACACAAGATCAAAGGGGTTATCAGCATTTCAGCTGCAAGTGGATTATTAAGAGTTATGCCACTTTTAGACCCATGTCATATGGGAGATTTTGTAGCAGCAATTTGTAGTAGCTGCAGAATTACCGTCCTTGGTATTTTTGTTGCAAAAAAAAATAGTTGTTATGAATGGAATGTCTGTGTGTGGGCGGGATCAGTAAATGGGGTACCCAGTACCAAGGGAATGTACACAAAGACAGACCAAACATGGTATAGCTTCTTGTATTTGGCTAAGGGGTTAACAAGATAAATTGCAGTAACACTTGTAGGTATTGGAATTAAACAAATAGCAGGTATTCAGGTATTGCAAAGGTACAGTCATTAATAGCACAGTTGCAGCTTTCAGTCATTCAATAAGGCACTGATCTGTAACTGCATATTATCCAGCAATGATACAAGTGCTGCCACTTCGTACACAATGTCAGTGATAATGTACTTTTCCAGGCAAGGCCCATTATACTAAGGAAGGCTTCTGTTGGAGGGATGGCTGACTGGTTACCAAGAGGCTCTTTAGTGAACAATAGGGAGCTGCTGCAGCTATTCAGGCAACTGAAAAATGAAAATGCAGCGCTATAGAAATATTATAAATAAATAACGATGAATCAAGTTCATAAGTGTTAACCTTGGTAGTGAATCATGTGATAAATAAATCATAAAATCTTATTCAAAATAGGTGAGATAATAAATGTCCACTTGTGTCAACACGCTAAGAAGAGCAGAAGTGAATAGTGGAGGTCCAAAGACAATGACATGGAGTCAATAAGGCAGTAAGCCCCACCGGGCTATTGGAAGGATGTCCGGAAAGCTGGAACTGGCAGGATGGACTTCAACCAACGAACCTCCAAAGATCATCAGGATGGGTCATCAAGGCTGGAATTCCAAAACCGTGTAGGCCACCAGGCCTGGGTGTGAGCGGGTCATGTGACCAGGGACATCCTGAAACTGTGACCTGATGAGGACAGAACTGCCTGCAGGATCTGCACTGTCTATCAGGCTCCCGGTGGTTGATGTGTCACCTCTGCTGACAGGAAGTAGAAAAAAAATTCTTCCTTCAAGTCCTCTGTTCTGAGATCACACATTTTGGGCTATTTGTGGTACACAGTTTTGGAATTCCTGCCTTGATGACCCATCCTGATGATCTTTGGAGGTTCGTTGGTTGAAGTCCATCCTGCCAGTTCCAGCTTTCCTTACATCCTTCCAATAGCCCGGTGGGGCTTACTGCCTTAATGACTCCATGTCATTGACAGGGGAGTCCACCTTATCCGGTAAGAGTACCCATCTCTTCCCACTCATTGATGTTAAGTACCATTATTGTTGCCTTTCATCTATGGACTCACCCCATCCCTGCCAGTCCTCTTTGGACCTCCACCATTCACTTCTGCTCTTCTTAGCATGTTGACACAAGTGGACATTTATTATCTCACCTATTTTGAATAAGATTTTATGATTTATTTATTACATGATTCACTACCAAGGGTAACACTTATGGACTTGATTCATCGTTATTTATTTATAGTATTTTTATAGCGCTGCATTTTCTGCATTTTTTTTCATTTCACTGTTTTTGTCACAACGTATGCGGCTGCTGTCTTATTTTGTTTTACATTAGAGAGCGCAGTGTTTTGTATATTTCCATATTCAGGCAACTGGAATGATCATGTAAAATTAGCGGTGTCCCTACACTGTCCATTCTCGCACAGGAACCTCTCCCTGCACTATGACTCACTTTAAGCAGCGGGATCCTGTCCCTGACCTAACCACTCATAAAATGTGCACAAAACCCAGCAGGACACTCCTATTTAAAAGCACTGCCCTACATAAGACAGCCAACAAAGGTCACCAGAGCTAGCAGCCTCCAGTCAGATGGCTGCTGTCTCAGAGACACCTACGGAGTCTGCAAAGGAACAATGTTCCTCTGTGTCTCTGGTCCATCTGTCCAGTGGCACAGTACCCTTTACTGGATGGAAGACAAACTACACCTGCCTATATGAGTGGCTGAAATTCCAAGCAATTTGTAACTCAATTGCTGAGCAATCAAATTATGTTGCAATTGGAGCTACTTCTAGTAGCTATTCATGTCATCCAATGCAGAATGCAGGTGCTGTTGATTATGGCACACTAAGGATTTGTAGCTGCATAGATAAGCACTGTAGCTAGCTACAGCATCGCCAGAGAAAATAAGCAACATAAATTTGTACTTGTTACAAAGTTGTACTGTCCCGTGAATTTGGGTGCTTGTAACTCCTCAGGCACAAAGAGCGGAAGAGAGATTATACAGAGTTGTGGAAGAGTATTAGACTGTAGCCTCATTGTGAAGTTTGGCGGTGTTTTAGCTCAGTGTGGAGCTCACCGGTGAGTATAGTCCACACCAGTCATGCCGTTTGAGGGCGTTTTTGCCCACGTTTATTAAAAGAAAGAAAAGGTCAACACAGAATTATTGCCTACACAGGGGTTTCCACCATCAACACAAAGTAAAGTCAGATATAGCCTCCTGACCCTCTTTAGCAGCACCGCCGCTCAAGCTTTGTGCCTCGGTCCTCCTGGACTTGCAACACAGCATCTTTGTGTTCCTGTATGAAAGCTCTACCTCTGACAGCTGTTTTCTCGCAGCTTCCCTGCTGCTCCGACCCTCTGGCTTGGGCCATCTGTCTCTTCTATCACAGATTGCACTGTGCAGACATGTACACACTTGGGGTTGCTCCCTTGCATCCACATGGACTCCTTGGGAGGGTAAAGCTCAGAACCCTGGTCTTGAGTCTACAAAAAGGGCACACCTGCACAATTAGTGTGCTTGCTATTCCCAAAACCTGGTCCCAGGACTGGAGATTTCATCCCATCCAGTTCACCAAATCTCCAGGCTCCAGGTCCCAAATAGGATTTTACCAACCAGTGGGGAAACTGAGAAAACAGTATCCGCCAAATGAAACAAGAACCCTGGAGCCCCTCAACCTGCCTAGTTGAGAATCCTGGGTGACATAACAACCTTTTTTCACCATGACAGGGCACGGCACTGTCACGGCACTCAGAGTCCAGTTTTTATGAAGAACAGCAACCCTAAAGAAATGATGCGAGCGACTAAATTGGTTTGAAGCCTAACTCCAATTTTTTTTTGTTTTAGATGGGGAAGGGTTATAATTTCTCTCAGATCTAACCCTTCCCTATTCTACTAAAAATGTTTAATGAGAGTATACACCACTGACCCCAGCTGCTGCAGTAATTTGTAGACCCTTGCTTTATATTAATGGTGTTATCTTTCTTACACTCAATGTCTGAATATCTATATCCTTAGCTGTTGCAGCTGACCACTGCTTTGCCCTGCAGAACATGCTCACCCCTGACTGCCTCCACGTGCAGAACCTCTACCTCTCTCTTTAGGCCTGTCTGACATCTTTATTAAAGGGGATTAAGTGAACTAGCAAAATAAATATGTAGTGCTTTGGTGCATAATATTTTACTTCACAAATATGCTGTGACATGCTGCAAAAAAATAAAATAAAAGCTTTGCCTGTGTCAGCAACAAGTAAACAGCAAAATAAAATATATCTTGCCCCCCCCCAAAAAAAATAAAAAACTGAAACACGAAACGCAGACCATGTTTTTTAAACTAGCAGAAAATATGTGTATAAATGTGAAAAAAAGGAAGATACTTACTCCCCCCCCCCCCCCCCCCAAAAAAAAAAAAAAAAAACTGCAAGAGGGGCCAAGCAGCCAACAAACAGAAACTACAGCTGTTGCTAACACACACACAAAAAGGTATTCCCAATAAGGACTGTTGGGTTTTTGAACTGTGAACATGGGGGTGTACACTAATTTATGTAGCCAATCACATTGCAATCCACAGTAATTAAGCACAATATGGCAGAGTATAGCAACTAATTTTTCCTACACAAAAAACTCTCCCTAAATTACTCCAACACATAAATGCCTGCTGCGACACCAACTTTTTAAAGTGAGAAGACTGACACATACCAAAGCCACCAATTTTGGCTTTTGCAACCCTGCTGACCAAAGTTGTAATGTCAGGCAGTGATTATGGTCATAAAGAATTCAGTCTGATGACTTTCCACATCAATTAGCTGGGACCTCAGATTTTGTACCCACTGAATCTGGCAGAAACCATGGTAACTGTGAACCTGACCCCCATCCCTAGTTGTGAGGACAAATAGAGAGGGTGAATCTTTCCAGTGAAGACACAGGTAGCAATATGAATTTGACAGGGAAGCTATTCCTCCCAACTCTAACCAAATTATAAAAAAAAAATTCTAAAGATACACTTTGGTCACCTGGTGTAAACGCTTCTTGCCTTTTTGTGATTACTAAGGCCACTACCTGGATGTAAATAAATATGACTGCAGGGTATTGGGGTTACTGAAAGATAAATTGAGGACCAAGTAAGCAATTTTGACAGGTCAGGACCTTCACAGAAGGAGATCAGACTTATTACAGTCCAAATGGTTTGCGCAGCCATGTTGCAGATCCCCTCCACTCTTGTCCACTTTACACTGCACCTCCATATCTGAAATTTCAGTCATCTTTCTGGAGAAATGCACTGTCTATAGAGAACCTTTAATCCAACTAGATTTACTCATAATAAACATGAAAATATGCTCTTTTAATGCACCGTCTTGTGCTGGATGTTTGTAAGTAGATTAAAAACCCCCATATTGCCTGCGTATTTACACAACAGGATTGCATTGTTGTGGAAACCTCCAATCCTAACTCCTCACCAGCAGCACATTTTACTGGTAAAACCTTTTCCTTTGCTTCTAGTATTATCAATTTCATCTGTTTAAGTTAAGTGATGATGTAAAAAGCCCCTGAATGCTTTGCCCGGCAAGAGCTTTTGATTTATCTGCTCTGTTGCGGCTGCTTCGATCAGATTAGTTTTAATCTAAAAGGCAGGATTTAAAAGGAGATTTCATTCTAGAAAACCCATTGATGAAAAAAATACTTAAAAATAAAACCTTAAAAGTGGTTCAGTGTTCATCAGGATGATAAATAGTTTTGGAATGCCAAAATGCCAAATCCTTATTCGTGGGCCTGGAATTTCCAATCAGAGCAGGAATTATTCAGAAAAATATTGCCTTCATCAGCCACAAAAACATAAAAGTTGATGGCTTAAAAAAGATGGGCCTTCCATTATTTGCATCAATTGTATTATTTTTTTTTTAATGTTACTGTACGTTGTAGAAATATCCACATTGAACTATCAAAATTTGCATTAATTCAGTTAGTAAAGACTGAAGGCCACACTTTTTTTGTAATTGCTAAATGAACACCTTTGCTCAGTAAAAAATAACAAGGAAAATCCGCTTAGATGTGTAGCGCAACCCCTAAGAAGTTGCTGGTTTAAAGGGCCTTCCTAGACTTAAGCCAGTCATAGATGGTTTGCATCTCGGCTGGTTCAGCATGGACCAGCCAAGATTTAGACCATCTATGGGGGGGCTGAATGTGCCCAAGTTGATCCATTGATGGTACAACTTGGGTACAGCCAGCATGTTGAATTTTCGGCATACGAATATTGCCGGTGGTTATAGCCGCTAGCAATAATCTCTGTGTTCTCCTGACAGGGAGGGCTCCCCATGCCCCCCTGCCAGGAGAACACAAAAGCTCCATAGGAGGGATTCCCCCATCATCACTGACTGTGTTGGTGGGGGAATTGGGTGATTTTCTTGACCTGAGGCCGGCCACACACGGAGTAGGAAAGAAATTTGCTTGATTGCCCCATTGACACAGACAGTGTTGATGCAGGAATTCCTCCTGCTGGGCCATTGTCTTCTGTTGGTGGGGGGGGGACAGTAATTATTGTTAGTGGCTATAGAGGCCGCTAGCGATAATCGCAGGTAAAAACCAGCATGCTGGTTGTACCCAAGTTGATCGATCGATCAATAAGCTTGGTACATTCAGCCTGCCCATACATGGTTCAAATCTCGGCCGGTTCCCACTCACACACCCCCTCTGTTGAATGAACAACACCAGATTAGGTAAACACTGTCTGTATTGATAGTACATTGGTTAAATGAAGCAAAGTAATAAAAACTGTAACCAAGATAAAATAACATAAACTACACAGAGTACTTCTATTCCAGATTTGTGTGCAAGAAACAACACTACACATAATTGGGCCCAGTTTTTTACTAATCAGCTTAAACTGTAACAGAGTCACCTAGAGTAACATAGGGGCAGCCAAAAACTTATAGTACTGGCTATGCTGCCTTAGGCTCTGGAGAGTTTCTGCATAGTCCAAGTCTGCCTGCAGGACTTCAGTGTTCAGGAAGGGCGTAGTAAACACTACGAAGGGAGAAATAATCTCAATCTCAAACAAGAAAAAGATTCTGCCGGCGTGGTTGGGCCCTTTCGGTGGTGCACTAATAATGATGCAAAGTGACTTCCTGATACCTCACACTTTAGGGGAGTGAGGAAATTAAACAGGGCCTAAACAGTAATAAAAAGCCCAGCAACAAATGCAGAGAGGAGGTAAGTGCTTCTGAGCTATTAGGGTAATTCAGAACAGGTGGCATGGTACTTCTCAATGGTATGCAACATAAGCACAGTAGTGTCTAAGAGACTTGATTGCAAACTGTGTTAGCTAGGGTCTTGCTCTGTTCTGTGGTGCAGAGTGTTTGGTGGGTTGGCAACCCTCTCACCAATCCTGAACTTCAGCTGTGGGGCTCCTCATGGATTGGTGGCTTGTGCTTTGGCTAACTCACTCTGTATGACTGTGGATGCAGATGACTGGTGAACCTGCTCTGTATGACTGTGGATGCAGATGTTGACCGGTGAACCTGCTCTGTATGGCTGTGGATGCAGATGGTTAGACTGCACTGGTAGGTAGGTGCCTGGGGACACAGAGTACTCTCCCTGGACGTCTGCTTCCTTCCCCTCTCTAGTGCCAAGTGTCTGGCTCTCTGGGGGATTGTAGTTCCCTTAAGGATGGAGTGCCGCTTGTACTCACAGAAACTTCATCTCCCACAATCTTTGACTTAACAACTTCTCCTTCCTCTAGACTGAGATCGGCCAATCCAGAGAGGGCATAGAAAGTCAATTGAGCATAGCTTCCAAACCTGCTAGGACTTATTGTCTCACAATAATAACTCCAAAATGTTTGTCTTTATCTTATTTCCCCAGAGGGGAATGCTTCAATGTACAATTTCAATGGACTGAGGTCACATGAAAAAAAATTAACAGTGAAACTGAAAATGTTAATTGAATATGCATGTACATATAACTGTTCATTGTATTTGATATTCCTACGGTAGGAGTCAAATATCTGGCACCATTGAATTTGTGTTTTGTGAATTTATGATTTTATTGCTAGATAAAGTGGTTATATATTGAAATGATATACAACTGAATGACTGGACACTAGGTTGGCAAGCACTGTCTTTTAGTAGACTTGTGGCCAGGCTATGGGCATTTAAATGAGCAATGAAGAAGCTTTAACTACAGGCCGACCACGGCTGCATGAATTGCCGTCATTGTACGTCAGCCGCATTAAGAAGGTATAGGGGGCGCACTGCCGTCCACCCCTGATTGCTCCTCAGAGAGCCAGAATGGGGATCTGTCAATGTAAACAGACAGATCCCCGTTCTGTCAGGGGTGAGGAGAGCGATCTGTTGTTCATACTAAGTATTAACAATGATCGCTCTCCTCACCCAGGCAGTCCCATCCCCCCACAGTTAGAATCACTCCCTAGGTAACACAGTTAACCCCTTAATCGCCCCCTACTGTTAACCCCTTCCCTGCCCGGAGGAGACCAGTTACATCGCAGACAAAGAGGCACTTGGAGAACACAAGACAGGAAGTTTTCTCCCATTCCACAGGCTGCACAGTGGCTCATACTGTGAAGGTGAAATACCTCCTTGTGGGGTGAATAATAGCAGTGAGTGTGTTTCTTATGGGGCACTGTTTTCCAAGAAGCACAGAACAATTTTAAGGAGCACATTGTCACTTTATTGGACTTTTTTTATACACCACCTTTTAAGGACGGTATATGTATATTTCTGAACCCAGTTTCACAGCAACAATATACACCAGTCATATATGTTGGATTTTTTGCACAGAAATGTCACTTTGAATGAAAGGTTTTGCATAGGATTGTGTTTATTTTATTTTATTTTCATTTGAACATAACAATATATATTATATATAAGCGGTTAGGAAGTTTACACAGTAGGATTTTTTTGTGGATTTTTGTGAATATACAAATATTTATTTTCTGCACTTTTATTGTCACTTTTTGCACTAAATGCACCCGTGGCACACACCCCTAAAGTATTTAGAGATTGTAGGTCACCTCTTAATAAGAGCAGCGCCATACCTATCCCCTCTTTTTCACAGATCCCCATTCTGACAGGGGAGTAGAGAGAGATCTGCTGTTCCTAGTGATTAGGAACAGGAATCTCTCTCCTCCTCTATTTGGTACACTTCCCCACTACAGTTAGAAACACCTCCCTAGGGAATACTTAACCCCTTGATCGCCCCTAGTGTTAACCCCTTTTCTGCCAGTACTATTTATACAGTAATCAGTGGCTATTTTTAGCTCTGATCGCTGTATAAGTGTCAATGGTCCCAAAAAAGTGTCAAAAGTGTCCGATCTGTCCGCCTCAATGTCGCAGTCCCGCTTAAAAGAAAAAAATCGCAGATCGCCACCATTACTAGTAAAAAAATAAATAAATAATATAAATGTCTTAAATATATCCCCTATTTTGTAGACACTATAACTTTTGCGCAAAAAACAATTATTATCTGCTTATTGTGATTTTTTTTACCAAAAATATGTAGAACAATGCATATTGGCCAAAACTGATGAAGAAATTTTTTTTTTTTAACATTTTTTTTGGATATTTATTATAGCAAAAAGTAAAAAAATATTGTTTTTTTTTTTCAAAATGGTCGCTCTTTTTTTTTGTTTATAGCGCAAAAAATAAAAACCGCAGAGGTGATCAAATACCACCAAAAGAAAGCTCTATTTGTGGGGAAAAAAGGACAAACATTTTGTTTTGGTACAAAGTTTCATGACCGCGCAATTGGCAGTTAAGTGCTGTATCGCAAAAAATGGCCTGGTCATTAAGGTGACAAATCCTTCCGGTCCTTAAACTGTAAGTAAACCCTCCTCTTGTTTTCAGCCAAGGAAGCTGCCATCTTTGACTCTGTTTAATCTACAACTGCCATGATGCTGCACATGTGATCAATTATGACACCAGCAATTGGATGGTTTGACAGTTTGGTTGAGAGCACAACCAATGGGAGTGCTGCAATTCCGGCACGTGCCGGAAATTAAACTCTTTTATGGCTGGGTTTACTACTGCTTTAAGTGGTTAAAGGGTAAAAAAACATGCAAACAAAGTTTCCCTTCCCTTTTTGTCCCACTTTCCCTCCCCTCACTCAGCCATTCTTACCTACTCTCCTCCTCAATTGTACAATTACCTAAATCTGGCACTCAATCCAGCCGTGCCCTGCTCTGATGTTCAACTCTGGTTGGCTGAGTCTCTTCTTCCTGCTGTCAGCATGTGGACTTTAAATGAGCTCAGTGAAAGGGAAGGAGATGGGTAGGGTAACTTTCAGAAAACTTTGTTTGAAAGTTTCTTTCCCCTATAAAATAACTAATTTCTGAATTCTGGAGCTCCAGATGTGGAGTAATTCTTCCTTAACCACTTTAGCCCCAGAAGATTTGGCTGCTCAATGACCAGGCCATTTTTTGCGAAACAGCAATGCGTTTATTTAACTAACAATTGTGTGGTCGTGCGACGTTGTATCCAAACAAAATTTATGTCCTTTTTTTCCCACAAATAGAGCTTTCTTTTGGTGGTATTTGATGCTCTCTGCAGTTTTTATTTTTTTGTGCTATAAACAAAAAAAGAGCGACAATTTTGAAAAAAACAGAATATTTTGTACTTTTTGCTATAATAAATATCCCCAATTTTTTTTTTTAAAGCTATTTTTTTCCTCAGTTTAGGCCGATATGTATTCTTCTACATATTTTTGGTAATAAAAATTGCAATAAGCATATATTGATTGGTTTGTGCAAAAGTTATAACATCTACAAAATAGGGGAAAGATTTATGACATTTTTATTATTATTTTTTTTACTAGTAATGGCGGTGATCTGTGATTTTTATCGGGACTGCAAGATTATGGCTGACAGATCGGACACCTTTGACACATTTTTGGGACCATTGGCTGACAATACACCGATCAGTGCTATAAAAATGCACTGATTACTGTGTAAATGTCACTGGCAGGGCAGTGGTTAACATTAGGAGGCGATCAATGGGTTAACTGTGTTACCTAGGGAGTGATTCTAACTGTGGGGGGATGGGACTGCCTGGGTGAGGAGAGCGATCATTGTTCATACTTAGTATGAACAACAGATCGCTCTCCTCACCCCTGACAGCACGGAGATCTGTCTGTTTACATTGAGAGATCTCCATTCTGTCTCTGTGTGGAGGGATCGCGGATGCCCAGCGGTCATCGTGACTGCCGGGCACGTGCATCTACTTCATAGTCCCCCTAGTGGTCAAAAGGCGAGCCGACGTATAGCTACAACGGTTCGCCCAGGGGAGCCAACCTGCGGGAGTATAACTGCGGCGGCTGGTTGGGAAGGGGTTAAAGTGGAAAAAAACTCCACTTTTGAACTTGTACCTACAGGTAAGCCTATAATAAGGCTTACTTGTAGGTACAGTGAATAGCTCATAAACCTGCACTGTTTAGGAGATATTCACATAGGATGCATCCGGTAACGTCACCGGAGCATGCGTTCTGAGGGATAGCATACCGCACCAGACGGGAGTGGTGCCATCGTGGCCCCGGCCATTCATACAGCTGGAGCACGCAAACCCGTTATGAAGACCGGGGAACCATGACAGTGCTGCTCTGGGAGGCTCCGTGTACTAGTAAGTCTCTCATAATGTGCTAGTAAGCAGTACAAACTAGTACATTATGACTTAAATCTGCAGGGGAGCCCATTGTTTTTTTTATTTTTCTGGCGGTTTACTACTGCTTTAAAGGCTAACTTCACCTTTGTTCACCTTTCTTTTTTTTCCCCCTAAATTCCAGCTCCCCTATGTACCAATATACCATTAACCACTTGCCGCCCGCCCTATTACCAAATGACGGCGGCAAAGAGGTTTGATATTCCTGACCGGATGTCATATGACGTGATCAGGAATATCGAGCCGCTGTGCGCCCCCGGGAGCGCGCATCGCGGCGATCGGTGTTGCGGGGTGTCAGTCTGACACCCTGCAACACCGATCTAGGTAAAGAGTCTCTGACGGAGTCAATCACGTGTCCAATCACGGCTGATCACGATGTAAATAGAAAGAGCTGGTGATCGGCTTTTTCTCACTCGCGTCGCGAGTAGAGGAGAGCCGATTGGCTGCTCTCCTGACAGGGGGGGTCTGTGCTGATTGTTTATCAGCACAGCCCCCCCCCCTGGATTCTGCCCAGGACCACCAGGGAAGCCGTCCAGGACCACCAGGGAAGCCATCCACACTGGACCACCAGGTATGCCCCTAGACCCCCAGGGAAATGCCAATCTGTGCCCAGGCAGCTGCCAATCTGTGCCCAGGCAGCTGCCAATCAGTGCCCACTCCAATGCCTACCACTGCCAGTGCAACCAGGGATGCCCATCAGTGCCTCATACCGGTGCCGCGTATCAGTGCCCATCAGTGCCACGTATCAGTGCCCAACAGTGCCGCCTATCAGTGCCACCCTATCAGTGCCCAGCAGTGCCAAATTTCAGTGCCCATCAGTGTCGCCTATCAGTGCCAACCAGTGCCACCCAGTGCCACCCATAAGGGCCCATCAGTGCTGCCTATCAATGCCCATCAGTGCTGCATATCAGTGCCACCCATCAATGCCGCCTACCAGTGCCCATCAGTGCCACATATCAGTGCCCATCATCAGTGCCCGCTCATTGGTGCCACCTCATTGGTGCTGCCGTATCAGTGCCTGTCAGTGCTGCCTTGTCAGTGCCCATCAGTGAAAGAGAAAACTTACTTATTTACAATTTTTTTTAACAGAAACAAAAGCAAAACTTTTATTTTTTTCAAAATTTTCGTCTTTCGTCTTTTTTTATTTGTTTAGCAAAAAATAAAAACCGCAGAGGTGATCAAATACCACCGAAAGAAAGCTCTATTTGTGGGAACAAAATGATAAAAATTTAGTTTGGGTACAGTGTAGCATGACCGCGCAATTGTCATTCAAACTGCGACAGTGCTGAAAGCTGAAAATTGGTCTGGGCAGGAAGGTGTCTAAGTGCCCTGTATTGAAGTGGTTAATGTACTTCTTTTGCAGAAATAAAACAATTTTCCATTTATTCTACACATGTTTACCTCACTCTTCCCATGGCTGTTTAAAAACACTTCTCCATTATTTCTGTCTTACTTCCTGGACAGAATATAGGTCATGACACAGGAAGGAGTTGACCAGCTGATCTCATCACACACCCTGCATCATCTACCCTCCTACCTACAACCCACTTCCAGCTGCACGTTTTTTAAATGAAATGCAATCAATCAATCAGTGATCACTGTTCTCACTAAATTGTTTCTACCTTAACTTTCATCTTGCATAGATTGTTTATTTGGCAGAGTGTGCTGAGGGATTAGATAACAGCCTATGTGAACAGAGCTGTAGTACTGAAAACAGGGGAATTGTGTTCTGGGTTCTGTAAAATTCCCCATACGCTACACAAGATGATTGTACAATCTCCTTTAGATCAACCATAAACTATTTAGTACAAGAGCCTGCCTGACTGGATACAGTGTGAGCGTGTAGGTGTTTCCGCCTGTTCCATAGTTTTGAAAAATCTAAAGGCAAGTGTACAAAGATTGTACAATCAGATTGCATAGTGTATGGCAATCTTTATACAAGTACATAGGAGGGAGTGGACGGAAACACTCACAGCAGGAACTCACATTCCCACGTGCTTTTTTCTTTTTTTTTTTTTTTTTTTTGTGGATGTTTTGGAGCCTTTTCACTTGTTACACATAGGGAGGAAGCTGCAGAACAAATTTTAGGGTGAAGCGTGGTGCATTTTTAACTGTGATTTTTGGTGCAGTGCATTTCTGAAATGCAAGGCTGAGCATGCATTTTCTGTGCAGTTTGCATTGTGTTTGGAAACGCACAGATGTGAATGGAGCCTCATTATTCTAATGTAAACGTACCAATTTCACTTTCAGGCTCCATTCGCATCTAGCATAGTGGGAGTACATGTTTTCTGCCTCATTTTTTTCCATGACACGCATAGGGCAGCTTGTTGATTTCAGTGGGCTGCGCTACATATGGCTAATGGGACATTTTGGACATTTTGGCGTGTTGTGGGTTGTGTGTTTTTTTACTTCGCATTTTGCAGCGTTTGCTACTTGTTTTTTTCACATGGCAAAATGTGTGTTTGCTTCTGTGTTTGGCTGTTCCGTTAACAATTAATGGCAATAAAAGTGCAACTAGTTAATGTAAGGTGTATAAAGATGTCCATACACTATACAATCTGATTGTACAGTCTCTGTACAATCTCCCTTAGATTTAACAAAAATATATAATAGGAAACACCTATTTAGCCAGTCACTCTGTATCCAGAGAGGTCCTTGCACTACATAGTTGATGGTAATTCTAAAGGAGATTGTACAATCAAAAATGCACCTGGCCAAAAATAAAACCCCAGGTAAAGATGGGTTATCAGGGGAATATTATCAAGCTTTTACAGAAATTTTAATCAAGTGTTTAAAATGTTTAATCAAGTAGCCAATAACAATCAATACCCAGAAGAAATTCTAGAAGCACTAATATTTACACTTCCAAAACCAAATAAAGACCCAATAGCACCAATAGCCAACTATAGGCCAATATCATTACTAAATTCAGATATTAAAATGTACGCGAAAATTATAGCGAATCATTTACTAAATATAACCTCCTACCTAATTGGGGCAGATCAAGTGGGATTTGTGAAAGGAAGACAAGCCCCAGACTGCACTAGAAGAATGGTAAATGTATTGAACTATATAGAAAACAGCCATACTCCAGCTATTCTCCTAGCACTTGACGCAGAAAAAGCGTTTGATAGGGTCAGGTGCATTGGCAATTCATATCTCAAACTCTAGAAAAATTGGGTACCAAGGGATTTATTCATTCAGCCATTATGTCCTTATAGTCACAACCCTCAGCCACAGTATACTCCTTGGGAACACTATCCAAAAACTTTAAACTGATGAATGGAACCAGGCAGGGATGTCCATTGTCCAATATAATCTTCTAACTAATAATAGAGCCATTAGTGGAAAGTAGAAGAAATAACCCTGAAATTACTGGAATCACTATAGGAAAACATGAACATAAAATTGGACTTTTTGCGAATATTAAACTACAAAGTTAACCAAAATAAATGTTATGTATTACCCAAGAACTCCCCCAAAAACCAAATTGATATACTAAGCAAGAATTATAACTACAACTGGAATGAACCATCCATCACCTATCTAGGCATACAACTTTCCTATCCCGCATCTAAATTATATACATCAAACTTCCCCAAACTATCAGAACAAATTAATATAGTACAACTATCGTGGGTTTGGAAGATAGCAGCCTTTAAAATGAAAACCTTACCCAAGATATTATATTATTTTCGTTCCCTCCCAATTTTGATACCATTTTTTAGACAAATTAATACAACAATTAAGAAATTCATATGGAATGAGAAAAAACCAAGGGTAGCATTTGATATACTAACCAATAATAAAGAATTGGGTGGAATGGGACTATCAAATATTAAAAATTATTATTATGCCTCCTTATTAGACCAAAATAAATTTTGGTTCCCTACCCCCAATGACAAATTATGGGTGCATATGGAAAAAGAACATGATTTATACGCTCTGTCTATGGCCAAGCATATAAAAACTACTCAAACCCTCCTATCTATAAAAGCAACTTTAATTGCATAGAAACATACTGTATTCTTTCCAAATCTAATAAAGAAATTCCTTGTACTAAAGTACCAACTCTGACAAGAATAGTAGAATACTGTAGAATAAAAATATCAACAAGTGATTGGGTAAAGCTAGGATTTCAAACCTACCAATAACTACCAGATCATCTCAAAAATATAGTCGAAAGTAAAAAAAACAAAAACAACCGCCTAAAAAAATTAAAACCTACCAATAACTACCAGATCATCTCAAAAATATAGTCGAAAGTAAAAAAAACAAAAACAACCGCCTAAAAAAATTAAAACTAAAAGACATAACCAGAAGACATAACCATTCCCACGACAATCTGGGAATACTTAACAGATAACCATCTAAATAAAAAAAAGGCAATATCTTTATTTTATAACCTCCTTTCATCCATCTCTACAAATGGGAAAAAATACCAACATGTTGAAATGGGAGAAAGACCTCCCACAAACATTCTTTTGGGAACAATGGAAAAAAAGCTATAACAACAATAACTAAAACATCTGCTTGCATTGAACATTAGGACAATTCTCAAAAAATCCTTAATAGGTGGTATCTGATCCCATTTAGATTGGCAAACATACTCCCCCCCATATCACTATTATGTTGGAGGTGCAATGAGTCTTTAGGTAACCTATACCACACACTATGGGCCTGCAAAACAAAAGTTTCTGCAACGCTATCTCCTCTTTTATAGCAGACCTCACAGGCATGTTAATAGATTTGACACCAGAAACGGCCTTACTAGGAATAAATCTAGATAGATTACCCACCATGTTTTAGGACGATGGTAACACATACTCTGGTAGCGGCAAAGCTAACCATCACAAGCATGTGGAAATCTACAGAAACTCCAAACTTGTCAAGGATGGTCGCTAGAATAAACATGCAAGCCCAATTTGAGCTTCTTCTAGCTTGGAAAAACTACTCAGTTAATAATTTTATAAGAAACTGGCAAGAATGGCTTAAAAATCAAAGAGCCTCTAACTATTTAAAAGGTTGTGATGTATAATTAATACCAAGTTGGATACTACTGATTTATTCCTATTGTACCTGTCACCTTTATAAAGAGTGGAATTGGATCCATCTACAGTTAGCACCCATTGGGGTAGACAGATCAAAGGACACTATACAAACTTTGACTGCAAGATCTTGTACCGTACTATGGTTTACTATTATACTTATAAATTTACGGTTGTTTGTTGTTAAATAATGTTAACCATAACATACTTACTGTAACTAAGAATGTTCACACTCCTTGGATTGCTCTTTATAAAGTTAATAAAAATTGAAATTAAAAAAACAAAACAAAAACGTGCACCTGGAAGTGTGTGCTAGGTAGGAGGGTAGATGATGCAGGGTGTGTGATGAGGTCAGCTGGTCAACTCCTTCCTGTGTCATGACCTACAGTCTGTCCAGGAATTAAGGCAGAAGTAATGGAGAAGTGTTTTTAAACAGCCATGCGAAGAATGAGGTAAGCATGTGTAGAATAAATGGAAAGCTGTTTTATTTCTGCAAAAGAAGTACATTAATGGTATATTGGTACATAGGGGAGCTGGAATTGAGAAGAAAAAAAAAGGTGAACAACAGTGAACTTAACCTTTAATGCAAGGAATGCATTAAGGTATAAAATGTTTAGGCTTTAGAACCTATTTCAATTCTCCAGGTTTGTGACTGGTTCACTTTAACGGTGGAATGTGGGAGTACAGTAGCTTTACATTGCAAAATATTTCTATTATTTTATTAGAAAGAGTTCTTCCTTATGAAAAATCTATCTACTACTGTAACTTAAAAAAAAGCAGAATTTGTAACTGAATCAATTGTGTTTCTGATTTGCAACAATCCACTACATGCAAATGTATTCTTCGCTCGGGGAAAAACAGAGCGTAAATTCCACTTGCGTTACATTTTCTTGTCAATATTTCATTTAAAGCAAAAAAGGATTTTTGGAAAAATATGGATTTCTGAGAGACTTTTTTTCTTGCATCAAATACCCCAGCAGAACTTCAAATGACAAACCGATATCTTCGGCTGGAACATTTAAAATTAAGTGGGAGAAGGCTTCTTCTCTTCTATAATCCAGAATTACTAATTAAGTAAGTAATGCAAAATGTCAAGGATATTCCCAATACATCTAATGCGGCTAAGAACGGAGGAATTAAAATTCTATTTTCTGAAGCAAGGCCAAAGATTTAGTGAACTCCATAAATATTCATTTTTTTTTCTGACCAGAAGAAAAGGAAAAAAAGATTGATTAGAGAATTATTTAAGTTATGTTGCTAAAAAGGCTTTTGAAAGTCCATTAAAATGCCATGTAAAGGGCATAGGGTGGTAGGGAGTCGACACTATGATGCCACCAAGGCTTCTTCTCACAATAAAATATGTGATCATTTTTATCGTTAGGTACAGAGGACAAGCTTGTTCAAATTCAGTATGAATCTGTCTAAAAAGTAATGAAGCGTGCTCTTTTCTTAAATTGTGCATCTGTTTTAATATCTTCTTTTAAAGCGAGTCATAAAAATAAAGCTGATTTAAGGGGCCGTAAACGTGGCTTGATGTCTTTACTAAAGTATTCCAGAAAACATTTTCTACAAAATGTGTTTATTAACAGGATACTAAAAGAGAAAATTGTTCTAAGGGAATAGGGTTGTTGGGTAACCATAAATATGTGTTTTTAGTTTCTCATGGAAATCAGGAAACTTTACATTGCAGCACCCCATACTTTGCAGGAACAGCTGTAGGGGTGTGGTCTGCCATCGGTGGATGAGAGTCACAAGATGCTCCCAGCATCCTGTGATCTTGGTGTCCCTTTAGAAGATGTTTGGCTGATGTATCCCTAAGATCCTTGTGCTTTATATACTTTTCAAAAGCATGAATCATACGATTCACAAAACCGAGATCCTTCATGTTTAGGGCCAGATCACACTGCAACCCAAAGCCAGCAGAGCAATTCACTGCTCCGGCCACTTAGCATTGAGGGCTGAGCTAGGGGCAGTGTGATGTGCAATTCAGCGCATCACATGGCCCCTCCTTTTTTTTGTTTTGAGCAAACGTTATATGAAGTGTACAAAATGTACACTTCAATGTACACTTCAATGTCAGGGAAGCGTGCTGTGCTGTGCTGCCTGGCATTACAGTGCAATTCCGCCTGGCGGATTGTGATAAAATGCAGCATGTCTGCATTTTACCACAGCATGCTGCAGTGCGGCTGCATTGCTGTGTGAATGGGACATGTGGGTAACAATTGTTTCCTGTTTGTTCCTGAGGTGACAGCTGTTTTTACCATGCGGTAAAACATCTGTCACTTGATATAGTGTGAATTGACCCTCAAAGTGCAAATAGAGGTCACAATTAAAACCTGACAGAGGCGCTAATCCATTTTTATTTCTATGTTTCCCACTGGACAGAATTTGTTCACTTGTCATGGCGACACAGCAGGAAGTAAAAATCCCTCACTGATATTTTTTAAGAGGAACAATTATGGTATGCTAGTCAGAAATTCAATAAAACTTTACCTTATAAATATAAGGTACAACACTTGACTCACTCATTTGTGTGGATTCAAATGGCCGCAGGCTTTTATTATAGGTATATAATAATTATATTATTATATTATATATTATATTATATATATATATATATATATTATATATTATATTATGTATAATAATTATATTAACAGCATATAATCAAATACTGATATTAAAATATATTAACAACAACACATGTTAGCTTAGCTATTAAAGCTCAAGCTAATAAAATAATAACTTAAAGTCCCACACGCCGTGCTTATGTACCATAAGCATGACACCCCAACGGCCCACGGCCAATTCCACACATGACTGTAAATTCATATTAAAGATGTCCAGTGCAATATTCGACAAGTGGATTTTGTCAGGACAGTAAAAACCAAGACTACCACCCTCCAAATCCACATATCTGTAAGACAATCCATTAAAAACAGGCATAAACTTGGCCATAGCTCTAATAATTCTTTACAATTTTTTTCAAAATGCTTCCATTCGGGGAAAAGCCAACGTAAACGGGGAATGATCTCCGAGAAGACCAAGACATAATGAGGAAGGAATGCACATCAAATCAGATTTAATACAGGAAATTATGTCTAAAGTCCTGCGGAGACCAATGTCGTTTCCAGCCAATTGGAAGGCAATAACATTTGAAAATGGCCACTGCAAATACAATAAAGATAACGTTTTACGTAACTCAGTCCATTTCAAGCCATACCAATATATAGCAACGCGTGATGCAGGTAAGTCTAAATTCAGACCATAACATCGAAATTCAGCTCTTCTATGAGCCCAATAGACATATGAATATCCGATGAACCAAGTAATGTATGGAGAATTTGAAATTCAAATAAAAAGGAGGACGCACATAAGAACTGTAGCATTTAGACTTCCACCAACCAAAATTTTTACTAACAGATTATGAAAAACCCAAATTTGCAGCAGCAGTAGCAGCACCAATACAGAAAGAGTGGGAGGAAATTGGAAGATGGTCAAGCTTCAAACTACGGAGACATCTGCTCAAAACAGCATTAAATTGATAAATTGCCAAAGGATCACTATTCGCATGTATAAGAAATTGCTTATTAGAAGGTGGCCATAATGCTAACGTCGTGCTAAAGATACTGCACATATAGAGAGATCTACGTGCTTGTGGATGGTAATCCAATGGCCATGCCCGAATTGGTCAGTTTTGCTCTTGCGTAACAACATGCGAAGAACCCTGGAATGTAGAACCAAAGAGGAAAGCAACAGACCCGAACCAGCAGTTCGATTAGGAGGAAGCAGCTCTGAGATCCTAAAAGCGCCATAAAAATTTAGGCAGAAAGTTTAAATAATAATCATTTGAATGGTAAAAAACACACTACTAAAGTTGCATATCCTAAACATTAGATCTCCAGTAACTGGCAATCTTTTATCAGTCATGATGTGTTTTTTACGATAGCGCTTTAAGGTTTGTTTTACTGAAAAAAAAAAACTAGTGCAGGAAGAGTATCCATGTAGATTCATAAAAAAAGACACTCCAGCCAATGTTTTCAAAATATGTGGATAAGAGTATGTACGAATCATTAAACAATTCAAAAATTACAGTATTAACTCTTCTGTAACGCATTTACTCGACACGCCGCAATATTGCAAAAAAAGAACACCACAGTTTCCACGCAACTTCATAACATGCCCACCTGGAAGGAGCCAGGAAATTTAGAATAGCAAGCCTCACTGGAATCATATCAGTCTCTATAAATGGGAAGGACACAACAGTCCCATCCGGTCTGCATCTGGAACAAGTTTCAGCAATCTTTCCATCTGTTGACGAGCCGAGTCTGAAATGAGATTATCAATGCCCGGAACATATTTAGCTTTTAGCCATATATTCAGTTCTAAACATTGAAATACCAAATAACGAAGAATAGAAATAACTGGTAAAGATTTGGAAACCAAACAGTTAATCGCAAAGACAACACCTTTATTATCAGATTGCAGCAGAATTCTCTTATTTTTAAACTGTTTCCCCATAGTTCAAGAGCTACAATAACAGAAAACAGCTCTAAAAGGACAATATTAGTAGTAAAACCCTTATCAATCCAAGAAGAATGCCATCTATTCGCCGACCAATGACCCTGGCAAAAGGCCACGTATGTGCAAGCTCCAGATGCATCTGTAAAAAGATTAAGAGCTGATGAAACACAAAAGGGGGCTTGCCATACAGACATTAAAAGAGTATAAAAACTTATGCCAAATTAACAAACCATTGGAATTCCATTGCAACCGTGTCAATTTGAACACCTAGAGGATCCAAACATGTGGTCAGGGAAACAGTCTTTTCAGGAGCTAAAGGGACCCCGAATAAACGACACATCATTTGAAATTCAGTGAAAATATATAAACAGTAAAGTAGCAGCCCTACCTATGAATAAAAATCTTTTAAATGTATACAATTATAAAAACACGAATGATAACTAACTACCCATTCTAGAAAAGTAGAAAAAAGCTCAAAATAATGACAAGAGATAGAACAACCCATTGGTAAACACTTATCAAAAAACAATTTATCATTAAAAACAAAACCCAATGAATTGAATGCAGACGGATGTATTGGCAACAGACGGAATGCAGATTTTATATCAGCTTTTGCCAATAGAGCAGAAATACCATCGCCTCGAATTTTAAGTAAAGCATGCTCAAAAGAGGAATAAGATACAGAACACATATCAGAATCAATTTAATTGTTCAAAGAAAAACCATCAGGGAAAGCTAAATGATGGATAATACGGAAAGAGCCAGGTTCCTTTTCTGGAATTACCCCTAATGGAGAGACCCTAAAATTTTGAAATGGAGGAGCATCAAAGGGGTCAGCAATTCTCCCTTCTTCAAGCTCTTTACCAATTTTAATCTTAATATCTTGATGTAAATCAACTAAAGCTAAATGATTAAAAACTACGCAACCTATACCAGAAAAAGAAGGTAAAAGAAAACCATAACTAAATCCATTAATTAGCATGTCCGCTTTCTTGCAAACTGGGTACAGATGAAGCCATGGTAACACGTTTTCCAATTTCACCAGTGTTACCGCTTTTAAAAAAAAAGATCTTTAGAAGTAGAAGTGGCATGTTGACTCTGGGGGAGGCCCTGCACAATGAGCAGCCATTTACACTCACCCTCATTAAAATGAAAACATAATCATTTATGAAAAGGTCCAGCAGCAGGTATAATTGGCTTAATTGTTTCTGTGGCAATAATAGATTTTGCCATAGGTCGACATCTTTCATTCCCCATTTCAAAGACTGGTGTATAGAAATCGTTTGACGGAAAGATTTGTCATAGAAAAACCAGGAAAGACCTGAAAATTTTTTTATAAGCTTCTAAAATGATCTCTATAGACCACTGCATAAATCTGGACGCTGTTCTCCCATAATACTTGCATATATACAAAGAGCTTGTAACCAGTTGTTGAAATTACGAGGAACCGACCTGCATCTATCATCTTCAAATTTATTTCCGTCTTATTTTATCAATTCTATTATCCTTATTAGAAGGCAATAACTAAAGTAATTATATATATTCTCCTTTCCATGTCTTCTCCTTAATTGCAATATTTAAGTGGAAACTTAATGGCGACAATTCACATGAAAGAAGACTTCTTTCATACATGCCGCCGGTACAAGAGATGAAGGGGTAGGGATGGCCCCGCAGACAGAACAGGGGCAAACAATGAAACATTTTGCATGACAGGAGAATCAGCAGCATTAGGTATATTTTCTTTCCACACAGAAGCTAGTCCTAAAGAATTAGAGGGTTGAGATAATACAGAAGAGGACGGTAACAACTAAGATAATTAAGTAGACATGGACAAGGCAAATTCTTGCAAAATCGGGGCATCAAAAGCCTCACCTCTAGACACTTGCAAATATGACTTTGAAGGGTTAACTACACTTTGTGGAATCAGATCTTTAACTATTGAAAGACTAGCAGACATATGACTATGTGCGTTGCTGGTTGCCATAGCAACCGCATTACTCTCAGGCTGATCCTGTATCAGCTCTCTGGTAAGTGCTGGGCCAGCATGCAATATATCTGTATTAGAGAAATGCTCAATGTCATCATTAAATCTTGTCTTTAAAGTTTGTTTTTACCACCGTGTTATTTGTAATTTTTTTCTCCCTGTTTGGAATCTCTACGCTTTGCTCGTGCCAGGACTGTTGATGACCATATATATGATGACCATAATAAGCCAATCATGGGTAAGTAAAAAAAACCGAACAAACTGGTTTAACTGTAAAAATTTTTTCTGCCAGCATCCTATTTGTGGTGGGCAGGGACATTTTATGCCCCACCCCCCACTGCTAATCTTTTGAATATTTCATTTTTGTCACAAGCTTTCTGGAAAATGCAGAAAGAAAATGATTTTGTCAATTTAATAAGATATTTTTCACACGCAGCAGGGGAATACTTAGACTGTCACCCACAAAAACATTCTGCCACTCATCCTGAGTATGGGGGTACCACAGGTGTGAGACTTTTTCAATGTTTGTACTGAATTTGTAGCAGACATTGGGGCTGATTTCCGACCGTTTGCACCATGAGTTGAGGCGCAACGTACGTTTTGGTATTTACGAAAGTAATCTCGGTGCACGGGAAGAGGCGATCAGTGTGCCACTATGGACAGAGGGCATCTTCAACTCAAAATTAAAAGAAGCTGGAAGTGCCAATATTATGAAGGGGGTGTGAGTAAGTATAGTAATAAACTGCCCAAGTAACAAATATGCCCAAAATAGAATGAGAAAGTAACTTTTTCTGGACAAGCCTGCTGTGCCGGCAAGTACGTTTAGAACTGCGCAAGGTCAATTTATGCACTGCGCATGCGCAAGCGGCATTTGCGCTTGTTGAAATGCGTTGGCGCACTGCGCCGGCAAAATCTTAGTAAATGTCAAGCAACGTAAATGCATTTGCGTGGGTTGAATGGGTGCACCTCTAAACTTGGCATTTTTTTTTACGCTGGTTCACTTTTATGTGTTTTTTTAAGGATATTTGCGCACAGGTCATGTTAGCATGTTACATTGTACAAATTATGTAAAAAGACTCACTAGTCTAGCTCCTCCTAAAAGGGCATTTAACCTTCCTCCTCTAATGCATATGATTTCCTTGGGCTATCTTTTGCTTTTAAAGGGGGACTCTACACTTCATTCTCCAATGCTCTTGTCTTCCCCTTCTAATGGATATTTTTTTTGGGCTAGTTTTTGCTTTTAAAGGGGAACTCTATACTCCAATGCTCTTGTCTCCCCTTCTAATGCATATGTTTTATTTGGGCTAGTTTTTGCTTTTAAAGGGGAACTCTACAGTCCAATGCTCTTGTCTCCCCCTTCTAATGCATAGAATTCTTTGGGGCTAGCTTTTGTTTTTAAACGGGAACTCCACACTCCATTCTCCAATCTCCAAAGGCTGTGAGCTGCCTTCACCAATCCACACCACATCCTTTTTCAGAGCAAACAACAGGGCCAGCTATGAAAGGGGCGAGAAGAGTAACCGCCCAACTCCCTCCCGAACCATTCAAGGACACATTCACTCAACATAGCTGGCTGCCTGTGGGGCATGTTGGGCTCAGTCCAATACCAACCACAAAGCACCTTGTACCCACTAGTTTAAAGGGGCTTTCTACATTCTGTAAAGCCCCCTGTCTGCAGCTCCCACAACCTCAGTCTAGGGTTGTGTGGAAGAGGCCCTTGTCCCCCTGAATATGGGAACAAGGTGGTTGAGTTTTGGGGTGCCTGAGCCCATTCTGCTCCCAAGCATACACCCCCTTTCATGGGCTGAAAGCAGCCCATGCAGCTCTCATTTGTTTTTGAAAATGAAGAAAGACAAGAAAAAACTTTTTTTTTTTCTTTTTTCAAATTTCAAAACTTTGTGACAAAAAGTGAGGTCTGCAAAATACTCGCTATACCTCTCAGCAAATAGCTTTGGGTGTCTACTTTCCAAAATGGGGTCATTTGGGGGGGTTTTGTGCCACCTGGGCATTCCATGGCCTCCGAAACTGTGATAGGCAGTGAAGAGTGAAATCAAAAATTCAAGCCCTTAGAAAGCCTGAAGGCGGTGCTTGGTTTTCGGGGTCCCGTACGTGGCTAGGCTCCCAAAAAGTCTCACACATGTGGTATCCCCGTACTCAGAAGAAGCAGCAGAATGTATTTTGGGGTGTAATTTCACATATTCCCATGCCATGTTTGAGCAATATATCATTTAGTGACAACTTTGTGCAAAAAAAAAAAAAAAAATTTGTCTCTTTCCCGCAACTTGTGTCGCAATATAAAATATTCCATGGACTCGACATGCCTCGGTGTGATAAAATGCTTCCCCAATTTCCCAATGGCGCTATTTACATCCGGCGAAATAATAAAATGCTCGTAGCTTCCGCTTTCTTAGGCCATAGAGATGTTTGGAGCCACTCTGGTCTCTGATCAGCTCTATGGTCAGCTGGCTGAATCACCGGCTGCATTCTCAGGTTCCCTGTTGAGACAGGAGAGCCAGAGAAAAACACGGAAGACGGTGGGGGGGGGGCATTCCCTCCCACGGCTTGTAAAAGCAGTCTAGAGGCTAATTAGCCACTAGGATTGCTTTTACATGAAAGCCGACCGCTGGCTGAAAAGAATGATACCAAGATGATACCTAAACCTGCAGGTATCTTTCTGGTATAACCACTCAAAGTCGTGAATGGCGTACCTGAAGACAAAAAAATGGTTAACAATAAAGCACAGTAAACGGTAAAGTATAAAAAATTGCATACCTGAAAAACAAACTTGATAAAACATAATAACAATAAAACATTTTAGAATAGAATACAGTAAAAAAGAGCAGAACAATAGAGAGAATAGAGAGAGAGAGAACAATAAAACGACAACTATTTTTTAAAAATTTTATATATATATATTTTTTTTTACACTTTTTTTGTAACTAACTTTTATAACTGTAACCGGTTCCAGGTTCGGGTCTCTCAAAATGCGATGGCATCTTGGGAGACCCTGTGAAAGTGTGCCTAGTCTGTGCAATGCTGTACCCTACGCTAATACTCAACTAGTGAATGGTAGCGTTCAAAACATTCACCAATGCAAAGACCAGGATTATCAGGACAGGAGGGACAATAATAGCGGGTGTCACGCCTATATCCGCACTTGCTGCAGACATAACATCTTCTTTGGGGGGGTTTGTTGGGTAGGGGTACTCGGGAGGACATAAAGAAAATGCCTCTCATGCAGCCGACTGCATTTGGTTGGGGATGTGAATGGGGGAAGTACGGACGCTGCAGAAGTGGTGGGTTCCCAATTAGGATTGGCGAATGCAGCAGGAAGGGCATTATGGGCACGACGGGCCTGTGTTTGTCTTTTTGGTGGCAGCGGGACACTACTTGTGGTTGCCACCTCACCAGCTTGAACTGCACTTATGGGACTCGCCACGATACCAAGTGTTACTGCAGTGCGGGTTTGACTACGACCGGGGTGTACTAGGCCACTGGTGCTTGCCAGTTCAATAAAAAGCTACCAAAAAAACTGTTAGCGATCGCAGGGATCAGGTCTGACTCTGCGAACGCTGCAGTTATGCGTTTAGTGTTTTGTAAGTGTCAGTGATCGATCGATACTGCACTTGGGTGGGCTGGGCTGGGCCGGGCGGAGGGGCAAAACGCAGGTGCTAGCAGGTATCTGGGCTGATCCCACTAACACTGCGTTTTTGGGAACCCTAAACTGCTGGGGACACTAGTATAGATCTGATCGGATCAGATATTGATCCGTTCAGATACTATACCACTAAGGGAGGTGTATGCTGCGTGCGTGGGTGTTAGTGGTACTGGCGCTAACCTGACGCTGCTTGGGCCTGGTGCTTGCCAGTTCACCAAAATGCTACCAAAAAAACTGTTAGCGATCGCAGGGATCAGGCCTGACTCTGCGAACGCTGCAGTTATGCATTTAGTGTTTTGTAAGTGACAGTGATCGATCGATACTGCACTTGGGTGGGCTGGTCCAGGCGGAGGGGCAAAACGCAGGTGCTAGCAGGTATCTGGGCTGATCCCGCTAACACTGCGTTTTTGGGAACCCTAAACTGCTGGAGACGCTAGTATAGATCTGATCGGATCAGATATTGATCCGTTCAGATACTATACCACTAAGGGAGGTGTACGGTGCGTGCGTGGGTGTTAACGGTACTGGCGCTAACCTGACACTGCCTGGGGCTGGTGCTTGCCAGTTCACCAAAATGCTACCAAAAAAACTGTTAGCGATCGCAGGGATCAGGCCTGACTCTGCGAATGCTGCAGTTATGTGTTTAGTGTTTTGTGTCAGTGATCGATCGATACTGCACTTGGGTGGGCTGGGCTGGGCCGGGCGGAGGGGCAAAACGCAGGTGCTAGCAGGTATCTGGGCTGATCCCACTAACACTGCGTTTTTGGGAACCCTAAACTGCTAGGGACGCTAGTATAGATCTGATTGGATCAGATATTGAACTGTTCAGATACTATACCACTAAGGGAGGCGTATGCTGCGTGCGTGGGTGTTAGCGGTACTGGCGCTAATCTGACGCTGCCTGGGGCGACGCATATCACCGCCGGGCGATCAGGGGGCTAAACCTTTATTCAGTAATAAACAGTGGGTGCCCTGACACTATAAAAAATAAACGAACTAACCAGCATCACCCGTAACAGTTATACGGTGATCAGTGTTGAAAGGGTTAACTAGGGGGCAATCAAGGGGTTAAAACATTTATTAGATAGTATATGGGGGTCCCTGTCGCTATAAAACGCTGACGGCGAACCTAAATATTTACCTCCCTAACTAGCGTCACCAGCGACACTAATACAGCGATCAGAAAAATGATTGCTTAGCGACACTGGTGACAAGGGGTGATCAAGGGGTTAAAACTTTATTAGGGGGGGTTAGGGGGGTACCCTAGACCTAAAGGGGGCTAACCCTAACTGTCCTAACACTGTAACTGTCACAAACTGACACCAATGCAGTAATCAGAAAAAAAAAAAAAACTGCTTGGTGTCAGTTTGTGACAGGGGGGGGGGGGTGATTGGGGGGTGATCGGGGGGGGGGGGGATCGGGGTGTTTTGTGTGCCTGGCATGTTCTACTGTGTGTGTAGTGTTTGTGCACTCACATTTCAGTCTTCTCTCCTTGGCCCTGGAACGGAAAATACCGAGCCGAGGAGAGATGACATCACTTCCTTTGCTGCTGTTTAGCATACAGCAGCAAAGGAATGTTCCCATTGGCCGGCGACGATCGCGAGGGGGGGGGCCACGAACAGATGGCCTCCCCCTCACCTCCGATCGCCGGGGACAAAACAGGACCGCCTCGGGCACCGGGTGGGGGGGGGGGTCCACGTATATGTATGTGATTTTGCCTGCCCGTGCCACCTTGCTGACGTACATCGGCGTGAGGCGGTCCTTAAGTGGTTAGCTAGGCTGATTGGCATGGCAAATCCCAAAAATGTGTGATTTGTCTAAGTTACTTTCCTGGTGCCTTCATGGTAGCATATGCATGGATTGTGTGTGTATGCTGCCATGGATAGGCACCAGAAAAGAAATTACAGAGAGGTAATTTCATTACATACATATTTCATATTTCATTACATACATACATAACATATTAACTCTTACAGGAGAGAATTCCCCTTCCTAGGGGTAGATTTCATCTCACTTCCTGTTGTCTCCTTCCGTTTGCAAGTAGGAGTCTTTTGTAAGTTGGATGTTTGAAAGTAGGAGCCTACCCTATATACTCTGCAGAAATTGGGGCCTTAGTTGTTGGTGTTGCCACAACACTGTTAGCCCTCACAGGGCCCTGCTGTGAAATATTAGATCAAGAATTGTAATTACATGCCCCTGTTGAACAGGGGCAGAAAAATTGGGCCTTTGGTGATGGTGGTGGTGCTGTTTTAATGGATCTCCAGCTATCTCCTGTGTTTGACCCTCTGTCTGAAACCGGGATTTGTCTCCTGTCTCCTTGCCTTGACCTCCTGCCTGTAACTTGGACTTGCCTTGTGTCTTCCTGACACCATCCTACAGCCTGCAGTTGTATTGCTGATCCTGGTGTTTGACCGTCAGCCTGGTTCCGGACTCAACTTTCTAGGGCTCCCAATTTAAGAGCGATTGGTTGTTCACTTACCAAATATGGGTGCCCCGGGCATCCGTGTGGCCTAGATAGACAAGGGTAGCCCAATATGAAGAACCCACATAGTGATCAGTTTAAATAGATCAATGCATATGTATGCATATACGGTTGCACAAACAGCCCGCAGGATAAACAGCACCGATTCAGTGGAGACTTAATGCGATAATATCGAGGTATATACATTAGTGCATCCTAAAGATGCCAACCTGTATGAACATTTGAAAAATAAATTCAGAGACTGAAAAAACAAATAAAAGAAATAGATGAAAAATGAAGAATAAAAAAGGGGAATTTCTTTAGGAATGGTTTAAAGCTAAATGCATCATTCATGCCTGGATGTCTGAGGGCCGACAATTTGTGTATCCAGCGTGCTTCCTTTTGAAGGAGTAGCTTGTCCTAATTTCCAAAATCTCCAGGGGGGATATGTTCTAAAGCAAAAAAATGTAGACAGCTGCTATCGAAATTGTGCTGTAAGCCAACATGGCGGCTAATGGGAGTCTCCATTTTCTTTTTTTGGATTAGAGAGACATGATCCCTTATCTGACAAAAGGGTCTCTTGGTTTTACCAATGTAGAACATTCTACATTCACACTGCATGATATACACTATGCCTACAGATTGGCATGTTGCTGCAAATTTGGGTTTGAACAGACGCCCATTGGGCAACAGTATGCTTCGTGTCGCCAGAATGTATCTACAATAATTGCATTGGTGGCATGGTCTACTACCTTTATTAGCCTCCCTAACAGTTTTTGTATGACTTTCATAGTGGCTGTGGACCAAAGAATCCCTCAAGGAGCGGGATCGTTTAAAGGTAATCTCTGGATAGGGGTTTAGGTGCTTAGCCACCTTCTCATCCCCCATCAGCAGGTACCAGTATTTTTTTAGGATTTCTCGTATTTGTTTGTGTTGGCTAGAGAAAGTAGTGATGAGTCTAACCCCAGGGTTAGCTTTCTTTGATTTTGCATTGTGTATGAGGGAAGCTCTATTATGATTTTTTGCTCTTAAATATTCCTTTTTAAGGCATTTTTTGCTATATCCACGATTGAGAAAACGCAATCGTAGCATATTAGCTTCCTTTTCAAAATCAGAATCATCACTGCAATTGCGCCTGACTCGCAAATATTGTCCATAATGCACACTGGTGATGAGGGGAGCTGGATGGGAACTTGTGGCATGGAGCAGGGAGTTCCCTGCAGATGGCTTGCGATATAAAGTTGTTCCAATACTGCCATCTGAATTGACTACAATTAGAATGTCCAGAAAAGTTAGGTTTGACTGGCTAAATTCAAATGTAAATTTAAGATTGAACCTATTGATCTTTAAACTCTCCAAGAAGGACAAAAGCAGGTCCTTGGTGCCCGTCCATATAAAGAAGATATTGTCGATGAATCTTCTCCATAGGGGATTTGTTCCATATATCTTTGCATGTCATCTCTAGAAAAGAGTTAACGCTCCCACCCCCCCAGATACAGGTTGGCATAGGAGGGGGCACATTTGGTCCCCATAGCCACTCACTATATCTGGAGGTAGTGGGAGCCCCCAAATAAGATGTTATTGGAAAGAATTAACAACAGCAGGTCCAAGATAAATCTATTGTACTGATGAGATACCTCTAGATTTTCAGAAATGAAGCCTTCAACTACATCAACACCATGTTGATGGGGAATGAAATTATACAAGGCCTCCACTTCGAGGGGCACCAACCACACACCCTCAGGAATAAAAACTCCATCAAGGGCGCGTAGAAGGTCATTTGTATCCTGGAGATAGGACACCAATCCCTCGACGTGGGGCCTAATAAAGCCATCGATCAATTGGCTGGCTGTCTCTGTGAGACTACCATTACCGGAGACAATGGGGCGGCCAGGAGGTTTTGTCGGGTTTTTGTGAATCTTCGGGAGTGCGTACAGAGGTAACATTTAAGAATTCCCAAGTGGATTTATTTATAAGGCCTCTATGATAGGCCGAGCCAATTAGATATTGATAGTGATTGACCGTTAAGGTTAAATGGTTTGATGATACCTTACAGTACCATTCACGGTTCTGGACAATGGCCAGCACCATAGACTAAAAGTGAAAATGTCCTTCGCGCTGTTCTGAGAAATAATGGAATGGTGACAATAAAATAATCTAATTTAAAAATAAGTAAGCTTGATTTAGCTTGATTAACCAAAAATATGGCCGCCGTTTGTGTACATCAGGCATCGGAATGATGGCCGCAGTAAAACACACATACGAACTACAAGAAAATGGCCGCCGTACTATTTCTGGTTACACAATATAAATGACACTCCTCTCTGACCAATCCGGTTCCCCAGATGAAGTCACGAGCGGTGACGTAACGCGTAGGGCGTGGCGGAGAGCAGACGTAAACCGGAAGTCACGTAAGGAGGCGCTTCAGACGCCGCTGTTTCTGTTCAACGCGGTTTTAAACGTTTTTAAATGTAAGAGACCACTTGTGAGATATTAATAAAACAGTTACATCTAATATACTACACCATTGAAGGCTTCTTTCTCTTCCCTCCCCCCATCCTATCCCACTGGGCTGACGGAGCCTAGGTAGGAAATCTTTCTAATAGGTATATTCTACACATACTGAGAGGACTATTCAACCATCAGCAGAGGCCCAATCCAGGACACCATCACGCTATATTACACAGTGCCAATCTAAAGATATCCATCGATGCCTGTATTAATCTATCTTAAGGTGAGAGTTCTGGGAGCCTGCTAAGATCGGGACTTTCCACATACTATCTACATATTATCTACGTATTTTTCCCATATATTGGACACAGCCAATTCATTTAGTATTATGAACACTATTATTTTATTTGTATTTGGATTTTATTTTTGTCACGTCACTGATATATTTAATTATTGATTTTGCACAATTGGTTGCACATATTATCCACTGATTTTTTCTACACATTGGACACAAATTGATCCACTTTTTATTATGAATTTTTTAAATGAACTTTTATATGAATTTTTATATGAATTTTTCATCTTGATATTTATTGTATATCACGTCACTGGTATATTTATTTATTAATCATATTTCACATTATATGTATTCATCACTGTTCACACCTAAGGTGATAGATTTTATGCACAAAATCTCTTCATTTCTATCTATCTACAGCACCATAGACTTATACTGGCCACCGTCCATCACCACCAAGTTTCTGCCTTTATCTGAAGGCTTAGTTATGATGTTTTTATTTTGTTGTAGAGATTTTAATGACACCACTTGGGAAGGGGTTAGATTAGATTCAGATGTATTTCTCCATTTAGTTCCCATGATTTATTTCGTTACTTGATTGGTAAATGCCCATACATTGGGATTTCCCTGCAGGGCAGGAAACTTACAAGACTTGGGTTTGTAATTACGAGGTACTGCAGTTATGGAAGGATGACCCAATGGTGGTGGGGGAGGAGGTGAGGGGTCAACAGCCGCCTCAAGGGTATGAGCCTCGAGTAGGTCTGTTTCATCAAGCCCTCCCTCCTCCCACAGCTCCATTAGGTCCTCCATAGGGGTACACAGTGCAGTAACTGGAAATACTTCAAAGAGCCTACACAAGCACCTGGCTGCAGATAGCTATACTTTAGGTGCAACTGTGCAGGGTACACAGTACAGTAACTAGAAATACTTTAAGAGCCTACACAAGCACCTGGCTGCAGGTAGCTATACTGTAGGTGCAACTGTGCGGGGTACACAGTACAGTATCTGGAAATACTTCAAAGAGCCTACACAAGCACCTGGCTACAGGTAGCTATACTGTAGGTCCAACTGTGCGGGGTACACAGTACAGTAACTGGAAATACTTCAAAGACCCTACACAAGCACCTGGCTGCAGGTAGCTATACTGTAGGTGCAACTGTGCGGGGTACACAGTACAGTAACTGGAAATACTTTAAGAGCCTACACAAGCACCTGGCTGCAGGTAGCTATACTGTAGGTGCAACCGTGCAGGGTACACAGTACAGTAACTGGAAATACTTCAAAGAGCCTACACAAGCACCTGGCTGCAGGTAGCTATACTGTAGGTGCAACTGTGCGGGGTACACAGTACAGTAACTGGAAATACTTCAAGAGCCTACACAAGCACCTGGCTGCAGGTAGCTATACTGTAGGTGCAACTGTGCAGGGTACACAGTACAGTAACTGGAAATACTTTAAAGTGCCTACACAAGCACCTGGCTGCAGGTAGCTATACTGTAGGTGCAACAGTGCAGGGTAAACAGTACAGTAACTGGAAATACTGTAAAAAGACCTGTCTGCCTGTCAGTATATTAGGAAGAGAAGAACAGGATCTAGCTAAACTGAATACAGTGTATATATATATATATATATATACACAACACCTGGGATTCATATATATACACAATACACTGTAAGTGCAGCTAACTCACTCGACTTGCCTACACTATCTGACTTAAATCAAATGACACTGTCTCTCTCTGTGTCTATCTCTCTCTCAAGCCGGAACACACTACACAGGGCCGACGTGCAGGCGGCCTTATATAGTGTGGGGCGTGTACTAAACCTCTGAGCCATAATTGGCCAAAGCCTCCTTGGCTTTGGCCAATTACGGCTCTCTGTACACACAGCGCTTTGATTGGCCAAGCATGCGGGTCATAGTGCATGCTTGGCCAATCATCAGCCAGCAATGCACTGCAATGCCGCAGTGAATTATGGGCCGTGACGCGCTACTCCAATTTGGCGAGAACGGCCCATATCGTTCGTAAATCGGCGAACGACCAAACACACAATGTTCGAGTCGAACATGGGTTCGACTCGAACACAAAGCTCATCCCTACTCAAGACAATCCTGATCTAATTTTGGGCATTTGAGGGAAACCAAGTGAGTGTTAGAACCCATGCTGGTCTTTTTTAGGTTGGGCTTTGTGTCCCTTTTCTTAAAATTGGCTTCACTTCCTGTCACATGGCCAAACGGGAAGTGAGGGTAAAACCCTACCAATGCCTTTCCTTGGGGACACACAGGTCAATCTAACTAGTGTCCTCATTAGGCAAATTGCACTCTAGCACTTTGTTGTGTACACCCCAAATTCTTAGGTATTTTTGGGTTTATTAAAGGCAAATCCACTCTGCAATACAAGTGTAGACACTGAAAATCTGAGGGGAAGCACTGGTGATTTTAACATCCAATCATGTAGAAGTAAAGATGGTGGTTTTTTTTTTTCCTTGCATGTCCCCCCTCGGATCTCCACCAACTGCACTTGTAGTGCAAAGTGGATTTGCCTTTAGTAAATAAACCCCAAAGTCCAAGATACCTAATAATTTGGGGTGTACAGAGCAAAATGCTAGAGTGCAATTTACCTAATGGGGAAACTATTTATATTGACTTGTGTGTCCCCAAGGAAAGACATTGGTAGGGTTTTACCCTCAGAGATGACCGCAATGGCGGTCTCACCAAGCTCAGGGAATTCAGTCTCCCAAAAACTTATGTGGATGTCCCGATCTGCGGGATCCTTATCACTCAAAAACATAAACCAAGAATTGCGCCCATAGTGCAGTATGTATCAAAATAATTTATTGTAATCAAAAAGATTGCACTTACAGGATGAAGCTGATAATAGCACGTTGTAATAACGGAAATAGCTGCGTCTCCTCGGGCTTCCTCCGCCTTCTGTCTGTACCATCAATCTCCGAAGAGACAAAACGTGATGACATCAAGATCACAGGCCCATCCTACGTGTTTCATCACGATAGGACGTCGTCAGGGGATTGGCTGCTGTGACGTCATCACGTTTTGTCTCTTCGGAGATCGATGGTACAGCAGACAGCAGGCGGAGGAATACTCACTCTGGGTGCAAAGCCTGTTTGGAGGAAGGCCCCTTACTTTTTTCTTCACGGCATCGTGTTTAAATTGTGTCTTTACACCTGCATGGATATCCTTCATTCACTGTCACTGTCTGGGACTTTAATTATTACTATTATAGTTTTTTCTGTTTTAAATATTTTCTTTGTTTTTTAACAATTCATATGAGTGATTTTTTGTATAACTTTTGGGATCACTTTTTTGGTGTGTAACATTTCAAAATTTGAGACACTTCGCTTTAACATTGTGATTTATAGAGTTCACTATTGTTATTTATATTATTTGATTCACTTGTATTTTTTTTCATATCACTCTTTAGTCTAGATGATTTGATTTATTGGACTGCTTTTGTCAGTTTCCCTGTTTTGAGGCATAGGGACTCTGCCTTAGTTTTCCACTCACATTTCTTCACCACTACTGAATATTTGAAATAGTAGTTTATTCAGTTTTTTTCACTTTTGGATTAACACAATTCAGCTCTGCACCCACTCTGATTTTTACTGATTTGAGTTTTGTGTTTAGGACTTCCGGTGTCAGCAGCTTTACCTATTTTTTCATTTTGCATTTCTCTATATAGACTGTTTTCAAGCGCGGCGTTAACCATTAGTTTTTTTTACTATTTTATAGGGTTGTCCCGATACCGATACTAGTATTGGTACCGATACCGAGCATTTGCCCGAGTACTTGTACTCGGGCAAATGCTCCCGATGCTTCCGCTGATACCTGTACAGTCAGCAGTGATCGGCGCGTGGGAGAGTTACATGCTTCTCCCCCCGCAGCGTTCAGCTGCTTAGTGACATACAGTGGTGATCGGTGCTTGTAACTCACACGCGATCACCGCATCCTCCTCCAGTCCCCCTCCGTTTAGCTGTCCCCCTCTCTTCCTCTGTCCATGTTCTCCTTTGTGAATGGACAGAGTCAGCTGACTCTGTCCATTCAAATAACTGAAACATTGTAATCTCCTGTGATTACGATGTCTCAGTTTATGAATGGAGAGGAGCCGCTGTGGTAAACATAGTTAGTAAGGTTGAATAAAGACACCAGTCCATCCAGAGTGAGTGTGGGTGCGTGTCTACAATCATCCCTATTTTTATTTAAGGTACCCATATAGCGCCACCAATTCACGCAGCGCTCCGCACATACATCGTACACCCACATCGGTCCCTACCCTCAAGGAGCCCACAATCCAAGGTCCCCAACTCACATTCATATACTAGGGCCAATTTTGAACAGAAGCCAATTAACCTACCAGCATGTCTTTGGAGTGTGGGAGGAAACCCACGCAGGCACAGGGAGAACATGCAAACTAGTACCGTGGTTGGGATTTGAACCAGTGACCCTTTTTACTGCTAGGCGAGAATGCTAACCACTACACCACTGTGCTGCCCTATGTCTTCTCTCCATTCATTCTCAGTGCAGCTGAGGCTGCAGAGAAAGGGACTGGGGAATCTCTATCCTCGGTCTCTTTCTCTGTCTCAAGGGGGAGATATGAGGGGTCTGTTAAGACCCCTGATATCTCACCAAAGCCCCCCAACAGGGCTGATTAAAAAAAATAAAAAAACACATATTGCAAAAAAAAAAAAAAGTTATTGTAAAAAATAATAATAATGTAATTAAAAAAAAGACACAGACACCGTCCGCCCCCCCCCCCTAAAAAAAAAGAAAAAAAAGAAAGCATTGTTTTAAAAAGAAAAAAAAAACACTGTCACGTGACATTAAAAAAAAGTATCGGTAATCGCTATCAGCGAGTACTTGAAAAAAAGTATCGGTACTTGTAATCGGTCCTAAAAAAGTGGTATCGGGACAACGCTACTATTTTACCCTCACTTCCTGTTTGTGACAGGAAGTGAAAAAATTTGAAGGAGAAAGTTGCAACCTTTGGGAGGTGTCTTCACCCTATTAGGGGTGCAGACATCCACAAAAACTGACAAGAGTTCTAATGCCTCTGCACTCTATCCCCAAGCAAAAATAAGAGGATTTCATTTAGTTTAACTTTGCAAAGACACATTCCTAAGTATAACTGTAATGCATGTCAATGGCCCATTTAGACCTTGTTTAATAGAAAACACCAGTTGCCTAGAAACATTTGTTAGTCCAGTCCTGGAAATCTGCATTTGCTTTACTATTAATTTTCATAAAAATTGGGTTTCTGCAGCTAGATGCGTGACCGCTGTGTATGTGAGATGCACAACTGCTGTGTGCGCACAGGTATGCGCATATGTGGTTCTCGGAAAGCGGTGGCCAGAATGACATCACGCCCCTACAGGAAGTTGCTTGTACTGCTGCTAAGTTCTCTGAGGAAGAGATGATCCTTATTTGCACATTAAGAAAAAGATTTATTTTTTTAACATGGGGTGGTGTTTCTGTGGGTGCCTAACACACATTCATACATATTAGGGCCACTTTACAGCATGTTTTTAGATTGTGGGAGGAAACCGAAGTACCTGGAGGAAACCCACGCAGCCACAGGGAGAACATGCAAACTCCAGACAGATGGTATCACAGGCGGGATTCGAACCAGGGACCCTTTTTTGCTGCTAGGTGAAAGTGCTAACCACTACACTACTGTGCTGCACAAATATGTAACTATAGATGTAGGTTCTTGTGTCCACTTGTGAAAATACAAGTGGGTCATGGCACATCTACATTCCAAATTTGGTACTTAAGATGGTCATGCACTATGCAATCCGATTGTCCAAACCCTGTACAACTTTTTTTCCCGCAAAATAGGTAATAGGAATAAGCACTTGCACAATTAATTAAAATTTTTGGAAATCAAACAAGGTCTTGCCTAATCTAACTTGTCTATTTTTTCTATTTTTTTAAAAATTGCAGTGTATGGTCACCTTTAAAGATCAAGATCTAAAAATATACATTTTTTGGGTTTAGAAACACTTTTCTGTTCTTTGTAATGTATTGAAATATTTGTGTAAAAAATAGAAAAAAAAACATTTCAAAGATATATTAGAAGTAATAGGAATGAGATTAGCATCAAAAGGGTTAAATAAGTGAGAACACCTACTAATTGCCTAACAAGACACACCAATGAGATGGGCGTGCGCTATTATCAATGAGAAAACAGCAGTAATCCTGGCACCAGTTGGCATTTTCATATTTATTATCGCGTGCGCGTCTGCGTACGCTGGTTCGCACGCTCAATCAATGATTTATCCGGCGCAACAATTAAGGTATGAACCAGCGCAATGCACTGTTCTTAGTAAATCAGCCTCATTGTATCTTGTGTATCACAAAAATCAAGCAACATTGTATCAAAAAGAGTGTCCTGTAATGCTCGCCTCTGTCGGTATACATACACATGAAAAAAAGAATGATAAAAACCAGACTAAAGATTAACCTCACTATATCAAAATCTATAATGTATCCCTAAATGAGTTAGAGAACTAGCAACTCACATGACACATGTAGGGATTAGAATAAGAATGAATGCTTTATTGAAAAACTACCTATCTAAGTTATAAAACCATAATTGGCCAGTTATTAAAAAACTCAACCACAGTGTCAGGGCTGGGCTCAGCCCTTCCTTCTGAAACTGGCCACTCAGCTGTCGGCTAATTGCCAGCTCCTACCTCTCCACAGTGATTCACCTGTTGATGATATCCTGCTCGTCAGTCCTGCCTACTTAAGCCGTCCAGTCCAGATGATCCCTGCCCTCGCCTTGGTGACATCTCTAGAGACGCTCTCCTGTGTTCCTGTTAAAGACTTGCTTGGCTGAAATTCCTTCTGGCTCCAGATCCTGCTTGCTGTTCTACTACGCTCCTCTCTGGCTCCCTGACACTTTGGCTTGTCTGACTATCCGTTCCAGTTCCTGAACTTTGGCTATGTTTTGACTACGTTTACTCTGTTAACCTTTTTTATTAGTATTATTAAACAAGTGTGATTTAACTGTACTTCTGTCACAGTCTGATTCATGGCTTCTGACACATAGCAGCTGTGGGACAAATTATGTATGTGTTAAGCATTACCCCCCTCCAAAAAAAGGCAACAAAATGACATGGATGGAATCCTAACAGTATATACAGCATACTCCAGTGGGTGGTATAGTCATTATGAACTATATAGCTGTATCACAAGGAAAAGACCTCTCCCCCATATTAGTATCCACTTTTTATGACTAGATGACCACTCAGAGCCCATGGTGAAATCTTATAGTTGAATGTATTGTAGGACCAACACACATATGGAAGGTGTAGAACCTGAGCAAATTATGGCAAATGTTATAGAAATTGCTGAAAGACTCCCAGGGAAAGGCACCCATGTCATCACATGTATCCTTGTGTGTAACTCATAGCATGTCACCAAGTGGATATAAACCTAATTCATGAAATTTGACCTAGGCACATATGTCTGTAGTGTTTTCTTATCTCTCTCCAAAGCACTAAATCTCTTGTCTTTCTGTTGCTCTGTTCTTCTGTTATCAGAATGATAACTTCTGACAAGTTCTCCAACAACTGAGATAAAACCAGCCTGAAATTTGTGTCGGGGTGGGTGCTATAAATAGATTAGCAGAGAGCTGGTCTATTCACAGCACAGCTCTGCACATTCCTTCCGTTGCCTATGTGGCGTGGGGGTGTGTGCCTTTCCTTCAATCATGCCATGCCAAGACTTCACTCCCAGTGCTGAACAGGAAGAAAAAATCTCTAACACGATGTGCACTTTCTAAAGAATATAGCAAGCTGAAGACAGCAACTTATGTAAGGAGATTTGTTTCATCTCTTCAAATCATCTGAGGCTGTTCACCTTACAGGGTATATGTGAGGGTTTACATCCATTTTAAGTCATTCCCTGTTGGCAACGGTATCCTTAAAGGAAAGTTCTTCAAACTGTGTGACGCATAACCTGTAATTGCCTAATGGGAGAGCCACCAGCCTGATGAATCACTGGAAGACTGCCAGCGAAAGCTGCTCATGTCATCACATGTATCCTTATGTGCAGTATAGCCCGTAGCATCGCACCTTGAATCAGCCCCTGTTGAAGCAGGGTAATTCCACAGCGGCTCTGTGCTCCAGAGGCAGCAGCTTTGACTTTTTCCAATTTGCACAAGCTCCTCTTTTGTGAGTGCATTTTTAATCATTAATAAATAATGTTCACTTTCTTTATTACACTATGGAGGTTGCACTTTTCTTTTCCCTTTTATTAACCAAGCAAGCCTAGCCTACTGCTACATGGCTGCTTCCAGGAATGTTGTGTTCACTGTCCAGGAAGTACAGGAAGCTGAACAAAGGATGAACAAAAGAGATCCTGTCTTTTCAGGAGTACAGTTGTCCACAGGGGATGATTAAGACTGGTGTCTCGCAGGAACATAGTCAGTGGGGTGTGCAGATGGGTACATTCAGGCAGTAGGTAGAGATGTGCTCAATAATCAGGCCAGGGTCAGTACAGGCAGAGGCAGCACTGCACTGCGGTGGGGTAATTAGGAAATTTATTGGTGGCTACACTAGCTCTGGTGACACGGTATTAATGTAGCAGCAATCAGGGACACTGTTGATGGCTGCACTGGTCTGGTAACACTGACATTGGTATTGCAGCAATCAGGAATACTGTTGCTGGTTTTACTGGCAGTGACACTAGCACTGGTGTAGCAGTGATCAGGAACATTGTTGCTGGCTTACACTGGTCTGGTGATGCTGTGACTGGTGTGGCTACTAAACAAGAACACTGTTGCTGACTTACACTGGTTTGGTAAAACTGGGACTCGTGATGGTGATCAGGAACACTTGCTGGATGCACTGATCTGATGACACTGCCATTGGTGTGACAGCCATTAGGAACACTGTTACTGGTTTACACTGGTCTAGTGACGCTAGGACTGATGTGGTGTTGATCAAGAACACTGCTGCTGACTTATACTGGTCTGGTGACACTGTGACTGGTATGGCAGCAACCTGGAACACTGATGCTGACTGCACTAGTCTGGTGACACTATAAATGGCGTGGCAGCGATCAGGAAGACTGTTGCTGGCTTGCACTGGTCTGGTAACCCTGGGACTCATGTGGCAACAATCAGGAACACTGTTAGTGGCTTTACTAGTCTGATCACACTCTAAATTAAGCGTTTACCTGCTCCCTTTCCTTAAGTCACTATTAAATCAGGGGGTATAGTGTATGCTTGTGAAAATCTAGATTTTTATATAACTAATACTCAATAAAGTGACCATGCAATGTAATAGTCTCATATGAAAGAACCAATACTCTGTAAAGTGTCCATGCAATATAATAGTCTCTTATTAGTGCATAATAATAACTACCATAAAGTGCTGTGCCAACAATCTTTAAACTGTGTTAAAAATCTTCAGCAAAGTGTTCCAGTGATCCACCACCGCTACACCAGAAAACTGCACACGACCACCAACTACAGGTAAGTCATATAACGCTTGTAATCAACAATATGTCCACAACGACTCTAGAGATTCCACCACACCTGTTATCAATAGGGAATCACCCTTCCACAACAGCTTTAGAATATCCACCATTCCTCTCACAGGGATAAAGATATATTCACAGATGTCTCATGTAGGAATTATATGGAAAACAAGGAGGGTACCATAGTGTAGAATCTTTAAACTTTTATTAAATAAACAACCAAGTGACCTTACTCACAATCAATGGTGCCACACCTTGCACCAAGGAGAATTCACGTTAGAATCTCTCAATGGGGTTCCAAAATGAGTTCCAGCAGTTCAATTGCATCCCTTCTATGCATACCACTCCTAATGGTTACTCCCTCTCAGTCCCGGGTGTACAACCACGTCACTTCCGGGTGTATGTTTTGCGTAATGGCAATGGCGTCATGAGTATTGTTTTTTTCATATGAGACTATTACTTTGCATGGTCACTTTTATGGAGTTTTGGTTGTATAGAAATTTTGATTTTCACAAGCAAATACTATACCCCTTGATCTAATAGTGACCTAAGGAAAGTGAGCAGGTCAGCACTGTATAATTTAGAGTGTGATTATATAAATACCCTTGAATGGATTGGTATACAGCTGCTTTATGTGCATATAACATCCCAGCGCTGGTAAAACTAATATATAGTTGTCAGGGCTGGACTCAGCCCTTCCTTCTCAAAGCTGGCCTCTCAGCTGTAGGCTAATTGCCAGCTCCTATCTCTCCACAGTGACTCACCTGTTGATGATATCCTGCTCGTCAGTCCTGCCTACTTAACCACTTCAATACAGGGCACCTTCACCTACACCTTCCTGCCCAGACCAATTTTCAGCTTTCAGCACTGTCGCACCTTGAATGACAATTGCGCGGTCATGCTACACTGTACCCAAACAAAATTTTTATCATTTTGTTCGCACAAATAGAGCTTTCTTTTGGTGGTATTTGATTACCTCTGGGATTTTTATTTTCTGCTAAACAAATAAAAAAAGACCGAAAAAAGTTTTTTTTTGTTTCTGTTACAAAACTTTGTAAATAAGTAAGTTTTCTCTTTCACTGATGGGCACTGATGGGGCTACACTGATGGGCACTGATGAGGTGGCACCAATGAGGTGGCACTGATGAGAACTAATATGCGGCGCTGATGGGGCACTGATAGGCGGCACTGATGGGCACTGATAGGTGGCACTGATATTCAGTACTGATGGGTACACATAGGTGGCACTGATGGGCACTGAAAGGCAGCACTGATGGGCACTGATAGGCGGCATGGATGGGCACTGATAGGTGGCACGGATGGGAACTGATAGGTAACACTGATGTACAATAATGGATGGTACTGATGGATGCCAATCAGTGCCAAATAATGGCTGCCAATCAGTGATGCCCATTGTGGGCACTGATTGGCATCCATTGTGGGTACTGATTGGCATACCTGGTGGTGACTAGTGGTGGGCATCCCTGGTGGTCCTGGTGGCATCCCTGGTGATCCAGTGTGGGCATCCTGGGGAGGGGGGCTGGGCTGATAATCAATCAGTACAGACCCCCCTGTCAGAGGAGCAGCCGATCGGCTCTCTTCTACTCGCATCTGACAGACGCGAGTGAGGAAAAGCCGATCAATGGCTCTTCCTGTTTACATCGTGATCAGCCATGATTGGACACAGCTGATCACATGGTAAAGAGTCTCTGTCAGAGACTCTTTACCTAGATCGGAGTTACGGTGTGTCAGATTGACACACAGCAACAACGATCGCTGCCATGCGCGCCCCCGGGGTGCCGCAGCGGCTTAATATCCTGGTGACACTTTGCCAACGTCATATTGCTATATGGTGGGCGGCAAGTGGTTAAGCCGTCCAGTCCAGATGATCTCTGCCTTTGCCTTGGTCACATCTCTAGAGACGCTCTCCTGTGTTTTGTGTTCTGTGTAACTGGAAATATGACATTAGCTGTTGTAAGAAACAAGATTTATTGAAACATATGGCTTTTTTGCCTGCCTATTGCCATGATTGCACATTCATTACTTGTTATTGTCATTACTGGCCATTTGGTTCCCTTATATCAAAATGATTGCTCCTTTGGTGCCTGCACAGTTTGAAGCAATATACACACAGGCATTGGGTGGTTCAATAGAAACCGGCCAACATTCAGCCTGTATGTATTGCAGCCGGTCCAACAGAAGCCGGCCAAACTTTGGCCAGCTTCTATAGTTAAATAGAAAAATTTAATTTAATAAATAAACTTTAATAAACACATAATACAAGAAAAAACATTTAAAATGCTGCAAATAAAATGCAAACAATAGCTAAACCTCTCCAAAATGGATCATAAGAATCAAAACCATGTCAATACAGACGTGTATCCCTTTATTGAATTAAGACATGCAAGAAAGCTCTACATGTTTTGCGAGAGATCGCTTCTTCAGGAGATTGTTATTTATTCTAAAGGAGAGAAAAAAGGCAATCAATAACATTTATAATCTTGGTATAAAGTCTCAATAATTTGCAGGGAATACCAAAAAGGCGATCAAAGGAGGGCTCAAACCTGGGCATGCAAGAAGTGCAGAGGATCACATGTGGGGCCTAGTGGAATAGTCTGAGTGTGTAGAGAATAATAGCACCAGAAATAGGGTAAGTGTCCAGAGCCTAATGTGAAATAGGCAAGAGACCCGTAACAACTTAGATAAAGTAGATGAAAAAGCTTGCGCTGTAAAGGAATAAAAGGGTGCAGTCAGGTATCAAATCCTAACCAGCCTACCTTAATAGGGAAACATAAAACCCTTCTCTTCAGAGAAGCCTACGCTACCCACACTTAACAACTGTATTTTCATTTTTTCCATCAGCTCATCCCCCACAGTTATTACCTTTTTGTTTCCACTTGACCCTCCCTTCTAGATTGTAAGCTCTAACGAGCAGGACCCTCTGATCCCTCCTGTATTGATTTGTATTGTAAGTGTACTGTCTGCCCTCATGTTGTAAAGCGCTGTGCAAACTGTTGGCGCTATATAAATCCTGTATAATAATAATAATAATAATAATTGTAATGGGCCTGGATAGATGTTTTATAGCCATGAGTTTTATGCTTAGAAATGGAACTGTGTTTGGCGGCAGGCACTGCCACCTGTAAAGTATATATAAATTGTAATAATAAGAATAGTCTCATTATAAACTATCTATCTACGGGATTGATAGGTGGTATTAACTGGATAGTCTCACCTTTTAATAATAAATCATATATATATATACTGTATCATGGTAGAGGGGGTTGTATCTATCGTGGACCACCAACAATCGATAACATAGCATAGACTTGTAACAGAATGGCACAGTAGGTTTACAGGTATCAGTTCCAAAACATCTAAAGAAAAAAGTTAGCATTGGTGAATTATTTAAAAGTCCCAATAACAAGGGTACACAAACAGTGAATGATATAGAGGTACCTTAGCAGAGAAAATACAATGGTGATGAATAGAAGGATCCACGGACAGGCGACCGTCTGGAAAGGTTGCCGTGATATAAGGCTGGGTAAGCCTTATTGGCCAGCTTCTGTTGTAGGGGCGAGACCGAGAAAGGTCTGTCGAATGACTGCCGATCAGCGCTCTCAGCCATTGGCCAGAGGGTTCTGGCAGGGGAACCCCCTGTCAGAACACAATAGAACAGTAGGGGAGATCGCTGTACTAACATTGGATTATCAGTACAGGGGCTCCGACCTGAGCTGTCAGTTTTTTTTTCATTCAGCCCGCTGGGTTGAACGAATAAAAAAACCCTGCAGTATGTACTAGGCTTAACGCTTGCGTATGTGTTGCTTGTGCCTTGTTCTTTTTATTTCACATGTATTGTTAGGATTGCTACTTCCTTATCCACAAAGTGTATCAGGTGTCCATTCGCAACCTGTGTATTATAATGATTACCCTTTTCTTAACTGTGTATAGTCATGATTGCCCCATTCTTGCCCATGTGTTGTTACAATTGCCCATTTGTTTCCTCCATATTGTAACAATTGCTTTGTTGTCTATGTGTTTTATTAATTGTCCATGTATTGTTATGACTGTCCATTTCTTGCCTACGTATTATAATGTTTGCCAATTTATTGCCTGCATGCTGTAATAATTGTAAGTATACAGTATTATATATATGTATATATATATATATATATATATATATATATATATATATATATATATATATATATATATATATACATACACATTGCCCATTTATTTTATGTTTACTATCAGACCACATGACTATTAGACACATTTTTCACCACTTATTAAATTCTGTAGTTTGCCACAGCATGCTATTCATTAATCTGCTGATGAGCTAAGGGGTTACTGAGGGGTATTACATGGCTTGACAAAATAAAAAAAAGGGAAGGTTTTCTTACATTTAATTTTTCCAAGCAATCTCCACATGGCAAAATTGTAGGCCAGTTTCATCTAAATTTTGGGTAAGGCAAAACTGACCATGTTGTGCCAAAATAAATGTAAGCAATATCACTTCACTCATCCCCACTCCAATGAGGTGGAAGATTCTCCCAAAATGGCAGCTGGGATTTGCAATAGCAGCTACTTAACTGTCAGAAAATGATGCTTGCAGGCAGTATATTGTGAGCTCCAGTTGCCATATTGGGAGAATCTGCAACCACCTTGAGTACAGACTACACAGAACACAAATTCTTTTAGCTGAACCTCAATCCTTGTGTGATAGAACCAGCCACAGTACAAAACAGATTACAGCGCACACATTCAAGAATGACATTTGCAAAGCTAGTTAAAAACACCTGAATATATTTAAAAAAAATACGGGGTTTGGTCATACTATATGGTCATATAGTGCTAAGCCCACTTACTGCGACAAAGTACCCCGAATTAGTACTGCCAGCTCTGTGATAGTTATAGGGCAGAATACTCCTCTGCAAGAACACACACAGTACTTGTCCTAGAGCTGGAACCACTTTTGATAGCCACCAGCCTAGTATAGGAGGAGCCTCAGCTGTGACTTGTGCCAACCCTGCTGACTGGTTCCCTTTAAGACTATTTTAAAGGTTTTCTGAACTGATAAAAGTACCAATATACTTAAAAAAAAGAAAGTGAAACTTGTGTATATAAAATGTCCCACATCTTACAGACAATGAGAAGTTTGATATTTCTGTAACTTGTTTTAACCTTCGGTCTGCCTGTTCAAGTTAGGATCCACAGTGGGCCAAAGAAGGCACCAAAATGGCAGTCGGCCTTGTTTTTGTGGAGTTACTCGAATGAAAGACAGCTGTATATTAAAAAAATGTCACCTCTCTATTTATATTTTAAAATGTACTGTACCTCTCAGACATGAGCTCATGTACTTGTTAGATGAGCTGCAAAGCCTTTGTTCCTGCAGGTCAGAGCCAGAGACAGCTGCTGAGGATATGCCTTGACATTTCAATGACAAGACCCAGAAGGTGGACACCACGGGGAAACAAGCAACGTCCCTTCAGCAGATGGTAGTATAGCTGCCCAAGCAACTGGCACATCCTCCTTGGCATCATAAGTTCATTCTACAGTCCAGCAACTGGAAAGATAAGGAAGACATTGTTCTTCCTCCTTTATTATTTTTAGTGGATTAAATAACTGTGCCAGCTTTCATGTACTCTGCCTTTCTGGCACAAAAATACTTGATGCTATTTCATCTGTTTAAAAGACGAAGGCACCTGCAGTGCCAAAAGTAGACATGATCAGACAGACTGAAGAATGACATCTAACAATATCTGCACATATGTGCGAATAGAATTATCACAATTCACAATCCATTCTGCATCCATTCTCAGTCCCAACAATGGGAACCAGTAATCAATACCACAATATACTGTTAAAATAATAGAACAATAAAGTGTTTTTTAACTTGCCAGATTTAAAGGCTGATATCCATTGCACGACTAATATATATAATTGTCATATAATACTGTGTATTCCAAACTAATTTTCCAAGAAATTATCTGAAAACTAAACTTGCAGTAATCTTTGTCTCTGCCCCTCCCACAAGAGTGAAATTTGCCTGCAGTATTTTTTCCAACACCCAAAATTAAGTGAGATTTCCCAACAATAGTTTGTCCTTGCCCTACCTACAATGGTGAGATTTCCCAGAAGACATTTGTGTCTCTAGCCCTCCCACAATGGTGAGATTTTCTCCCAGTAGTTGTGTTTTTTCCCTTCCAATAAAAGCAAGGTTTACCTGCAGTAGTTTTTTTCCCTGTCCCTCTTACAATGGTGAGCTATCCCATCAGAATTTTGTCTCAACAGGAATTTCCTTAAATTAGTTTGTATCCGCACAACTCCCACAACTGGACTTTCCAATATATCCATATGTCTTACTATGGAGAAACTATCAAAAGAGGTTGACGCAATCGTTTGGCTTTGTAATCATCACTAGAGACCCAGAGATGTGTAAGAAACAATAACTTCAAATTAAAATATCAACTTGGGTCCGTCCTTTAATTTGTCAGTGCAAAAAGCAGTACAGTTTATTAACCCATAATAGCAATGAGACAGTGAGGATGAAAGAGAGTTTATAGAGCGCCATCTTTACTCTAGTTGCGGCCCTCAAACAAATTTACTGACACACTTGCTAATTGTAGAGCATTTGGCTTGTGTTATTGTACACATACAGTGCAGTGAAAAAGTATTCATCCCCCTTGACATTTTCAACATTTTGTCATATTACAACTAAAAACGTAAATGCATTTCATTGGGAGTTTATGTGATAGACCAACACAAAGTGGCACATTAATGTGAAGTAGAAGGAAAATGATAAATGGATTTCAATTCTTTTTACAAATAAATACAGTGTCTTGAAAAAGTGTTCATATCCCTTGACATTTTCAACATTTTGTCATATTACAACCAAAAACGTAAATGTATTTAATTGGGATTTTATGTGATAGAAGAAAAAATGATACATGTTTTTTAAAATATTTTACAAATCAATATCTGAAAAGCATGGCGTACATTTGTATTCAGCCCCCCGAGTCATTACCTTGTAGAACCACCTTTCGCTGCAATTACAGCTGCAAGTCTTTTTGGGTATGTCTCTATCAGCTTTGCACATCTAGAGAGTGAAATGTTTGCCTAGTCTTCTTTGCAAAATAGCTCAAGCTCTGTCAGATTGTATGGAGAGCATCTGTTAACAGCAATATTCAAGTCTTGCCACAGATTCTAAATAGGATTCAGGTCTGGACTTTGACTGGGCCTTCTAACACATAAATATGCTTTGATCTAAACCATTCCATTGTAGCTCTGGCCGTATGTTTAGGGTTGTTGTCCTGCTGGAAATTGAACCTCTGCCCCAGTCTCAAGTCTTTTGCAGACTCTAACAAGTTTTCTTCTAATGCCGTGTACACATGGGCGGACTTTTCGGCATCAAAGGTCCGACAGTCTTTCCGACGGACTTTTGACGGACTTTTGACGGACTTGTGACGGACTTTCGAATGAACGGATTTGCCTACACACGATCACACCTAAGTCAGACGGATTCGTACATGATGACGTACGACCGGACTAAAATAAGGAAGTTCATAGCCAGTAGCCAATAGCTGCCCTAGCGTCGGTTTTCGTCCGTTGGACTAGCATACAGACAAACTGATTTTTCGACCGGACTCAAATCCGTTGGAAAAAGATTTGAAACATGTTTAAAATCTAAAGTCCATCTGATTGTCGACCGAAAAAGTCCGCTGCAGGTCTGATCAAGCCCGCACACAGTCGGATTGTCCATCTTCCCATCAAATCTGACCAGCTTCCTTGTCCCTGCTGAAGATGATGCTGCCACCACCATGTTTCACGTGGGGATGGTGTGTTCAGGGTGATGTGCAGTGTTAGTTTTCTGCCACACATAGCGTCTTGCTTTTAAGCCAAAAAGTTCAATTTTGGTTTTATCTGACCAGAGCACCTTCTTCCATGTTTGCTGTGTCACCCACATGGCTTCTTATGGCTTCTTCCTTTAGCTTTCTTTCAACAATGGCTTTCTTCTTGCCACTCTTACATAAAGGCCAGATTTGTGGAGTACACAACTAATAGTTGTCCTGTGTATAGATTCTCCCACCTGAGCTGTTGATCTCTGCAACTCCTCCAGAGTTACCATGGGCCTCTTGGCTGCTTCTCTGATTAATGCTCCCAGCCTGTCAGTTTAGGTGGACGGCCATTTCTTGGCAAGTTTGCAGTTGTGCCATACTTTTCCATTTTCCTATGATGGATTGAACACTGCTCCGTGAGATGTTCAAAGCTTGGGATAGTTTTTTAATACCTAACCCTGCTTTAAACTTCTCCACAACTTTATCCCTGACCTGTCTGGTGTGTTCCTTGGCCTTTATGATACTGTTTGTTCACTAAGGTATTCTAAAAAACCTCTGAGGCTTCACAGAACAGCTGTATTTATACTGAGATTAAATTACACACAGGTGGACTCTATTTATTAATTAGGGTAAAGGCAATTGGTTCCACTAGATTTTAGTTAGGGGTAGTTAGGAGTAAAGGGAGCTGAATACAACTGCACACCACACTTTTCAGATATTTATTTGTAAAAAAAATTGAAAACCATTTATAATCTTCCATCCTCTTCACAATTATGTGCCACTTTGTGTTGGTTTATGACATAAAATCCCAATAAAATACATTTACGTTTTTGGTTGTAACATGACAAAACGTGGAAAATGTCAGGGGGTATGAATACTTTTTCAAGGCACTGTATCTGAAAAGAGTGGCATGGATTTGTATTCAGCCCCTTGAGTCCATAGAACCCCCTTTCGCTGCAATTACATCTGCAAGTCTTTTTGGGTATGTCTCTACCAGTTGGCACATCTAGAGAGTGAAAGAGTTTGCCCATTCTTTTTTGCAAAATAAAAAGTCTTGCCACACAGGAATATGCTTTGATCTAAACCATTCCATTGTAGCTTTGGCTGTATGTTTAGGGTCGTTGTCCTACTGGAAGCTGAACCTCTGCCCCAGTCTCAAGTCTTTTGCAGACTCTAACAGGTTTTCTTCTAATGCCACGTACACACGAGCGGACTTTTCCAACAGACCAAGTCCGGTGGACAATTCGACCGTGTGTGGGCTTCATCGGACATGCAGCGGACTTTTTCGGTCGAAAATCTGATGGACTTTAGATTTGGAACATGTTTCAAATCTTTACGTCGGAACTCCGCCGGTTTCTATCGAAAAGTCCGCTCGTCTGTATGCTAGTCTGACGAACAAAATACGATGCTAGGGCAGCTATTGGCTCCTGGCTATCAACTTCCTTATTTTAGTTTGGTCGTACGTCATCACGTACGAATCCGTCGGACTTTGGTGAGATTGTGTGTAGGCAAGTCCGTTCATTCGGAAAGTCCATCGGAAGTCCGTCGAAAGTCCGTCGGATAGTCCGTTGGACCAGTCCGGTCGAAAAAGTCCGCTCGTGTGTACGCGGCATAGGACTGTCCTGTATTTGGCTCCATCCATCTTCCCATCAACTCTGACCAGCTTCCCTGTCCCTGCTGAAGGAAAGCATCCCCACAACATTATTCCGTCATCACCATATGTTACGCTTGGGATGGTGTGTTAAGGGTGATGTGCAGTGTAAGTTTTCTGCCACACATAGCGTTTTGCTTTTAGGCCAAAAACTTAAATTTTGATCTCATCTGACCAGAGCACCTTCTTCCACATGTTTGCTGTGCCAAATGGAAATGGGAGGTCACAGGAATGAATCTAAACCCCTGCTCTCGTCCATTCAATATATACAGTATCTCACAAAAGTGAGTACACCCCTCATATTTTTTAAAATATTTTATTATATCTTTTCATGTGAAAACACAAAATTAGACTTTGCTACAATGTAAAGTAGTGAGTGTACAGCTTGTATAACAGTGTAAATTTGCTGTCCCCTCAAAATAACTGAACACACAGCCATTAATGTCTAAACCGCTGGCAACACAAGTAAGCACACCCCTAAGTGATAATTTCCAAATTGTGTCCAATTAGTCATTTTCCCTATCCGGTGTCATGTGACTCGTTAGTGTTACAAGGTCTGAATGGGGAACAGGTGTGTTAAACCTGGTGTTATCGCTCTCACTCTCTCATACTGGTCACTGGAAGTTTAACATGGCAAAAATCGCACTACTGGTAAATTTGCGCTTACTCTGAAACAAATCTAAAAGGTATAAGCAGCTAACACAACAACTAGAATCGTTGCCCAACAGATAAATAATTATACAAAAAATGTGTAGCGCTAAAATGGCAAGATGCCTTAAACTGGTGGGTAAAAAAGCCTATACTTGAAGTATAGTGTATAAATAAGCATACATGCAGAGTATGACTGAAATAAAAATCAAAAAAACAGAATAAAACAGTCTCTACGTTGGAACTGAGAGGGTTAATACCCCAAACGTGAAGTGAGGAGCGCCTTCACCAACATATAGCAGTTTCAAAGGTTAACGTTCTCTAGTAAATTGAAAAGTTTCATCAATACATGGAATAATCCCTCTGGAAACCAAACTCCAATCTAACACCACTGTGTCTTCAAAACATGCAGTGCACTTGAATAATTGAGATGAACACATGGAGACAGGTTGGAGAGATCCAGCATTACGTGCGGAGAAGATACATCTTTAGAAAAGACCTTCTCACTATCCTCAGGCTACAAAGATCTTCCCACCATTGCCAGGGTGCAATAATAGCTGGTTTGACCCTCACAGTATATACTGTCTTGGGTTCAAACCCTCCGGTAAGCCTCCATCTTCAATTATTCAAGTGCACTGCATGTTTTGAAGACACAGTGGTGTTAGATTGGAGTTTGGTTTCCAGAGGGATTATTCCATGTATTGATGAAACTTTTCAATTTACTAGAGAACGTTAACCTTTGAAACTGCTATATGTTGGTGAAGGCGCTCCTCACTTCACGTTTGGGGTATTAACCCTCTCAGTTCCAACGTAGAGACTGTTTTATTCTGTTTTTTTGATTTTTATTTCAGTCATACTCTGCATGTATGCTTATTTATACACTATACTTCAAGTATAGGCTTTTTTACCCACAAGTTTAACATGGCACCTCATGGCAAAGAACTCTCTGAGGATCTGAAAAAAAGAATTGCTGCTCTACATAAAGATGGCCTAGGCTATAAGAAGATTGCCAAGACCCTGAAACTGAGCTGCAGCACGGTGGCCAAGACCATACAGCGGTTTAACAGGACAAATTCCACTCAGAACAGGCCTCGCCATCGTTGACCAAAGAGGTTGAGTGCACATGCTCAGCATCATATCCACAGGTTGTCTTTGAGAAATAGACGTATGAGTGCTCCCCGCATTGCTGCAGAGGTTTAAGGGTTGGGGGGTCAGCCTGTCAGTGCTCAGATGATACGCTGCACACTGCATCAAATTGGTCTGCATGGCTGTCGTCCCAGAAGGAAGCCTTTCACACGGGCGGACCGTTCAGGTCCGCCTTTCAGTTTTTTAGGCGGACCTAAACGGATGTTCCACGCAGGTCTATGGAGTGACGGATGTCAGTGGTGACATGTCCGCTGATATCCGCTCCGATAACATTGCCATATAGAGTCTTCAAAGTGCTTCACAGATGGCAAATAGCCATGTCCATGTACTCTAAAGCTGGCCATACACTGATAGAAATTTCAGTCAGTGTGTAGCCATCTCCACTTGACAAAAGCCATTTGTTTGACCAACTTCTGTTGAAAGGACACGTTGGAACATTTTCCTCGAACAGCAGCTGCTGATTGGTGCTTTCTGGCAGCTGGGGATGCCCCTGTCAGAATACAATGTCACTTGGGGGGGATTCCTCCATCCACCTGCTTTGTGTGGATGGAGTAATCTGTTCAGCAGGCTAAACAAAACAAATCTAACAGCATAGCTCCCAACTGTTCCTGATTTCGAGGGACTCTCCCTGATTTGGTAAATTGTCCCTCTTTCCTCCTCATTTGTCCCTCATTTTGGTCTGATATAGTTGTATATAAAATGCACTTTTTATCTTTCAAAAAGTGTTTCCCAGTGCTAAACCTTTCATCCGATTTCTAAATTGCTGCATTTGTAAAAGCCAGTATAAAGGAATACTAGTGGTAAAAAAAAAAAGCACTTGTGGGTTTAACTAATCTCTTGTATAATTCTCTTTTTTTTTCTTTTTTTCTTTTTTTTTATATATAATCTTTATTTTTGACACATGGAATACAACATAGCCAACAATGCCTCATTGATGAGGGTTTGCAAATTAGCAGAAAAAAATGCATTGACATGACTGACTGCAAAAACAGAAAAAACAATGGGTAGGGAAACTTGGGAAGGAGGGAAGCATATAAGGCAACATTTCTAAGGGGGGTATCCCCTAACTGACCCTGAGTAAGTACATGATCTGTGCTAAAGATCAACTTCATAAACTCTAGGGCGCCCCACCCATGAAACAGCCATAGAGGACCTGACCAGCTCCACGCCCGGAGGAAGGGGGCAACAAAGCCTGGCGTAGGCCAGGGAGGCCTAGACCCTCCTTCCCTTTAGATCTCTGAAGTAGGGATCAGTACGGCCAACCTCAGTTTTTTATTGTGTCATATGAACCCAACCAGTAAACTCTGAAGTTGGGTGAAGAAGCTTTTGGGAAGAGGGATAAGTAACATCTGCATCAGGAAAAGTACCTTAGGGAGGACATTCATTTTAAATTATATTAACCCGACCTAGCCATGTGAAGGTTATCTTTGTCCAGCTTTGCAAGTCTCTACGCATCATACCCAAAAGTGTAGGAAAAGTTGGCAGTACAACTTTTCAAAATGGTCAGTGAGTTCCCCCGACCCCGGGATACTTGAAGGAGGATTTAGCCCAAGTAAACAAGAAAGCTTCCCTCAGATTAGTAGCTAGCGTTTCAGGTAAAGTAAAAGGCAATACCTCAGACTTAGCGTAATTGATTTTAAAGTTTGATATTTGCCCGAAAAGGTGGAGTTCCCGCATAAGGTTTGGCAGCAAGACAAGGGGATTTGTAAGATGGAAGAGAACATCATCAGCATAAGCTGAGAGTTTGTGTTCAGTGGACCCCACTGTTATCCCCCTAATGTCCCCACTTGCCCGAACTAAGAAATGGTTCCAGAACCAGGGCAAAAAGAAGGGGAGTGAGGGGGCATCACTGCCTCATGCCATTCTATATCGGGAACCTAAGGGATAAGAGGCCGTTTACCCGAACCTTCGCACTTGGAGTCATATTGAGGGCCATGATCCATTGTAGCAGGTGAGGGCCTCAGCCCAGGGCCTCTAAGACCACTTTTCGGCATCAGTAGACAGAATGAGGTAGGGTAGGGATCCTTGGCAAGAACGTGTGCAATGAATAAGCTGTGTGGCCCGGATGGAGTTATCCCTAGATTCCCGACCTGATATAAAGCCTGTCTGAGAAGGGTGAATTATGGACGGTAAAAGGAGTTTTAAACGGTTCGCCCAAATTTTTGCAAAGATTTTGATATCTACATTGAGTAGCGATATTGGACGGTAACTTTGGGAGAGGGCAGAATCTTTACCCTCCTTTGGAAGCACCGTGATGTGAGCCAACAAAGCTTCAGGTGGGATCGGGCAACCATTAGCGAATGAGTCAAAGTACCTACACATATTATTTTGCAATAGGGGGAGAAACTTGGAGTAGTATGTTTTGGTATATCCATCTGGGCCAGGGCTTTTCCCGTTGGGCAAAGATTTCACAGTTGCAGCAACCTCCTGAGTGGAAATGGGAGATTCGAGATCTAATTGTTGTTCCGACGTCAGAGAAGGGAGACCTGCCGACGTGAGGTATTCACTAATAGCACGCAAATTAGAGGTTTTCTCTGTCGGGGAGACATTCTTATCTAAATTATATAATTTTGGCCTCATAACATGCACACAAGTTGACACAAAGGTGTTTGAATGGCTATTAAAGGTAACCATCCTTACCTGTGATATGTTTGCTTGTAATTAGTGTGTATGTGTATAAAAGATCAATGAATTTCTGGACCCCTGACAGACCCTTGTATCTTTCATCCGGTGCTGCACTGACGTTTCTGGATTCTGAGTCATGGTGTAAGCAAAAGAATTGTCAAATGATTTGCCGGAAAAGGTAGTTGAACTGTATAAAATAGGAAAGGCATATAAAAAGATATCCAAGAAATTGAGAATGCCAATCAGCAGTGTTCAAACTCTAATCAAGAAGTCAAAAATGAGGGATTCTGTTGAAACCAAACCACGGTCAGGTAGACCAACTAATATTTCAGCTACAACTGCCAGGAATATTGTTCGGGATGCCAAGAACAACCCACAAATAACTTCAAGTGAAATACAGGACTCTCTGAAAACATGTGGTGTGGCTGTTTCAAGGTGCACAATAAGGAGGCACTCAAAGAAAGATGGGCTACATGGTCGAGTCGCCAGAAGAAAGCCATTACTATGCAAATACCACAAAGTATCCTGCTTACAAAGCGCCAAACAGCACAGAGACAAGCCTCAAACCTTTTGGCACAAAGTCATTTGGCCTAGTCAACAAGCCCTGTGATGAAAGGTACGGAGGTGGATCACTGATGTTTTGAGGATGTGTGAGCTACAAAGGCACATGAAATTTGGTCAAAGTTGTTGGCAAGATGAATGCAGTATTATAAAAAAATACTTGAGGAACATTTGCATTCATCAACCAGGAAGCTGCGCATGACAATGATCCAACATGAATGAATGAATGAATGAATGAATGATTTGTATAGCGCTGCAGTTGCAAACTGAATCGCCTCAAGGCGCTGTCTCATGACAATGATCCAAAACACAAGGCCAAGTTAACCTGTCATGGGCTACAGCAGAATAAAGTGAAGGTTCTGGAGTGGCCATCTCAGTCTCCTGACCTCAATATCATTGGGCCACTCTGGGGAGATCTCAAACGTGCAGTTCATGCAAGACAGCCCAAGAATTTACAGGAACTGGAGGCTTTTTTGCCAAGAGGAATGGGCAGCTTTACCATCTGAGAAGATAAAGAGCCTCATCCACAAATACCACAAAAGATTTCAAGCTGTTATTGATGTTAAAGGGGGCAATACACAGTATTAGGAACTGGGGTATGCAAACTTTTGATCAGGTTAATTTGGGTAGTTTCTGTTGCCATTATGATTTAAAAAGAGTAAACACAGTTAATTGCTAATAAATGGCTTCAGCCAAACACTAACCATGAGTGAAAGAAAAGTTTTTGTGTTATCATTCATATTCTCTGAAAAATGGCCAAGAAAACATAAATGCTGCCAGGGTATGTAAACTTATGAGCACAACTGTATATGGGTGGCTATTCTTCTCTTCCAAAGAGCCCTGGCCAGCATTTTGCCACACTTGTTGCCATGCTCGTAGTATTTCTGGGACATGTAGCGTAGTTGCCTGTGGACGCAACAATCCAAAAGGCGCTAGAACAACTCTCTGAGCTCAGTCAGATGCCGAAGATCCTCGGCATCCCCTTGGTGTTTATGCTTGAGCTTCGTCTGTTGTAAAGTGGTCAGTACTCTCTGAAAGTCGATCTGCCTTTCTTTTTTGAGCTTAGAGCCCAACTAGATCAGCTCTCCCCTAGGTAGAGCTTTATGGCCCTCCCATACAACACCCTCCGATAAATCATTGGACACATTTTCCAAAAAATAGTGCGAGATGGCCTCAGTAACCTTAGATACCACTGAGACATCATCTAGTAAGTTCTCATTCAGTCTCCAAGACCACGCCCTAGGTGATCCGTCGGGAAACCGTATCCTAGCGAGAATAGGAGCATGGTCAGAGATAGTGATGCTCCCTATCTCAGCTGACTGTAACAACTCTTCTATGATCCACACATAGAAGTTCTCGTATATAGACATCATGCACCCTAGAGTAGTAGCTGTAGTCCCTGCTGGATGCGTGTAACGCTCTCCAGGTGTCAATAAGGAAGTTGTTCTGCAGCGATTTGCGGAAATGTTTACGAAAGGTATAGGAGTGTGCTGGGCGGCCGTGGGATGTATCTAAGAGGAGATCAGGGCTGATATTGAAATCCCCCCCTCAAAAGAATCAGGAGGCCTTCACGGAAGTCCGACAACTTCTCTAAGACTGTACAGTATCTATAAAGGAGAGTTGTTGAGCATTGGGTGTGTAGAGGGTCGCAAATGTAAATTTTTTGCCGACTATGACCCCTTTCACAAAGACATAACAGCCTTGAGGGTCTAGGTAGCTCTCTGAAAGTTGGAATAAGCATGATTTGTGGAATGCAATGGCTGTACTGTGGGATTTAGTGACAGGGGAGTTACTGAAGAACCATTGGTTGTAGAGGTGTGTGGTCATCTTGGGAGGGATTGTTGCCTGAAGTGTGTCTCCTGCAGGAATTCTATCTGGGCACCTAAGCGTTTCAATTCTAATATTCTATAAGACATACCTTAAGTGATGCCATACTCAAAGCCAGTGACAAATGAGCCGTCTATCCTCTCCAACGAGTCCGGTGTGGGCGAAAGCGAGCCAAAGCGAACTAAAATTAAAATCAACAAACAAAAAGAACTAAGAAAATGAAAAGAAAAAAGAAGGGGGGTAGGGAGGAAGGAAGAAAATTGGAAAAGAAAAAAGGGGGGGGTGAAGAAGAGTAAAACACAGGAGTAAAAAAAACAGACCAGACCAAATTGCGCCAGACCTGCAATACACAGCTACAGGGCAGGCCCAGGGTAGAATTAAAATACAGAAAACCCCTGAACACTGGCCTGGTGTCCCACTAGGGACAGTCACCTAAATAAGTAAAGCCTATATGAGGTACGTGAGCAACCATAAAGGGAACGTGGGGTCTGGCGCCCTGTCCTGTCCATTAGGTCAAATAAGCAAGTAAGGGGCTTCCTAACATGTGTCCGGTAAAGGTACAGGACAACAAACAAAAGGTTGCAACGTTCACTCAGCTCAAAGAGGCAAGAGTGAGATTAGCCAAGCACGGAGTAGCTCAGCAGGACTGTAAACTCCAAAGTCTTCCATGGTGCAGGTCTGTGGTTTCAATAATGTAGCCAGTAGGTCATTCAACAGGCCCAGGGTGTAAATTTGTGGAAGAAGAAGGTCAAAGTCCCTCCAGAAGACAGCAGGTAAAGAGAGTCTCAATGTTGTCAGTCTCCAGACATGGAAGGATCAGGGGAAGGGCCCTTGGTCTGTCGCTTGCGACCGATGGATCGTCGCTTGCCACTTGCAGGAAGCCATGGTTGAGACATCGGGGAAATTGAGATGTCCGGGATGCTGCGTCAATCCGAGAAGTCAACTGGTTCAAGCCCCAGGGTTTGCAGGAAACGGGAGAGATCATCTTTGGTGCGCAGTACGGCCCAACGGTTGTTTTTGGACGCCTGTAGGCTGAATGGAAAACTCCATCGGTAAGTTAGGTCAGCTGATTGAATCACGGCCAGCAGGGGACGGAGGGCCCTAAGCTGCATAAGGGTGCAGCTGGAGAGGTCTTGGTAGAAAGACAGGTGAGCCCCGTCAAAGAACGGTCTGTTACGCATTTTTTGCATGATGCACTCTTTGAGTGTATACTTGTGAAGCTTGCATATGATATACCTGGGGTTGTCAGGATCGTCAGATGGGGGCCTGAGTGCCCTGTGGGCCCTGTCTATTTCAATCGGGGCCGAGGCTGGGAGATCCAAATACAAATGTTCGCCCGCCAGCTGCGGTTTTCAAAGTCATCTAGCTGGCAAAGGAGGGCTTCTATTTTCTGTTCATGAGCTGAGGACTGATCTCTAAGCATAGAGATAGCAGGCAAAGCATTATCAAATTTCTGCTCCAGAGTCTCAAGCCTGTGACCCAGCTCAGTAGTGTCAGTTTTCAGTTGCTCAATGTCTTCTTTAAAAGCTTGTTCAAGCCGGCTAGTGAAGCGCTCTAAATCCTCCTTAGTAGAAAGAGACCATAGGTGCTGTCTAATGTCCCTATCCCCCACCAGTTCAGCAATCTCAGAGCCCTGATCTTGCGATGCGGTGGAGCGGGGGGGAGACAGGGGGGATAGAAATGCTTACCACCCTATGAGAGGGGATGGGAGACAGTGCAGGTTGTGCAGGCTGTGCCTCGTGGTGCTACGGGGCCATTCATTCCGGTGCCATCTTGGATTTCCCCTTCTGCTGGGGAGGACTGTCCGAGAAGAAGGATTCCAGAGATCCTTGGTGGGTCTGGTAGGTTCTTTTAGCTTGCGTGGATGCCCGTTGATGTTGTGACATAACCTGAGGCAAAAAACGGGGGAGAATCAAACCTGTAGCTGCTGTTTAAGCTGCAGACCGGACGGAGCTCAAGCATGGCACGTCCTTACTCCTCCAAAGTCAGATCATGCCCCTGTATAATGCTCTTTTAAGGTGGCATGGCAGGGGGGTGTCCTATGCCTACGTACTTTTGCTAATAGGTGTCCCTCTTTCCCATCTCAAAAAGTTGGGAGGTATATAACAGTATATGGCCCGCTTTACCTTCAGGATGATTTACTGAACACCTCCTTGTTAGTTCTGGGCCTGAGGGTACAAGAGACAGTACAAAAAAACAGATTCAGCACCATGCTGAGTTCAAGCCACAGCACAGAAGGGCTCAGTTCACGGACAAGATGATTGACTACACAAGCTGTATACATGAGTTTATTAGCCATCATCAATATACAGAGAAGCCTACGATTATCCATGTACACTACAGTCACAGGCCCAGAAATTTTCTGCTGACAGCCAGAGGATCACACTGCAGTAGAAAGGCTGAATATAAACCAGCAGTCTGTTCCTCTCAGAATGGATTATGCAAAAATTCTATAACGTTTAGAGTCGAAAAAAGTAATCATGTATGTGCATAAATAACAGCACAAGAGATGTCTCGCTCCTGGAAGCGGCTCATCATAGCCGAAAATGAATGTGAACGAAAGTTGTTTCAACCTTCTGAAAGGACTGGAAACTTTTCATCGTATTTGCATAAAGATTACAATTCATCTCTCGGTGCAGAACTTGCATGAGAGAATGAATTCAGCATGTAGATCGGATAAATTTCTGCTGCTACATCAGACTCTGATTCATTCTAATAAGTTACAAGATTAAAGTTTATTCTGTTTAACCATTTAAAGGGCAGTTCTGGTCAGAGAGTTAAACACACAGAGGAACCATGTGCAGTAGAAGAGCGTTACTTGCCAAATTATCTGTAAAATAATGAACAAGTTCTTCCACAGCATTGTAAGTAGAGAGCATATATTGTAACTGTATAGGGACAGTAGAGTGTAAGCTCCTTTGGTGAGACTGTAGTATTGATTCAGTGTTCTCTGTACAGCACTGCAGAATATAAAAGAGCTATCTGAATGTATAAAAATAACAGTGTGTGTGATTGTGCTGGGGACATTAGAGTGTAAGCATGCCTTGTGCACCGGACCCAGAAGGAAGACCCGGCGAAGATGGAAGCGCCTGGGGCCCACTGGATCGGTCCCAGCGCTGTGCTGGAGGACACCATATGACAGGTACATTTGCCATAATTTACTACTATGCTGTGCATACCTAGGAGCGGGTACCTGTCAAAACCAGCCCAAAAAGTGCCAAACGTGGCAGTGGAGGGGCGGGTGTGAACAAGTGGAGCTTCCCCTTTTGGGTGGAGCTCCGCTTTCACTAGTCCCCCCCTTGAATATTCCCGATTACTTTTACATAATTTGCAGGTGCCACCCCTTGCTGGTGCTCCACCTCCATGGTTCCCAAGCTCTTCTCCTCCTCCTGGAACAACTATAGTAGACATGTGCACACTGAAATATTTTGTTTCGGAATTTCGTTTTCGTCCGAAAAATACATTTATTTAGTTACTCCCGAAATTTGTTTTTCTTTATTTCCTTTTTCATTAAAAACTTGCATTCGTCCAAAAATCGAAATGAATTAAGGTCGAATCTGTCATTAAAGGCTTATGGTGTCTGTCGAATGTTCAAAGTAGATTAGACGGAGCAGCTAAACTGTATGACACCGTAATCGTACATTCCGGTCGAATTTTCCCGGATGCATTTGACCGGAAATGTACGATTGCAGCATCGCACAGTTTGTTTAGCTGCTCCGTCAAATCTTCTAACTTTCAACAGACACCATAAGCCAAAGATTTGCATTTGCATGTTTTCGTTTCTGTGTCGAATCTTCATCGTTCATGCTCATTGGTCTACTCTGCCCCAGCATTCAGCCAACCAAACTTTCACATTCGTTTCTCAATCGGAAGTGCAATGGCGGCCGCAAAATCCAATGCTGTGTCTGGCTCAGATATTGCAGCAACCCATAGTGAAGACATGGAGGAGGGCGGTCCTGGGCCTTCTATGGAGGCAGCAGCAGCAGCAACATCCCCAACACCAGCATCCAAAAATGGGCGCAGGAGGGGGACACAAGCTGCAACCAGCAGGAAGCGTAACCTTATGTGGACTCACATTGAGTCCCAGGTCCTTGTAAGGGAAACGCTTCCTTGCTGGATGCAGCTGTGTGGCCCCCGCTCCAGGGAAACCACTCAGGAGTGGAAGCAGGAGAAGTGGGAGGAGATCTCCAGGAAGGTCGAGGAGACCTATCGAAATAGGCGTGACCCGACTGCCTGTCGCAAAAAATTCAGCAACATGAAACGGTAAGTAACGTGTCTGATTATTTATTTAGTTTACATTTTAACCACTTCAGCCTGGGAGGAATTGGCTGCCAAATGACCGTGCCACTTTGTGCGATTCGGCACTGCATGGCTTTAACTTTCAATTGCGCGGTCGTGCGACGTGGCTCCCAAACAAAATTGATGTCCCTTTTTTCCAACAAATAGAGCTTTCTTTTGGTGGTATTTGATCACCTCTGCGGTTTTTATTTACTTTTTGCTATATAAGTATCCCCAACAAATATATAAAAATCAAATTTTTTCCTCAATTTAGGCCGATATGTATTCTTCTATATATTTTTGGTAACAAAAATTGCAATAAGCGTTTATTGATTGGTTTGTGCAAAAGTTATAGCGTCTACAAAATAGGGATAGTTTTATGGCATTTTTATTAATAATTTTTTTTACTAGTAATGGCGGCGATCAGCGATTTTTATTGTGACTGCGACATTATGGCGGACACATCGGACACTTTTGATGCCATTTTGGGACCATTGTCATTTATACAATGATCAAAGCTCAAAAAATGCACTGATTTTACTGTGTAAAAAATGACACTGGCAGGGAAGGGGTTAACCACTAGGGGGCGCTGAAGGTTTTAAGTGTGTCCTAGGGAGTGATTTTAACTGTGGGGGGATGGGCTACCAGTGACACAACACTGATCACTGCTCCCGATGACAGGGAGCAGAAGATCACTGTCCTGTCACTAGGCAGAACAGGGAGATGCTGTGTTTACATAGGCATCTCCCCGTTCTTCAGCTCCGTGACATGATCGCCGGCACCCAGCGGACATCGAGTCCGCGGGTCTCGATGTCACGCTACTTTGCGCAGCCATACCATTCTGCTGATATATATCGGCTTGAGCCGGTCGGCAAGTGGTTAAAAATGAAATCACATATTATGCCCAAAAACAAGTCCCCCCCCCACACACACACACACACACATAAACATATATTATTGCTATCACATGTGATGTCAGTAAAGTTAAGTGAAATTTAAAAAAAAAAAAGGAATAAATAATTTTCAATTTATCCTCCCTCCTGTGAAAAACCAAATTTGCGCATAGGTGTGCCTAGCCTACACATGAAAGCATAGTTTGCAGTTGCACATGTTAAATATATTATCGCCACGATCATTTTAAGAGGAATATTTCCATGGATGTTATTTGTTCTTAGTTAATTATCACTAAACTGAGCAGTAAGTGCTTTTAAGTTCCACTTGACCTGACCACCTGTAGGTTACGCCCCCTTTCTGACCAGGCCATATTCTGCTATTTAGTGTGTCGCAGCTTTAAACTGCACGCTACTGCGATGTACTACCCAAATGAAATTTATGCTATTCTCCCGCCACATATAGAGCTTTTATTGGTGGCATTAGATCACCGCTGGGTTTTATATTTTTTGTTATTGAAAAATAAAAAGAGTTAAATATATATATTAAAAAAAAAAAGTGTTACGGTGGCTGGACTTAACCAGTTTGCGGACCCGCCATATGTTTAGTTACTATGGGGGGGTCCACATCCGCAAGTGGGTTAATGCTTTGCAAAAGAAACAAGAAAGGAAATTTTACACTATACATGGTTCACACAAGCGCGTAATAGAAAGGTGGACTGGAGTGGACAATGGACATTTACTCGGCACAATCCCAATCCCGTCTTTAATATTTTATTGTGCACCAAAAAAGCATACGTTTTTCTTACAATAAATTTGGTTAATAAATAAATGTGCAAACCTTGTGCTACATGAAAAAATGTGCCTAATCCAAAAATTCCATTTGCATTGTTTCATTCTACGGGTTCATTCTACATGTGTTTCATCTGTTGATGTCATTTTCAGATTACAATCGTAGTTTAATTGTGGAACCCGTTTCTCTTCTCTTTTTGTTTTGCAGTTCCATAGCGCATAAGCCCAGGAAGTTGGGGGGGCGCAGAGGGAAGCAGGTGCCTCTCCTCCCCCATGAGGCGGAGCTCTTAGCAGCTGTAGGGGAGGATGAGATAAACAAGCTGCTGGCTCATCAAGGTTGGTGTCAGCATTGCATTGTGCGCAATGTGTGCAGGACATTTTTTTTTGTCAAGCATGCAACGCGACATAGTCATTTACCATGATGTGTTTGATTTTATTTAAAGATCGTATCCAGGCCCAGCGCCACCGGAGGCAGAGGGCGGAGGAGCAGGAGTCCTCCACGTCATCAACGTGCAGTAAGTACTGTAGTAGTGACACTAATACAGTGGTTCCTTTTCCATTTGTCCAGCCTTCCATTGTCGATTCCAGTGTCATTGCTTTTCGCTCAAGCAGTGACAGGTAGAGCCTCTGCGACGCTCTGTCAGGTAACTTACGTAATCTGACAGAACGTCGCCGCTCTGAACTGAGGCGCCTGATCAGTGACGGAGCACCTAGCACTCGCCGGCGCCGCTGGAACCAGGACAGGTAAGTGCCTCGTATTTGTTTTTTTTTAATGATTTTTTCTAAATGGTGAATGCATGTTCCTGCCTTGTAGATAAACGTTAGTAAGCTGCCCTGTATTGCCATGCTAATGGATAATTAATTTTATCTATTTACACTACAGTATATTTATTTATAGTAATTTGAAGCTTAAACATTGTAACGTTCATCATTTCTCCTTTATAAATAGGTGTCATCCAGTCAGAGGGGGAGACTCAGGAGGAGGAGGCTGAGGCAGCAACCCCCACATGTAAGTTAGTATAATCTTGCTGGTATCTGCTGAGTGATCATACATGTTTCAATGTTCTTGTACTAATGTGTGAGATTGTTGTACACTGCAGATTGTAATGTTCTTTTCTATCATTAATAAACAGCTGCTGAGGCTAAGCAGGAGGTGGAGGAGACCTGCCCTGTAGAGGCTGCTGGGGATGCGGCAGAAAAGCCAGACGCGGCAGATCCAGGGAGTAAGTATAACTTTTTTTGTATTTTCCAGGCAAATATAGTATTTTAAATATGAAATGCTGATGGCATACCTTGTCAAGAAATGGTTGTGATTTATTCTGCAAGGCTTCGGTTTAGCTGGAATTATTAATTATATTAGTCCCCCTCTGCAGCTGATTCCAGTCTTCCTGTTAGCGTGACCTGTGCTTGTTATTTCCTCAATGTTTCTGATCACGCCACCTTCTTGCTGCAGTTCAGATTCCTAGTCTGAGCCAATCACTGTTAATCATTGTGAATAACACAGCAGGCTGAAGGGGGTGTGTCAGAAAAGAATCTCCAGCTATTGGCTGGCAGTCCCTGTACATGTTCAATCTTTGGCATGCCCCTAATGCATGCATTAACACTTTTCTCATGATGTTATACCTGTTATACCTCCTAGCCTAGACCAGGAGTGAGTAACCTACCTAGCCTAGAACAGAAGTGGGGCTTATTCAACAATCAGTGGCCTTACAAAATTATCAACTTTAAAAAGTATCCTGTTTTATTTTATTAAACAACTTTTTATTAGGTCATCCCAAATGCAATGGCTTGAATGGCTTCTCTCAGTCAGTCAGTCTGGATGAGGTAGATTAGTTAGTGGTCGGTCAGCACTTAGGGGTCCATTACACCTTAAGATTTTCTCCAGCCACCCGTGCGACCAAGCGGATAAAATCTTTGGGAGATTCCCCTTTACACTGCTCGATGTGTAGAGGGGAATCCCTTTGTACTCTGGCTGGGGAGGACACTCAGCTCCGCCCCGGTCAGAGTACAGTAACGTAGTACTACACCTTCCTGCTCAGCTCTGCAAACTTGGTATGACGCAGTGAATTGACACAGACACCACTATCTCATACACACAAATTGATTAGGTGCATCGTACAAAATATCAAAAATGGAAAACCGGTATGGAAGTGAAAACATCTCAAGATGTTACATGATTGTCTACAAGGGCTGGGAGATAATTACCTTTATATAATGTTAGGGTGAAGAAGCCATGTGTATTGCGTTATCTATCTATTTAATGTATTTTCTTTTCTTCACAGGTGAAGTCTTCATCCATAAACTGCACCCGGTGGACGAAGGCCTGGACCTGCCCGCGTCTGCTTGGACTGACTGTCCTTCCTCCCCATTGGTTTCTACAGGGCATGTTCTCCTCCACCCTTCATCAATATCTCCCCACCTGGACAGTGACACACCCATTGGTGCCTCCTCCCCAGTGCATCCTTCTCCAGCTCCAGAATCAGTACACATCCCCCACCCTCCAGAGCCACATGTGAATGAATATCTGCGGCGCATTGGGGAGGTCCAAGAGAGACAATATACCTTAACCCGGAGGCTGTGTCACTCTTTGGCCCTCCACAATCGCCGGCAGCTCCGTCACTATGTGGCTCTGGAGAGGTACCAACGTAGCCTCAGGAGACAAATGGAGGCTACTTGGTACCTTGGTGACCAGATGGCTGGGATTAATATGTCCCTACAGCGACTGGTCACCAGGTTGGGGGAGAATGTACTTTTATAATTTTTTTTTTATTTTCATTTTTTGTTTGTTTTGTTTATGTTAAAGATAAAAAAAAATTGTTCAGAAATCATTGTTTTCTTGAGTTTTGCTTTCCTTGTTAGATTTGTGTGATGTTTATCTAAATGAACTAGTCCATTTATCGTTACTAACTTACTAGAGGCCTTATAATTGTAGTTTTTCTACATTTAACCATCAGGCTGAACTTAGAAAATTGATGAGATTTCTCTCTACACTATTTCAATGTGCAATGGGTAATCCCATGTATTGTGTCCAGTCACGCCGTTCAGCTGTCCCCCCACCAGAATACACAGCAGATAGTTACAGCAGGGGTTACCATACAGTCCTCAACAGTTCACAGGACATTAGTTGCAGGCTTGCAATCATGAGGGCAACAGTAAACTGGACAGAGGTTCACAGGCTAACGCAATCACAAGGGGCAACAGTTCAAAGGGCAGTGTCATGGTTATGCAACAGAGTTTGTCTGTCAGCTTACCTGCCTCCATGTGTTCATCTCTAGAGACCAGCTGACCCTCACCTGACTGCTTTTGTAAGCTCTCCTCTGGCATGGCTCCACCCCAGCTTCTATCAGAGAACCCTATATTAACCTGTGCACTGCAAGCCATCAGTGCTGATCAACCATTGTGTGTTAGCTTTCGTGTGTACTGGCTGTGTTTCCTACGTCTGATTCCAGTGAACTGACTTTGGCCTGTTCTCTACTATTCCTGTCTGCTCGTGACCCTGACCTTTGGCATGTCCCCGACCATCTATCAGACTCCTACTTACCAGACTGGTGAGTCCGCTTGGGCAGAGATTAGGCTCCCTTACGCGTCTGACTCACGGCCCCTGGTAAGGTAACAGGAAGCACAGGAGTGCGGAGTGGTATAAGAGCCTGTGAACTAGAGTCCAGATGCTGGTGGAATAGCAGTCTATGAACAGCAGGTGCAGGCTGGAACACAGGCGATGAGACTGAGCAGGATGGTCAGGAGACAGGCTGGGTTCAGCAACAGACTGGCAGCAAGGTACAATAGGAGCAGGCGGAAACGGAGCCAAACAGGCCAAGGTCAGGTACAGGCAGCAAAAAGGGGAGTCCAAGGGCAATCCGGGTCTTCAGGAGATCAGGTAAACAGGAAGACAAGACAGGAAACAGGAACTATGGCACAGGAAGCTGATGATCAGGCAGCACTGAACAGAGTGCCTGACAAACTAAAATAGGCCGGCTTGCTCACAGGCATGCCCTCTGGTGGCCAATCCCATGACCAGCAAGGTGAGCTCTCTGACACCATCCCTGTTTGCCTGTGACCCTGAACCTTGGCGTGTACTCTATTGTCCTTGTCTGCTTGTGGCCCCGACCTTGGCTTATCCCTTACTTGCTTGTTGTTCCAGCCTGCTGCCTCTTTCCTCTTCTCCTGTAGTCTAACGTGAGCGTGAGCTGTGAGACCCTGGGGGCCGTGACCTGGAGCCAGACTGCAGAGCAGTCCATCCTCACCACTAGAGGCTCTGGTGAACACCTGCTGGCTCTTAGACCCTGCGCCCTGGGGAATCTATGCTCTAGCTCCCAGTGAGATCTGTGTTAGTGATCCAGTAGACCTGCTTCCTGAACCTCCCAGGGTTCAATCTGCAGCAGTCAGTCCTAGGGTCCACTACCTAGCGGTGCACTTCCGATTCCTACAGAGTGCATCTGTCACCTAGCCTCAAGGTGACCTGACAGGCAGTCATCATTTCCAGGACTGGAGTAACATGGCAGCAGGGTAGATTACTCACTCACACTGGTGACTTCGGACAATTGCAGATGGTCATGAAACAGGCGGAGGATCAGAGAGGGCCCTGGTGTCCCCAGGGTCAGAGATGGCAAATGGGAGGGGTCCTGGGCATCTGGATGCAGCTCAGCAGTGACCAACTAATCTATCTTGCATAGAATCACGTTTCCAACTGTATGCTTCTTTGTGCTATGTTGTGTTGGTAACATATTCTGATCCTTGAGTTGACAGTCTCTCCATCAAGAGGAACTGTCATGCTGTTGAGGTCATCTTTAATCATTGTCTCTTATTTCCGGACCATCAAACAAAAATGGTTAAATTAGCACATGTTGCTATTTGTATTTACAAAGACAGCAACACATGAGCAGTAGCACCACGTTAAGGCTTCAACCCTTGCTACTGTTCATTTATTCATGCAATCAAGCACACTCTAGTCGCTCTACACAACATTCATTACAAAAAAAGGTGATGGAAGGAATAAAGGGAAAAATTTGGATTGCTTAAAACAATATAATTCTATTTAAATCTTGGGTTCACACCAAAGACAAGTAGACAACTGCTATTGTGTCAAGTGGTAAGAAAATAAAAAAAAATGATTTTCCTCAACATTTGGATGGTTCCTCTGAGTCCCATCTATCTTCACTGTCCATTCACACAACATTCATTCCTGCAATCACGCACACTCAAGTCACTCTACACAACATTCATCACAAAAAAGGGTAATGGAAGGAATAAAGGGAAAAATTTGGATTGCTTAAAACAATATAATTCTATTTAAATCTTGGGATTACACCAAAGACAAGTAGAAAACTGCTATTGTGTCAAGTGGTAAGAAAATAGAAAAAAAAGATTTTCCTTAACATTTGGATGGTTCCTCTGAGTCCCATCTATCTTCACATGGTAACAATGATTCAGGTCTCACAAGTTAAGGGTAGAGTAACCCAGCTTAGGGAGGTTACATTTGAGGAAAATTATTTGTTCCATCAAATGGGGTGTTAGTTGTGAACGGTGTGGATTAAGGATATTCCCAGTAATAGAGAAAACTCTCTCACTTTGCACAGTGGTTGGAGGACAGGATAGTAGTTGCTGGGCAACCAGGCAAAGACCAGGCCACAAACTATTCTTACCATCCCAATAGGTCAAAGGGTCCTCTGTAGGAAGCAAAGGTGCTTCATATAGGTAGGCCCTGACCATTTCAGAGGCACTGCTCTCCTCTCGATTACCTGCTGCTTGACCTGCATCCACCAGATTGTCAAGTGCCTCTACCCAACATGCACATGCTCCACTCTGTTGTTTTTGAGTAATGGTGCCAGGCCTTGGAATAGCAGACATGGCAGGTGAATCTTCCAAACCGGCCTCATCTGGCATACATCTCTGTTGCTGCAAATTACGGACCCTTTCAATCAATTTTTCTTTCCAGTAGGAGAGGCTGTTGTCTCTGAGTGCCAGTTTACCTTTGAGCCTGGGATCACACAGGGAAGCCAGCATGAGTTCAGGGCTTTTGCGGACACGGTCATTTAGCCGATCTTTTAAGTTAGCTTGTAGCTTTCTGATGAAAGACGCTACATTGGCATGAAGTGGGCTGCCACAAATAGGCTCACTGTTTTCTAGGAATGATCCCATCTTATCTATGAGATAGGTAAACAAGGGTATGACCTGTCCTAGGCTGGCATTGCTCTGACTCAAGTTTTCCATCACATTCCGAAAGGGTTTTAAGACATAAACGAGCTGCCCAATTATACACCAGTCATCACGTCCCAGTGTGGAATCAGTCCCAATGCTGTGGCGGGATGATAGATTGTGGATGGCTGTCTTTTGCTCCAAAGGGTATAGTTCCACCGGGTGCTGACATCTTGTTTCAGGCGATGTATGGGGAGCCCTGATTGTTCTTGCTCCTCCCTCAACAGTTGACTAGCCCCTACACTGCGGTGGAAATGCCCTGCAAAGGTCCAAGATTTGAGCAATCTTGTTGTTTTTCTCCACTGGGTTTGCACTCTTGACCACTAAATGCAGTATGTGTGCAGAACAGCGCACACCGACAAAAGATCCATCTTGGAGCGCTTTAACCATGTTTGAACCTCCGTCTGTCACAATGAACCCAACAGAGACATTGGTGACTGCCCGCTCTCCAAACCAATTGGCCAACATTGATCTAATAGCCTGAAATATGTTGGCAGAGCTGTGTTTATCATCACGGACTTCTGTGTGGAGAAGGAAAGCTTGATAACCCTGCTGGTCTTGCGCTGCAGACCTGCTTCCTGATGGAGTTTGAACTCTTACACTAGTGCCACCACCAACAGGCACAGTGGCCTGCCACCAGTGTGCAGTCAAAGACAGGAAACCGTGTTGACCGCTGGGAGCTGTCCACAAATCAGTTGTCAAATGAATTGTCTGACCCTCGGCTTTGGCCACTTTTTCCTTCAATAATCCAACGCACGAGTGGTATAGTGCTGGAATAATCTTTCTGCTGAAAGTTGTTCGTGCAGGAACAACGTATTGTGGAGCAAGGGCATGCATGAGCTGTTTAAACGGCTCCCCTTCAATCATGCGAAAAGAGGCTCCTCCAACAGCAATGAATTGGCCAATGAGGCGGGTGATCTTGTTGGACTGCTGTTTTGACATGCCCTTGGAACTAAAGCCAGCAAAACTATCGAGGGTAGGCTGATGATGTCCTTGGGAGGATGAGGAGCCTGATTGGGTCTGCAGTGGAACTACTATACGTGGACGGGTTGTCTTAGTTGAACCCTCTCTATTGCCTCCTGTGCTCTGAGTAAGTGGTGTGGTTGAGGAGGTACCACCAGTACAGTCAGAGTCCGTTATGCTGCTTCCTGCGCTACCATCTTCTTTTTCTGCCTCTGGCCGCAATAAAGTAGAGTGGTGGTAATTTTTAAGGTGTAGGTTCATACCAGCATTGGTTAAATGACCTAACTTTTTACCCCTACTTACTTGCTTCCCACATAATTTACACTTGGCAAAGAACCTGCCTTCCAATGTTTGAAAGTATTTCCAAACGTTGCTGTGGCGGGATGCAGCCCCTTGACCCTGTTGATCTCTATTTAGGGCTGATATAGCTGCAGCAAGTAGCACACCAGTGGTGGAAGCTGTTGCCACTACAGTTGCACTTGGTGAACTAGAACTAGTGCTGCTAATGGCAGGGGTGCTGGGGACTGGGAGGTCGGTGATATCATCACAGGATTCTTCCATAATAACAGAGGGAGAAGGGGAGTTAGCAGCAGATGAAAAAAGTGGACTGCTACCTGTCCTACTCCTCACAGAATATCCCTCTTGCACTTTCTCCAGGTCAAGCTGTAAGTCCTGTGGGCTAAGAGTGTATAAAACATCAGCAGTGTTTGGGGAAAGAGGAGCATCACATTCTAAATCATCTTCTTGGGCCAATGAAGAAAAAGTCTCACACTCTTTCTCTGCTGCTGTCTCCCTCAATTGCTTATTTGGGGAGCTGGGCAGTGGCACTGGCAGTGTGATTGGTGGTGGTGACTGTAAAGGCAACTCCACTTTATTAGGTTTCTTGCCTATTCCATAAAAATATGCAGCCATGACACCTGTAGAAGTGGAAGGAGGCGCTGCACTGGCAGTGGAAGCGGCGGTAGATGTTGGTGGTCTGGCAGGAAAAGTAATATAAGAAGAACTGGGGGTGGTGGAACTAGCTTTGCTGGTGGCACTGGCGGTGACACCCACTGCTGTGGACAGCATGTTGGTGGTGGCAGAAGTTTCAGAGGCACTAGTAGCAGAGACCTTGCCACTTTTTTTAGCAAGGCGTCCACCGCGACCACGACCACGACCTCTACCAGCCTTCACGTTTACGTTAGAACGGTACATTTCTGAACTATACAGCAACTGCAAGTCAGCAAATGGACTGGAGTGGAGATAGGGTATATAGAATCTCAATCTATAAATCCCCCACCACAACACAGGCAGCCTCTGAGGCTATCACAACACTAGCAGCAACACTAGTATCACTAGTCTATCTATCAAGTTCACAACACAGATGTAGCTTGCTTCACTACTGTTCTGCTGCTGTGCTTAGCTTATGCTCAAATGAAATAGTTCAGGTTCTCTGAAAAAGTGACAATTCCAACGGACCAGCTAAGATTGACTGTTCTGAAATGAATCAGCGTGTCTGTCTCTCTCTGCTAGCAAATTGTAAGTGAAACTAAGTTGGCTGTACATGCGGTTCTAGCTATTTTACTGCCCCTCCTCTTTGGTTACAATTGGCCAATAACCATCATCATCATTATTTTTATTTTACTTCCCCCACCCAATTCCAGCAAGGATCTTTTCTCTCTATGTCAAATCTTTTCTCTCTATGTCGAATCTTTTCTCTCTCTTTTCGAATAATCTTGGACTACTATGGTGGATGGACTATAGAGTTAAGGTTAGGCACATTCGACCACAGGTTTGATAGACACAGATTGTTATTGTTAGCGTCATGTCGAATCTCCTATCTATATCAAACTGTTGTCGCAACGAAAACGAAAATAAAGCATTTGTTTATGTCGGATCTTTCCTTTTTCGGAACCTGCGCTTTCGTTATCGTTTGTTAAAGCGATAACGAAAATACCTGAAATTCGGACGAAAATGCATTCGGACGAAAACGAATGCACATGTCTAAACAATAGCTAATGTCAGTATGGCGAGCTGAAAGAAGTCTGGGAACATCCTTTTCCTAACCTAGTTTGCAGAAGTCTGAATCTTAATCACCCATCTCCGAGCTTTCAAAAACCGAGTACGCACCAGATCGAGCATACTTTTTCTTGGTTTCAGTGGAGGGCAGGAGAGACATTAGGGGATCTAACAGACCCTTGATATTTCCATTAAATAGGACTTGTCACTTGCCAGTAGGGATGAGCTTTGAGTTTGACTCCAACATCGGCTGTTTGATTGTTTGCCGAAGATCAAACATTATGGGGCGTTCACGCCAAATTCGAGCGGAGCGTCACACCCCATAATGCACTGCGTCATTGCAGTGCATTGCTGGCTGATGAGTGGCCAAGCATGCGCTATGACCCGCATGCTTTGGCCAATCACAGCGCTGTCAGCAAAGAGAGCCATAATTGGCCAAAGGCAGGGTGCCTTTGGCCAATTATGGCTCAGGGGGTTAAGTTCATGCCCCACACTATATGAGGCCGCCTGCACGTGGGCCTTTTGTAGTGTGTTGCTGGTGGAGAGAGAGAGAGGGTCATTTCATTTACTTTGAACAGGCAGTTTATTCAGTTAGCTAGATCTCACTGCAGACCATTCCTGCTGTACTGTTTCTAATATACTTCAGGCAGGAAGTTGTTTCAGTTAGCTGCAGTGTATTTAGTATATATATATATATACACATCCCGGCTTTGTACATACATATATATATATACACTGTATCCGGTTTATCTAGATCTCACAGCAGACCGTTCCTGGTGTACATATTCAAATACACTTTCAGGCAGGCAGGCAGGCAAGTGATTTAGTGATCCGCAGTGCATTAAATATATATACAGTCTCCAACATATATATATCCACTGCATTCCAGTCTAGCTAAGCCTATATCTGACTGCAGGCCATTGCTGGTGTGCGTTTTCAAATACACTTTTAGGCAGACAGGCAAGTGATTCAGTGATCCACAGTGCATAAAATATATATACTGTCTCCTACATATATATATCCACTGCATTCTAGTCTAGCCAAGCCTATATCTGACTGCAGGCCATTGCTGGTGTACATTTTCAAATACACTTTCAGGCAGGCAGGCAAGTGATTCAGTGATCCGCAGTGCATAAAATATATATACTGTCACCTACATATATATCCACTGCATTCTAATCTAGCCAAGCCTATATCTGACTGTAGGCCATTGCTGGTGTACGTTTTCAAATACACTTTCAGGCAGGCAGGCAAGTGATTCAGTGATCCGCAGTGCATTAAATATATATACAGTCTCCAACATATATATCCACTGCATTCTAGTCTAGCCAAGCCTATACCTGACTATAGGCCATTCCTGGTGTACGTATTCAAAGATACTTTTAGGTAGACAGGCAGGTGATTCAGTGATCTGTAGTGCATAAAGATATATATACAGTCTCCTACATATATATGCACTGCATTCTAGTCTAGCCAAGCCTATACCTGACAGCAGGCCTTTCCTGGTGAAATTTTTCTAGTAAACTTCAGGCGGTGTTTTGCTAATCCAATTTTACAAGAGGGCAAGCAGGCTCTGTGTATACAGCCAACAGTGCTGGTCGTGGACGCGGTGCATCCTCAGCATGTGGCCATGGGGCACACTTGTGCTTTTTTTCGACAGCTGGCCGTGTTGAGCCACAACATGCAGAAGAGTTGGTAAAGTGGATCACAAAGCCGTCCTCATCCTCCTCCAAGACAAGTTTGGTTGCCAATGCAGCTGCCAAAGCAGCCTATTCCATCAGCTCAGTGGCATCAGTCACTCCTTCCCTAGCTCCACTATCATGTCCTGAGGAGTCCTCCGAACTGTTTGACCACAGTGTCGGGTACATGCTGCAGGAGGATGAACAGCATTTTGAAGGCTCCGATGATGGTACCCAGGTTGAGGATGAAGGCAGTAACGTGAGCCCAGAGAGAGGGGGTGCCCAAGAAGGACAAGAAACTGGCAGTCATGTTCCCCCAGTTGCAGCATACTGCCAGGTTTGCTCCAGTGGCGAGGAGGGAGGGGATGATGAGGTCACTGACTCTACGTGGGTGCCTGATAGAAGAGAGGAGGAGGAGGAGGCACATCTCGAACGAGGCAGGATGCCCACCAGGGGCCAGCTTAAGGACAGCCAACCGACTGCATCACACCGCAGAGCTCTGCATGTGCTGAATCCGCGCGTTTTTTCAAAAGTTCTTTGGTGTAGGCCTTTTTTGAGACGTGTGCAGCAGATTGCACCGTTGCTGTTTGCAACATATGTCTAAACGTATCAAGCGTGGCCAAAACAGCAGCCGCTTGGGCACTACATGCTTGACCAGACATATGTCGAGCTCCCATGCAGCCTGTTGGCAAAAGTACTTAAAAGACCCACACCAAAGAACAAGGCGGACCTCTCCTTGCTCCTCATCAGCTGGGATCTCCAACCCCACTATACCTTCAGCCCTCTTAGTGACCTGCACTGAGAGAAATGAAGGTGTAGAAATAGGTGTCCCAAGCACTTGCGGGCAATCTGCTAGTGGTACACCTAAATCCAATTGTAGCAGGCAAATTTCCCTACACCAGTTGCTAAACCGTCAAAAGAAATTCGGTCCCAGCCATCCACATGCTCAGCGGCTGAATGCTAGTTTGGCTAAATTGCTAGCACTCCAACTGCTGCCTTTTCAGCTAGTAGACTCTGCCCCCTTTCGAGAATTTGTGGAATGTGCAGTACCTCAGTGGCAGGTACCGAAATGCCAATTTTTTTTCTCGGAAGGCCATTCTGGCTCTCTACCGGCATATGGAAGGCAATGTCTTAGCCTCATTGGACAGGGCGGACAGTGGTAAGGTGCATATTACCGCTGACTCATGGTCCAGCAGGCATGGACAGGGGCGTTACCTTTCTTTCACGGCTCACTGGGTAACCCTGCTGGCAGCTGGGAGGGATGCAGGACAGGGTGCAGTAATGTTAGAGCTTGTTCCGCCACCAAGCCTCCAAAATGCTGGTAGTGGGGATTCTGCCAAACCTCTCTCCTCCACCCCTTCTCTTCTTCTTCCTCTATGACCTCTTCCTGTGCAGATTTGACCTCGAAACCAGTGGTGCTCCGTAGGCGTTCTAGGGGCTACGCAAGCACTCAGGCAAAAAGATGCCATGCGATGTTTGAGTTGGTCTGCTTAGGGGACGGGAGCCACACTGGGGCAGAGATTCTGGCAGCTCTGCAGGGGCAGGTTCAGAGGTGGTTGATGCCACGCCAGCTTCAGGCAGGAATGGTGGTTTGCGACAATGGCACCAACCTCCTCTCCGCCCTCCGACAGGGACACTTGACCCATGTTCCCTGTTTGGCTCACATCCTTAATTTGGTGGTGCAGCGGTCATTGTGCAGGTACCTGGGCTTACAGGATCTCCTGAGGCAGGCCAGGAAAGTCTGTGGACATTTCTGCCGGTCAAATAATGCCAGTGCTTGGCTGGCTGACCTTCAAAAGGAATGCAACCTGCCCAAGAACTGCCTCATCTGTGACATGCCCACTGGGTGGAATTCAACATTGGCAATGCTGCAGCAGCTGCACATGCAGCAGAGGGCCATCAATGAGTACCTGTGCAAGTATGGCACTAGGACAGGGTCAGGGGAGCTTGGCTTTTTTTCGCCACGCCAGTGGCTAATGATCAAGGATGCATGCACTGTCCTGTCACCATTTGAGGAGGCCACGAGGATGGTGAGCAGTGAAAGTGCATGCATCAGTGATACTGTCCCTCTTGTCTTCCTGTTGGAGCACACGCTGTGTGGAATAATGGACAGGGCACTTGAGGCAGAACAGAGGGAGGAAGAGGAGGACTTCCTTACCTTTCAAGGCCCCCTTTATCCAGACAGTATTCCTGCAGGCCCGCCTATCACACAGGAAGAGGAGGAGGATTGTGTCAGCATGGAGGTGGAGCCTGGCACTCAGCATCAGCAGCAGACTTCAAGGTATCGTTTTCAGTCCCCAGAAACCCATGGACTTGTACGTGGCCGGGAGGAGGTGGCTGCAGATCATGTCATCCTTAGTGACCCAGAGGACTCCAGAATGAATGCCTCAGCAAACCTACGCTGCATGGCCTCCCTGATCCTGCAAAGCCTGCAAAAGGACCCTCGGATTCGTGGTATCAAGGAGAGGGATCAGTACTGGCTGGCAACCCTTCTTGATCCACGAAGGGCAAGGTTGTGGAACTTATCCAGCCTTCGCAGAGGGAGCAAAGGATGAAACATCTTCAGGAGGCTTTGCAGAAAAGTTTCTGGAATGCGTTTTCAGAGCCTGGGAGGTTGCAATTTTCTGGTCCTCCTGGACAACGTGTTGCTGAAGCTTCGGTCAGTCACGGAAGGAGCGGTGGAGAAGGTGGCCATCTAACTGATGCACTCAGACAATTTTTTAGTCCGCAGCCCCAAGGTCTGATCGGTTCCAGCAACCATCGCCAGCGTCTGATTTACATGGTGCAGGAATACCTTGGGGCAAGATCAGACTTGGAGACCTTTCTAAATGAAAATCCACTGGGTTATTGGGTCTTGAGGATGGATCACTGGCCAGAGCTTGCAGAGTATGCAATTGAGCTACTGGCCTGTCCCGCATCCAGCGTTCTATCTGAACGCACATTCAGTGCTGCTGAAGGCTTTGTAACCGATCACAGAGGGCACCTGTCCACAGACTCGGTTGATCGGCTCACCTTCATAAAAATGAATCAGTCTTGGATCACCAGCTACCAAGCACCTAATGCTGATGTAACCGATTAATTTTTTTATGAATGTGAGATCCCTTGAAGACTGCCTATGCTGATGCTGAGAGACTATCCTGTTATGCTGAGTGACTATCCTATTCCTCCTCAATGTTCATGTTGATAGCTTCGAAGAACATTTGTGGTTCTGGGTACCACCGCCAGTGCCTAAACCCAATTTTTCTGCCCCTGTTTAACAAGGGTGTGTAATTTTAATTTTTGCTGTAATATTTTGCAGCAAGGCTCATTCCTGCACTCAACTAGAGTATCTGTGAGGGGTTGCAGTGTTGTGGCACCACCGCCGCCGCCGCCGCCTAAGGCCCAATTTTTATGCCCCATTTAACAGGGCCGCGTAATTACAATTTTTGCTGTAATATTTCGCAGCAGGGCACGTTCCTGCACTCAACTAGACTATCTGTGAGGTGTTGCAGTGTTGTGGCACCAATGCCTAAAGCCCAATTTTTCTGCCCCTGTTTCACAGGGGCGTGTAATTACAATTTTTACTGTAATATTTTGCAGCAGGGCTCGTTCCTGTGCTCAACTAGAGTATCTGTGAGGGTTTGCAGTGTTGTGGCACCAGCACCAGTGCCTGAAGCCCAATTTCTTCCCCTGTTTAACAGGGGCGTGTAATTACAATTTTTGCTGTAATATTTTGCAGCAGGGCATGTTCCTGCGCTCAACTAGAGTATCTGTGAGGGGTTGCAGTGTTGTGGCACCAGCACCAGTGAGAAAGTGAGGTGAAATCTTCTGAACAGGGGCACAGACAGCAAAACAAATGTTACAGGGGTGATGATAACCCTTCCCTATGTTATCCAAAAAGCTTAAACATAGATTTTTTGGCTGGAGCTACACTTAAAAAATGTACCTGTTCCAAATTACAAACAGATTCAACTTAAAGTGGAGGTCCACCCTGAAAGAAAAAATTGCATAAAAAAAACCTAAAAAAATGGAGGAAAAAAAATAAATAAATTTAAAACTTACCGGTACGTGAAATGGCTGTTGCTAGGCAGTCTTCCTAATCTATCTCTTCCTACACCGCGGTAATCTTCAGTCTTCTCCTCCCCGCATTGTCTTCTGGGGAATAGGGCACGGTGTGTTATGGGAACTGTGTGTCCCACAACACATCGCGACCCATTCACAAAGCGCTGTGCGACTCGCGCATTGGGCAGTAGGAAACGGGCAGTGTTGTAGCTGCTGACTTTAATTTTTTTTTTTCCTGGCCGGAATCCCGCTTTAAGAACAAACCTACAGTCCCCGTCTTGTTTGGACCGCCTGTGTACTGTTGTTTAAAGTATATAGGGCCTGGGGGCCCCACGCCTTGTCTTTTTTTAAATTAGGGTGCAGGGTTCCCCTTAATATTCATACAAGACCCAAAGAGCCTGGTAATGGGCGGGGGGGGTTACCCATGCCATTTTTCTCAATAATTTTCATCCATATTGCCGGGACCCGACATTACATTACAGCCGCAAGCAGTTTTAAATGACTTTTATTCCTTTAGAAATGTCATTTTGTGCAGGGACTGTTCTAAACACGGCAAACATGCGCCACTTTACAGGCATACTATAGACACCCCCCAGTTACGATATTTAAAGGAATAGTTCACTTTTATTTTTCCACTTTAAGCATCATTAAAATCACTGCTCCCGAAAAAATTGACGTTTTTAAAACTTTTTTGTGCATTGATACATGTCCCCTGGGGCAGTACCCGGGTCCCCAAACCCTTTTTTTGGACAATAACTTATATATTAGCCTTTACAATTCGCACTTTTGATTTCTCACGTTCCAGTCCCATAGACTTTAATGGTGTTCGAATGTTTGCACAATCTTTCGGTCCGTTCGCATGTTCTTGATGCGAACCGAACCAGGGGGTGTTCGGCTCATCCCTACTTGCCAGTAATGTCACATAGTGGCTTGTTAGTCCCTATGTGATAGCAATGATGTAATAAAGTTAACGTGGATGTAAACCCTCACATATGCCCAGTGAAGTGAACAGCCTCAGATGATACACAGATTAAACAAATCTCCCTACATAAGTTTTACATGTACAGTATCTCACAAAAGTGAGTACACCCCTCACATTTGTGTAAATATTTTATTATATCAGTGACAACGCTGAAGAAATTACACTTTGCAACAATGTAAAGTAGTGAGTGTACAGCTTGTATAACCGTGTAAATTTGCTGTCCCCTCAAAATAACTCAACACACAGTCATTAATGTCTAAACCGCTGGCAACAAAAGTGAGTACACCCCTAAGTGAAAAGGGCCCAATTAGTCATTTTCCCTCCCTGGTGTCATGTGACTTGTTAGTGTTACAAGGTCTCAGGTGTGAATGGGGATCAGGTGTGTTAAATTTGGTGTCATCGCTCTCACTTTCTCATACTGGTCACTGGAAGTTCAACATGGCACCTCATGTCAAAGAACTCTCTGAGGATCAGAAAAAAAGAATTGTTGCTCTACATAAAGATGGCCTAGGCTATAAGAAGATTGCCAAGATCCTGAAACTGAGCTGTAGCACAGTGACCAAGACCATACAGCGGTTTAACAGGGCAGGTTCCACTCAGAACAGGCCTCACCATGGTCGACCAAAGAAGTTGAGTGCACGTGCTCGACGTCATATCCAGAAGTTGTCTTTGGGAAGTAGACACGTAGCCAATTCTTTAGCCTCTTCCAGTCTAATGAGGAGGACCTCTAAGGCCAAAAATAGCTGACATCCTTCAATATGTAGTGGGTCGTGAGGCATAGTGGGTGCAAAGATGGTGAAAGTCATTGGGCACCAGACACTTCTTGGATGTAAAAGAGGTTTTATTTCTCTTAACAGTCCTTTTTATATTTTTTGGGGAAAGAAGGTTAGGGCCAGGACACCATTAAGTAGTTGTAGATTCAATTGGCAGACTCCAAGACTTCAATAGGAGGACAGCCGTGCAGGTAAAGGCCCCAGCAGATCTGCACATGCAGGAATGCTGTCTCTTATGGCAACAGTCTTTAACAGTTCCTAACTCAAACGTAACAGTTCCTTCAGCTTTACTACGACTGCTTCTTGTAGTTCTTTAACACTGAGCTCCCGGTCTCTCACTAGACTCACTGATTCACTGACTCTGAATCCCTTGAGCTCCTCCAATCTTTGCGGTGGTATCTCTCTCAAGCGTCACCCACCCTTCCCTGCTGGGTCCCTAGATTGGCACTCCAGACTCCAAATATATAGATGCTCCCAGCAGGCCAAGGGATTCAAGAAAACCCCTGCCTATTGGCTGGGATACACCATATACCCATAACCTGACCTTGGGTTGCCCTTCTCATATCTAGTACCACCAAGTGCCCGGCCACTAGGGATGAGCCGAACACCCCCCGGTTCGGTTCGCACCAGAACCCGCGAACGGACCGCAAGTTCGCACGAACGTTAGAACCCCATTGACGTCTATGGGACTCGAACGTTCGAAATCAAAAGTGCTCATTTTAAAGGCTAATTTGCATGGTATTGTCCTAAAAAGGGTTTGGGGACCCGGGTCCTACCCCAGGGGACATGTATCAATGCAAAAAAAACTTTTAAAAACGGCCGTTTTTTCGGGAGCAGTGATTTTAATGATGCTTAAAGTAAAAAAAAAAAAGTGAAATATTCCTTTAAATATCGTACCTGGGGGGTGTCTATAGTATGCCTGTAAAGTGACGCGTGTTTCCCATGTTTAGAACAGTCCCTGCACCAAATGTCATTTTTAAAGGAAAAAATCTCATTTAAAACTGCTTGCGGGTTTAATGTCATGTCGGGTCATGGCAATATGGATGAAAATCAGTGAGACAAACGGCATGGGTACCCCCCAGTCCATTACCAGGCCCTTTGGGTCTTGTATGGATATTAAGGGGAACCCCGCACCCAAATTAAAATAAGGAAAGGTCCCTATATACTCTGAACAGCAGTATACAGGCGGTGCAAACAAGACAGGGACTGTAGGTTTGTTGTTAAGTAGAATCTGTTTGTAATTTTGAACATTTTTAATGTGTTTAGCTCCAGCCAAAAAATCTTTTCTAAGCTTTTTGGAAAACATAGGGAAGGGTTATCACCCCTGTGACATTTGTTTTGCGTCTTTCCTCCTCTTCAGAAGATTTCACCTCACTTTTTTGTCCCAATGAAAAATGTTTTTTGAAAATTTGTGTTTTTTTGTGGAACAAGGATTGGAAAGCATCAGTGGAAAGGAAAAATTGTTTTCCCATATTAACTCTTACAGGAGAGAATTTCCCTTCCTTAGGGGTAGATTTCATCTCACTTCCTGTTGTCTCCTTCCGTTTGCAAGTAGGAGTCGTTTGTAAGTTAGATGTTTGAAAGTAGGGTCCTACCCTATATACTCAGCAGAAATTTGGGCCTTAGGTGTTGCTGTGGCCAAAACACTGTAAGCCCTCACAGGGCCCTGCTGTGAAATATTAGATCAAGAATTGTAATTACATGCCCCTGTTGAACAGGAGCTGAAAAATTAGGCCTTAGGCACTGGTGCTGGTGCCACAACACTGCAACCCCTCACAGACACTCTAGTTGGAACGCAGGAACGAGCCCTGCTGCAAAGTATTGCATCAAAAATTGTAATTACACGCCCCTGTTAGACAGGGGCAGAAAAATTGGGTCTTAGGCACTGGTGCTGGTGCCACAACACTGCAACCCCTCACAGACACTCTAGTTGAAACGCAGGAACAAGCCCTGCTGCAAAGTATTGCATCAAAAATTGTAATTACACGCCCCTGTTAGACAGGGGCTGAAAAATTGGGTCTTAGGCACTGGTGCTGGTGCCACAACACTGCAACCCCTCACAGACACTCTAGTTGAAACGCAGGAACAAGCCCTGCTGCAAAGTATTGCATCAAAAATTGTAATTACACGCCCCTGTTAGACAGGGGCAGAAAAATTGGGTCTTAGGCACTGGTGCTGGTGCCACAACACTGCAACCCCTCACAGACACTCTAGTTGGAATGCAGGAACAAGCCCTGCTGCAAAGTATTGCATCAAAAATTGTAATTACACGCCCCTGTTAGACAGGGGCTGAAAAATTGGGTCTTAGGCACTGGTGCTGGTGCCACAACACTGCAACCCCTCACAGACACTCTAGTTGGAATGCAGGAACGAGCCCTGCTGCAAAGTATTGCATCAAAAATTGTAATTACACGCCCCTGTTAGACAGGGGCTGAAAAATTGGGTCTTAGGCACTGGTGCTGGTGCCACAACACTGCAACCCCTCACAGACACTCTAGTTGGAATGCAGGAACGAGCCCTGCTGCAAAGTATTACATCAAAAATTGTAATTACACGCCCCTGTTAAACAGGGGCTGAAAAATTGTGCCTTAGGCACTGGTGGTGGCGCCCAGAACCAAAAATGTTCTTACAAGCTATCAGCGTGATGATTGAGGAGGAAGAGGATAATTACTCAGGGATAGTCACTCAGCATCAGCATAGGCAGTCTTTGAAGGGATCTGAGATTTCAAAAAAAATTATTCGGTTACATCTGCATCAGGTGCTTGGTAGCTGGTGGTGATCCAAGACTGATTCATTTTTATGAAGGTCAGCCGATCGACCGAGTCGGTGGACAGACGCACCCTGTGATCGGTTACCACGCCTCCAGCAGCACTGAATGTGCGTTCCGAAAGAACGCTGGATGCAGGACAGGCCAGTAGCTCAATTGCATACTGTGCAAGCTCTGGCCAGTGATCCATCCTCAAGACCCAGTAACCCAGAGGATTTTCGGTGGGAAAGGTGTCCAAGTCTGATCTTGCCCCTAGGTATTCCTGCACCATGTAAAACAGACGCTGGCGATGGTTGCTGGAACCGATCATACCTTGGGGCTGCGGACCAAAAAATTGTCTGAACGCATCGGTCAGACGGCCACCTTCTCCACCGCTCCTTCTTTGACTGACCGAAGCCTCAGCAACACGTTGTCCAGAAACAGGAGTTTGTAACCTCCCAGTCTCTGGGAACGCGTTGCACAGACCTTTCTGCAAGGCCTCCCGAAGATGTTTCATCCTCTGCTCCCTCTGCGATGGCAAGATAAGGTCCGCAACCTTACCCTTGTAACGTGGATCAAGGAGGGTTGCCAGCCAGTATTGGTCCTTCTCCTTGATACCACGAATACGAGGATCCTTACGCAGGCTTTGCAGGATCAGGGAGGCCATGCAGCGTAGGTTTGCTGAGGCATTCGGTCCGGAGTCCTCTGGGTCACTAAGGACAACAACGTCCGCAGCCACCTCCTCCCAGCCACGTACAAGTCCATGTGTTCCTTGGGACTGATCCCTTAAAGACTGCTGATGCTGAGTGCCAGGCTCCACCTCCATACTGACACAATCTTCCTCCTCCTCCTCCTCCTCCTCCTCCTCGTCCTCTTCCTGTGTGATCGGCGGGCACGCAGGAACACTGTCTGGATAAAGGGGGCCTTGAGAGCTAAGGAAGTCCTCCTCTTCCTGCCTCTGTTCTGCCTCAAGTGCCCTGTCCATTATCCCACGCAGCGTGTGCTCCAACAGGTGGACAAGGGGGACAGTGTCACTGATGCATGCACTGTCAGTGCTCACCATCCTCGTGGCCTCCTCGAATGGTGACAGGACAGTGCATGCATCCCTGATCATGGCCCACTGGCGTGGGGAAAAAAAACCAAGGTCCCCTGACCCTGTCCTGGTGCCATAGTCGCACAGGTACTCATTGATGGCCCTCTGCTGCGTGTGCAGCCGCTGCAGCATGGCCAACGTCGAGTTCCACCTGGTGGGCATGTCACAGATTAGGCGGTTCTTGGGCAGGTTAAACTCCTTTTGGAGGTCCGTCAGCCGAGCACTGGCATTATATGACCGGCGGAAATGCACACAGACTTTCCTGGCCTGCCTCAGGACATCCTGTAAGCCCGGGTACCTGCCCAAGAACCGCTGCACCACCAAGTTAAGGACGTGAGCCAAACAGGGCACATGGGTCAGTTGTCCCTGTCGGAGGGCAGAGAGGAGGTTGGTGCCATTGTCGCAAACCACCATTCCTGCCTTAAGTTGGCGTGGCGTCAACCACCTCTGAACCTGCCCCTGCAGAGCTGACAGAACCTCTGCCCCAGTGTGGCTCCTGTCCCCCAAGCACACCAGCTCAAGCACCGCATGGCATCTTTTGGCCTGCGTACTTGCGTAGCCCCTTGAACGCCTACGGAGCACCGCTGGTTCCGAGGAAGAGGCCATGGAGGAAGAAGAAGAGGAGGGGGTGGAGGAGAGAGGTGTGTCACAATCAGCATTTTGGAGGCGTGGTGGCGGAACAACCTCCAACACTACTGCACCTTGTCCTGCATCCTTCCCAGCTGCCAGCAGAGTCACCCAATGCGCCGTGAAACTTAAGTAACGTCCCTGTCCATGCCTGCTGGACCATGAGTCAGCGGTAATATGCACCTTACCGCTGACCGCCCTGTCCAGCGAGGCATGGACATTGCCTTCCACATGCCGGTAGAGAGCCGGAATCGCCTTCCGTGAGAAAAAGTGGCGTTTGGGTACCTGCCACTGAGGAACCGCACATTCCACAAACTCACGGAAGGGGGCAGAGTCTACCAACTGAAAAGGCAGCAGTTGAAGTGCTAGCAATTTTGCCAAGCTAGCATTCAACCGCTGGGCATGTGGATGGCTGGGAGCAAACTTCTTTCGGCGGTGCAGCAGCTGGGGCAGGGAAATTTGCCTGGTACAATCTGACGTCGGTGTACCAAAAGCAGATTGCCCATAAGTACTTGGCTGTGACACACCTAATTCTACACCTTCATTCCTCTCACTGCAGGTCGCAGAGAGGACTGAAGGTCTAGTGGGGTTGGAAATCTCAGCTGATGAGGAGCAAGGAGAGATCGTCTTTGTTCTTTGGTGTGGGTCTTTTAGATACGCTTGCCAACGAACTGCATGGCAGGTCAACATATGTCTGGTCAAGCATGTGGTACCCAAGCGGGAGATGTTTTGGCCACGCGAGATACGCTTGAGACATATATTGCAAATAGCAGCGGTGCGATCTGATGCACTCGTCTCAAAAAAGGCCCACACCAAAGAACTTTTTGAATAACGCGCAGAGACTGCAGCGCCCTGCACATGTGGAGCTTTGGGGTGTGATGCAGTCAATGTGCTGCCCTTAGGCTGGCCCCTGGAGGGCATCCTGCCTAGTTGGTGATGTGCCACCTCCTCCTCCTCCTCCTCCTCCTCCTCCTCCTCTCTCCTATCAGGCACCCACGTTGAGTCAGTGACCTCATCATCCCCTCCCTCCTCATCACTGGAGCAAACCTGGCAGTATGCTGCAGCAGGGGGAGCATGACTGCCAGATTGCTGTCCTTCTTGGGCACCCCCTCTGTCCGTGCTCATGTTACTGCCTTCATTGAGCTCAGTATCATCATCAGAGCCTTCCAAACGCTGGGCATCCTCCTGGAGCATGTACCCAACACTGTGGTCAAACAGTTCGAGGGAATCCTCAGGAGGACATGGTGGGGCTAGGGAAGGAGTCACTGATGACATTGAGCTGAGGGAAGAGGCCGCTGCTTTGCCAGACAAAGCACCCTGGGCATGGGTGAGAGAGGATGAGGAGGATGAGGACGGCTTGGTCATCCACTCGACCAAGTCTTCCGCATGTTGCGGCTCAACACGGCCAGCTGCCGAAAAAAAGGCCAAGCGTGTCCCATGGCCACGTGCTGATGAGGATGCACCGTCTCCACGACCAGCACTAGACACAGAGCCTGCTTGCCCTCTCTTATTGGCTTGTGACTGTCTGCCTCTCCTTCTTGGCCTTCCAGACATACTAATGGCCTGTAGCTGCACTAAGCTGGGATAGAACACCTGTAATTTTCTTCAGGTAGCTTTATATACTGTAACCAGACAAGCCTGCCTGTCAGTAGGAAGATAACAGGAACGGATCTAGCTGAACACTGTGAGCAGGACGTACTGCACTAAATGTATATAGCAGGAACGGATCTAGCTGAACACTGTGAGCAGGACGCACTGCACTGAATGTAAATAGCAGGAACGGATCTAGCTGAACACTGTGAGCAGGACGCACTGCACTGAATGTAAATAGCAGGAACGGATCTAGCTGAACACTGTGAGCAGGACGCACTGCACTGAATGTAAATAGCAGGAACGGATCTAGCTGAACACTGTGAGCAGGACGCACTGCACTGAATGTAAATAGCAGGAACGGATCTAGCTGAACACTGTGAGCAGGACGCACTGCACTGAATGTAAATAGCAGGAACGGATGTAGCTAAACACTGTGAGCAGCACGCACTGCACTGAATGTAAATAGCAGGAACGGATCTAGCTGAACACTGTGAGCAGGACACACTGTACTAAATGTAAATAGTCTAGCTGCCTGACCGTGGTACTAATAGGATCAAAAAGAACACCTGTAATTTTCTTCAGGTAGCTTTATATACTGTAACCAGACAAGCCTGCCTGTCAGTAGGAAGATAACAGGAACGGATCTAGCTGAACACTGTGAGCAGGACGTACTGCACTAAATGTATATAGCAGGAACGGATCTAGCTGAACACTGTGAGCAGGACGCACTGCACTGAATGTAAATAGCAGGAACGGATCTAGCTGAACACTGTGAGCAGGACGCACTGCACTGAATGTAAATAGCAGGAACGGATCTAGCTGAACACTGTGAGCAGGACGCACTGCACTGAATGTAAATAGCAGGAACGGATCTAGCTGAACACTGTGAGCAGGACGCACTGCACTGAATGTAAATAACAGGAACGGATCTAGCTGAACACTGTGAGCAGGACACACTGTACTAAATGTAAATAGTCTAGCTGCCTGACCGTGGTACTAATAGGATCAAAAAGAACACCTGTAATTTTCTTCAGGTAGCTTTATATACTGTAACCAGACAAGCCTGCCTGTCAGTAGGAAGATAACAGGAACGGATCTAGCTGAACACTGTGAGCAGGACGTACTGCACTAAATGTATATAGCAGGAACGGATCTAGCTGAACACTGTGAGCAGGACGCACTGCACTGAATGTAAATAGCAGGAACGGATCTAGCTGAACACTGTGAGCAGGACGCACTGCACTGAATGTAAATAGCAGGAACGGATCTAGCTGAACACTGTGAGCAGGACGCACTGCACTGAATGTAAATAGCAGGAACGGATCTAGCTGAACACTGTGAGCAGGACGCACTGCACTGAATGTAAATAGCAGGAACGGATCTAGCTGAACACTGTGAGCAGGACGCACTGCACTGAATGTAAATAGCAGGAACGGATGTAGCTAAACACTGTGAGCAGCACGCACTGCACTGAATGTAAATAGTAGGGATGAGCCGAACACCCCCCGGTTCGGTTCGCACCAGAACCCGCGAACGGACCGCAAGTTCGCACGAACGTTAGAACCCCATTGACGTCTATGGGACTCGAACGTTCGAAATCAAAAGTGCTCATTTTAAAGGCTAATTTGCATGGTATTGTCCTAAAAAGGGTTTGGGGACCCGGGTCCTACCCCAGGGGACATGTATCAATGCAAAAAAAACTTTTAAAAACGGCCGTTTTTTCGGGAGCAGTGATTTTAATGATGCTTAAAGTAAAAAAAAAAAAGTGAAATATTCCTTTAAATATCGTACCTGGGGGGTGTCTATAGTATGCCTGTAAAGTGACGCGTGTTTCCCATGTTTAGAACAGTCCCTGCACCAAATGTCATTTTTAAAGGAAAAAATCTCATTTAAAACTGCTTGCGGGTTTAATGTCATGTCGGGTCATGGCAATATGGATGAAAATCAGTGAGACAAACGGCATGGGTACCCCCCAGTCCATTACCAGGCCCTTTGGGTCTTGTATGGATATTAAGGGGAACCCCGCACCCAAATTAAAATAAGGAAAGGTCCCTATATACTCTGAACAGCAGTATACAGGCGGTGCAAACAAGACAGGGACTGTAGGTTTGTTGTTAAGTAGAATCTGTTTGTAATTTTGAACATTTTTAATGTGTTTAGCTCCAGCCAAAAAATCTTTTCTAAGCTTTTTGGAAAACATAGGGAAGGGTTATCACCCCTGTGACATTTGTTTTGCGTCTTTCCTCCTCTTCAGAAGATTTCACCTCACTTTTTTGTCCCAATGAAAAATGTTTTTTGAAAATTTGGGTTTTTTTGTGGAACAAGGATTGGAAAGCATCAGTGGAAAGGAAAAATTGTTTTCCCATATTAACTCTTACAGGAGAGAATTTCCCTTCCTTAGGGGTAGATTTCATCTCACTTCCTGTTGTCTCCTTCCGTTTGCAAGTAGGAGTCGTTTGTAAGTTAGATGTTTGAAAGTAGGGTCCTGCCCTATATACTCAGCAGAAATTTGGGCCTTAGGTGTTGCTGTGGCCAAAACACTGTAAGCCCTCACAGGGCCCTGCTGTGAAATATTAGATCAAGAATTGTAATTACATGCCCCTGTTGAACAGGAGCTGAAAAATTAGGCCTTAGGCACTGGTGCTGGTGCCACAACACTGCAACCCCTCACAGACACTCTAGTTGAAACGCAGGAACAAGCCCAGCTGCAAAGTATTGCATCAAAAATTGTAATTACACGCCCCTGTTAGACAGGGGCTGAAAAATTGGGTCTTAGGCACTGGTGCTGGTGCCACAACACTGCAACCCCTCACAGACACTCTAGTTGAAACGCAGGAACAAGCCCTGCTGCAAAGTATTGCATCAAAAATTGTAATTACACGCCCCTGTTAGACAGGGGCTGAAAAATTGGGTCTTAGGCACTGGTGCTGGTGCCACAACACTGCAACCCCTCACAGACACTCTAGTTGGAATGCAGGAACAAGCCCTGCTGCAAAGTATTGCATCAAAAATTGTAATTACACGCCCCTGTTAGACAGGGGCAGAAAAATTGGGTCTTAGGCACTGGTGCTGGTGCCACAACACTGCAACCCCTCACAGACACTCTAGTTGGAATGCAGGAACGAGCCCTGCTGCAAAGTATTACATCAAAAATTGTAATTACACGCCCCTGTTAAACAGGGGCTGAAAAATTGTGCCTTAGGCACTGGTGGTGGCGCCCAGAACCAAAAATGTTCTTACAAGCTATCAGCGTGATGATTGAGGAGGAAGAGGATAATTACTCAGGGATAGTCACTCAGCATCAGCATAGGCAGTCTTTGAAGGGATCTGAGATTTCAAAAAAAATTATTCGGTTACATCTGCATCAGGTGCTTGGTAGCTGGTGGTGATCCAAGACTGATTCATTTTTATGAAGGTCAGCCGATCGACCGAGTCGGTGGACAGACGCACCCTGTGATCGGTTACCACGCCTCCAGCAGCACTGAATGTGCGTTCCGAAAGAACGCTGGATGCAGGACAGGCCAGTAGCTCAATTGCATACTGTGCAAGCTCTGGCCAGTGATCCATCCTCAAGACCCAGTAACCCAGAGGATTTTCGGTGGGAAAGGTGTCCAAGTCTGATCTTGCCCCTAGGTATTCCTGCACCATGTAAAACAGACGCTGGCGATGGTTGCTGGAACCGATCATACCTTGGGGCTGCGGACCAAAAAATTGTCTGAACGCATCGGTCAGACGGCCACCTTCTCCACCGCTCCTTCTTTGACTGACCGAAGCCTCAGCAACACGTTGTCCAGAAACAGGAGTTTGTAACCTCCCAGTCTCTGGGAACGCGTTGCACAGACCTTTCTGCAAGGCCTCCCGAAGATGTTTCATCCTCTGCTCCCTCTGCGATGGCAAGATAAGGTCCGCAACCTTACCCTTGTAACGTGGATCAAGGAGGGTTGCCAGCCAGTATTGGTCCTTCTCCTTGATACCACGAATACGAGGATCCTTACGCAGGCTTTGCAGGATCAGGGAGGCCATGCAGCGTAGGTTTGCTGAGGCATTCGGTCCGGAGTCCTCTGGGTCACTAAGGACAACAACGTCCGCAGCCACCTCCTCCCAGCCACGTACAAGTCCATGTGTTCCTTGGGACTGATCCCTTAAAGACTGCTGATGCTGAGTGCCAGGCTCCACCTCCATACTGACACAATCTTCCTCCTCCTCCTCCTCCTCCTCCTCGTCCTCTTCCTGTGTGATCGGCGGGCACGCAGGAACACTGTCTGGATAAAGGGGGCCTTGAGAGCTAAGGAAGTCCTCCTCTTCCTGCCTCTGTTCTGCCTCAAGTGCCCTGTCCATTATCCCACGCAGCGTGTGCTCCAACAGGTGGACAAGGGGGACAGTGTCACTGATGCATGCACTGTCAGTGCTCACCATCCTCGTGGCCTCCTCGAATGGTGACAGGACAGTGCATGCATCCCTGATCATGGCCCACTGGCGTGGGGAAAAAAAACCAAGGTCCCCTGACCCTGTCCTGGTGCCATAGTCGCACAGGTACTCATTGATGGCCCTCTGCTGCGTGTGCAGCCGCTGCAGCATGGCCAACGTCGAGTTCCACCTGGTGGGCATGTCACAGATTAGGCGGTTCTTGGGCAGGTTAAACTCCTTTTGGAGGTCCGTCAGCCGAGCACTGGCATTATATGACCGGCGGAAATGCACACAGACTTTCCTGGCCTGCCTCAGGACATCCTGTAAGCCCGGGTACCTGCCCAAGAACCGCTGCACCACCAAGTTAAGGACGTGAGCCAAACAGGGCACATGGGTCAGTTGTCCCTGTCGGAGGGCAGAGAGGAGGTTGGTGCCATTGTCGCAAACCACCATTCCTGCCTTAAGTTGGCGTGGCGTCAACCACCTCTGAACCTGCCCCTGCAGAGCTGACAGAACCTCTGCCCCAGTGTGGCTCCTGTCCCCCAAGCACACCAGCTCAAGCACCGCATGGCATCTTTTGGCCTGCGTACTTGCGTAGCCCCTTGAACGCCTACGGAGCACCGCTGGTTCCGAGGAAGAGGCCATGGAGGAAGAAGAAGAGGAGGGGGTGGAGGAGAGAGGTGTGTCACAATCAGCATTTTGGAGGCGTGGTGGCGGAACAACCTCCAACACTACTGCACCTTGTCCTGCATCCTTCCCAGCTGCCAGCAGAGTCACCCAATGCGCCGTGAAACTTAAGTAACGTCCCTGTCCATGCCTGCTGGACCATGAGTCAGCGGTAATATGCACCTTACCGCTGACCGCCCTGTCCAGCGAGGCATGGACATTGCCTTCCACATGCCGGTAGAGAGCCGGAATCGCCTTCCGTGAGAAAAAGTGGCGTTTGGGTACCTGCCACTGAGGAACCGCACATTCCACAAACTCACGGAAGGGGGCAGAGTCTACCAACTGAAAAGGCAGCAGTTGAAGTGCTAGCAATTTTGCCAAGCTAGCATTCAACCGCTGGGCATGTGGATGGCTGGGAGCAAACTTCTTTCGGCGGTGCAGCAGCTGGGGCAGGGAAATTTGCCTGGTACAATCTGACGTCGGTGTACCAAAAGCAGATTGCCCATAAGTACTTGGCTGTGACACACCTAATTCTACACCTTCATTCCTCTCACTGCAGGTCGCAGAGAGGACTGAAGGTCTAGTGGGGTTGGAAATCTCAGCTGATGAGGAGCAAGGAGAGATCGTCTTTGTTCTTTGGTGTGGGTCTTTTAGATACGCTTGCCAACGAACTGCATGGCAGGTCAACATATGTCTGGTCAAGCATGTGGTACCCAAGCGGGAGATGTTTTGGCCACGCGAGATACGCTTGAGACATATATTGCAAATAGCAGCGGTGCGATCTGATGCACTCGTCTCAAAAAAGGCCCACACCAAAGAACTTTTTGAATAACGCGCAGAGACTGCAGCGCCCTGCACATGTGGAGCTTTGGGGTGTGATGCAGTCAATGTGCTGCCCTTAGGCTGGCCCCTGGAGGGCATCCTGCCTAGTTGGTGATGTGCCACCTCCTCCTCCTCCTCCTCCTCCTCCTCCTCCTCCTCCTCTCTCCTATCAGGCACCCACGTTGAGTCAGTGACCTCATCATCCCCTCCCTCCTCATCACTGGAGCAAACCTGGCAGTATGCTGCAGCAGGGGGAGCATGACTGCCAGATTGCTGTCCTTCTTGGGCACCCCCTCTGTCCGTGCTCATGTTACTGCCTTCATTGAGCTCAGTATCATCATCAGAGCCTTCCAAACGCTGGGCATCCTCCTGGAGCATGTACCCAACACTGTGGTCAAACAGTTCGAGGGAATCCTCAGGAGGACATGGTGGGGCTAGGGAAGGAGTCACTGATGACATTGAGCTGAGGGAAGAGGCCGCTGCTTTGCCAGACAAAGCACCCTGGGCATGGGTGAGAGAGGATGAGGAGGATGAGGACGGCTTGGTCATCCACTCGACCAAGTCTTCCGCATGTTGCGGCTCAACACGGCCAGCTGCCGAAAAAAAGGCCAAGCGTGTCCCATGGCCACGTGCTGATGAGGATGCACCGTCTCCACGACCAGCACTAGACACAGAGCCTGCTTGCCCTCTCTTATTGGCTTGTGACTGTCTGCCTCTCCTTCTTGGCCTTCCAGACATACTAATGGCCTGTAGCTGCACTAAGCTGGGATAGAACACCTGTAATTTTCTTCAGGTAGCTTTATATACTGTAACCAGACAAGCCTGCCTGTCAGTAGGAAGATAACAGGAACGGATCTAGCTGAACACTGTGAGCAGGACGTACTGCACTAAATGTATATAGCAGGAACGGATCTAGCTGAACACTGTGAGCAGCACGCACTGCACTGAATGTAAATAGCAGGAACGGATCTAGCTGAACACTGTGAGCAGGACGCACTGTACTGAATGTAAATAGCAGGAACGGATCTAGCTGAACACTGTGAGCAGGACACACTGCACTGAATGTAAATAACAGGAACGGATCTAGCTGAACACTGTGAGCAGGACACACTGTACTAAATGTAAATAGTCTAGCTGCCTGACCGTGGTACTAATAGGATCAAAAAGAACACCTGTAATTTTCTTCAGGTAGCTTTATATACTGTAACCAGACAAGCCTGCCTGTCAGTAGGAAGATAACAGGAACGGATCTAGCTGAACACTGTGAGCAGGACGTACTGCACTAAATGTATATAGCAGGAACGGATCTAGCTGAACACTGTGAGCAGCACGCACTGTACTGAATGTAAATAGCAGGAACGGATCTAGCTGAACACTGTGAGCAGGACACACTGCACTGAATGTAAATAACAGGAACGGATCTAGCTGAACACTGTGAGCAGGACACACTGTACTAAATGTAAATAGTCTAGCTGCCTGACCGTGGTACTAATAGGATCAAAAAGAACACCTGTAATTTTCTTCAGGTAGCTTTATATACTGTAACCAGACAAGCCTGCCTGTCAGTAGGAAGATAACAGGAACGGATCTAGCTGAACACTGTGAGCAGGACGCACTGCACTGAATGTAAATAGCAGGAACGGATCTAGCTGAACACTGTGAGCAGCACGCACTGCACTGAATGTAAATAGCAGGAACGGATCTAGCTGAACACTGTGAGCAGGACGCACTGCACTGAATGTAAATAGCAGGAACGGATCTAGCTGAACACTGTGAGCAGGACGCACTGCACTGAATGTAAATAGCAGGAACGGATCTAGCTGAACACTGTGAGCAGCACGCACTGCACTGAATGTAAATAGCAGGAACGGATCTAGCTGAACACTGTGAGCAGCACGCACTGCACTGAATGTAAATAGCAGGAACGGATCTAGCTGAACACTGTGAGCAGGAAGCACTGTACTGAATGTAAATAGCAGGAACGGATCTAGCTGAACACTGTGAGCAGGACACACTGCACTGAATGTAAATAGTCTAGATAGAAGATAACAGGAACGGATCTAGCTAAACTGAATACAGTGTATATATATATATGCAACACCTGGGATGCATATATATACACAATACACTGTAAGTGCAGCTAACTGACTGACTGTTCTGCCTAATCTATCTAACTCAAATCAAACACTGTCTCTCTGTCTATCTCTTTCAACGCCGGAACACACACTACACAGGGCCGCCGTGCAGGCGGCCTTATATAGTGTGGGGCGTGTACTAAATCCCCTGAGCCATAATTGGCCAAAGCCTCCTTGGCTTTGGCCAATTACGGCTCTCTGTTCAGGCGGCGCTGTGATTGGCCAAGCATGCGGGTCATAGTGCATGCTTGGCCAATCATCAGCCAGCAATGCACTGCGATGCCGCAGTGAATTATGGGCCGTGACGCGCCACACGAATTTGGCGCGAACGGCCCATATCGTTCGCAATTCGACGGACGGTCGAACAGCCGATGTTCGAGTCGAACATGGGTTCGACTCGAACACGAAGCTCATCCCTAGTAAATAGCAGGAACGGATCTAGCTGAACACTGTGAGCAGGACACACTGTACTAAATGTAAATAGTCTAGCTGCCTGACCGTGGTACTAATAGGATCAAAAAGAACACCTGTAATTTTCTTCAGGTAGCTTTATATACTGTAACCAGACAAGCCTGCCTGTCAGTAGGAAGATAACAGGAACGGATCTAGCTGAACACTGTGAGCAGGACGTACTGCACTAAATGTATATAGCAGGAACGGATCTAGCTGAACACTGTGAGCAGGACGCACTGCACTGAATGTAAATCGCAGGAACGGATCTAGCTGAACACTGTGAGCAGCACGCACTGCACTGAATGTAAATAGCAGGAACGGATCTAGCTGAACACTGTGAGCAGGAAGCACTGTACTGAATGTAAATAGCAGGAACGGATCTAGCTGAACACTGTGAGCAGGACACACTGCACTGAATGTAAATAGTCTAGATAGAAGATAACAGGAACGGATCTAGCTAAACTGAATACAGTGTATATATATATATGCAACACCTGGGATGCATATATATACACAATACACTGTAAGTGCAGCTAACTGACTGACTGTTCTGCCTAATCTATCTAACTCAAATCAAATGACACTGTCTCTCTCTCTCTCTATCGCTCAGCACACCGGAACACACACTACACAGGGCCGCCGTGCAGGCGGCCTTATATAGTGTGGGGTGTGTACTAAATCCCCTGAGCCATAATTGGCCAAAGCCACCCTGGCTTTGGCCAATTACAGCTCTCTCTACTGACGGCGCTGTGATTGGCCAAGCATGCGGGTCATAGTGCATGCTTGGCCAATCATCAGCCAGCAATGCACTGCGATGCCGCAGTGAATTATGGGCCGTGACGCGCCACACGAATTTGGCGCGAACGGCCCATATCGTTCGCAATTCGACGGACGGTCGAACAGCCGATGTTCGAGTCGAACATGGGTTCGACTCGAACACGAAGCTCATCCCTACCGGCCACCTAGTGGTAGAAGAGAAAAGTGCAACAAGGCCAAACTTAGGGAGAAATCAATAGATCTCTATCAATCTACCAGGATAACTACTCCTGGCAAGTAAATTTGTGAGGAGCTCCCTGCCTAAGCAACAGGGTGCTACAGACATATGAGTGCTGCCAGCATTGCTGCAGAGGTTGAAGGGATGGGGGTCAGCCTGTCAGCGCTCAGACCATACGCCGCTATCAAATTGGTCTGCATGGCTGCTGTCCCAGAAGGAAGCCTCTTCTAGGGATGATGCACAAGAAAGCCCAAAAACAGTTTGCTGAAGAGACCAAGATAAATGTATTTGGTTCAGATGGTGTCAAGCATGTGTCGCAGCAACCAGGTGAGGAGTACAAAGACAAGTGTATCTTGCCTACAGTCAAGTATAGTGGTGAGAGTGTTATGGTCTGGGGCTGCATTAGAGCTGCCAGCACTGGGGAGCTACAGTTCATTTAGGGAACCATGAATGCCAATATGTACTGTGACATACTGAAGCAGAGCACCATCCCCTCCCTTCGGAGACTGGACCGTAGGCCAGTATTCCAACATAACGACCCCAAACACACCTCCAAGACGAACACTGCCTTGCTAAAGAAGCTGAGGGTCAGGCTAGGTTCACACTGCTGCGAATTTTATTGCGAATTTGAGCCGCTGCGATCGCTCTAATTCGCAAGTCATTTTAATAACATTGTTTTCCATGAGTGCCGTTCCCATCAATGCGTTGCGAATCTAACCTGCGTGAAAAAAAGGTCATGTGCGAGTTTGATCCGTGTGCGATGCGAATTCAGCTCCATAGACTTCAATTGAATTCGCAATGAAAACGCAATCGGACGTTCACATCACTGCTATATTTTTTTTTGGCTTCCCCCTCCAACTCCTCCCATCCTTTTCCCCTCACAGCCCCACCCTTCCCCCTCACTAACTCCCTTCCTGTTTTCTCCATGTGCTGTGCTGTTCACAGTCACATACTACAATGGCAAACAGGCGCACAAAGACTGGCATAGAGAATGAAGATCTGATAAGGCTGGTCCAACAAAGGCAATACCTCTGGGACTGCAGGGACCCACGTCACAAAGATACTGGGAAGAAGAACCAAGGATGGCAGGAGATAGTCAAGATCCTGTTTCCAGAGTGGGGCAGCCTGACACCTAATGTCCAGAAAGACCTGCGTAAGTACAATTGCTACCTGCACTCTGTGCTTAGCTTGTTTACAGTTAGGGTTAGTGTTGAGATTAGGGTTGAGATTAGTGTTAGGGTTAGTGTTGAGATTAGGGTTGAGATTAGTGTTAGGGTTAGTGTTGAGATTAGTGTTAGGGTTAGTGTTGAGATTAGGGTTGAGATTAGGGTTGAGATTAGTGTTAGGGTTAGTGTTGAGATTAGTGTTAGGGTTAGTGTTGAGATTAGGGTTGAGATTAGTGTTAGGGTTAGTGTTGAGATTAGTGTTAGGGTTAGTGTTGAGATTAGGGTTGAGATTAGGGTTGAGATTAGTGTTAGGGTTAGTGTTGAGATTAGGGTTGAGATTAGTGTTAGGGTTAGTGTTGAGATTAGGGTTGAGATTAGTGTTAGGGTTAGTGTTGAGATTAGTGTTAGGGTTAGTGTTGAGATTAGTGTTAGGGTTAGGCTGGTTCTTGTTATGGTTATATGTATTAATGATATGTTATTTTAAGATCTATATGTACACAAATACAAACACACACACACACCCTGTAAAATAATGTCCAGACACACATGTGAACTGTAGCTAATATAACATTTTATTTCACACAAATCTAATTTACAACATGTAGTATGTTCATCAGAGTACAGTGTTTTATTTTTTAGGCATTAATTGCATCTAGCTGCCATGATAGCTGCCCACTTTCAGACATAAAGTACTCTGTGAAGTCGTGGCGAACATTTTCCCCACTGTAGTTGCCACGGGTTCCGATCCACGTTGGCTCTTCAAGGTCATGCATCAAACTGTCCTCAAATATGTATCCATCCCGAGCACGAACAAAATTGTGCAATGCACAGGCTGCTTGCACTGCACTGATGGCGTGCTCCATACTCAGGCAGATAGATGAGTGCAAGAAACGCCACTTATTAGCAGGTATGCCAAAAGCACACTCTACTACACGTCTTGCCCTTGTCAGTCTGTAATTAAATACCCTCTTTTCAATGGTAAGTCCTCTTTTGGCATATGGGCGTAGAAGATGCTTGGATATAGGAAATGCCTCATCCCCAATAAACACATAAGGCTCCAGAGGTTGATTGGTTCCAGGAAGTGGTTGGCTATCTGGAAGGTTCAATGTGTTTTCACGAAGCATCTTGCCAAAGGATGAATGAGAGAAGATGCTTGAGTCAGAGCTACTTCCATATGAACCAATATCCACATAGGTTAATGAATAATTTGCATTGGCCACTGCCATTAAAACGAATGAGAAATACTTTTTATAATTAAAGTATTTAGAGCCACTACGAATTGGGCTGATTATTCGGATGTGCTTTCCATCTACTGCACCCAAACAATTAGGGAAATTGCACCGCTGCCAAAAAACTTCGGCTATTTTAGCCCAGTCTTCCCTAGTCGGCTTCTTCATCACCAACTCTTTTAACACTTGCCATATAGCTGCACACGTTTCATGCACAATCAAACTCACTGTTGATTTTCCCAGCTTGTATTCAAAATGTAAACTAGCAAATGAATTGCCAGTAGCTAGGTACCTGAAAGGAAAGAGAAGCATAATTAACAGTGTTCATGGTTTTTTTCAGTTTTCGCTCTCAAGACAAGATGGCGTAGTCTACGTGACACATACACAAAATATGTGAAAAATCAGCGGGAGACCAAGAGTGGCTCAGCTGCCTCCAGAAAAAAGCCCTACGCCTTTGCTGGATACCTAGCTTTTCTAAACCCAGTCCTGGAACTAAGGAAGTAAGCAATTATTAACTATACCTCCCTCCACCCTCCTTCTCACCATCACTCCTTCCTTCCCTATACCTCCTCAATCTACCACATTTACATTTTAGTTGGTTTTGGCTGAGATATAAATTACCCTCTATTTACACAATAATTTCTTATTAAACTTTTATATGTTACAGCACCGAATCCAGTTGGTAGGAGGAGGAAGTTATGGTTCCGGGAGACCAAGTGGAAGCCCCTGCTGAGGAGGAAATTGTGGGCTGCAGCCCTTTGCTGCAGTCTCCAATGGAGCAGTCTGGTCCGGAGGAGCCCTTTGCTGCTGAAGCATCAACGGCTCCTATTAAATCACAGTCACAGCCAAGATCTAATAGGCGCTCCCAAACAAACAGGAGAGCTCCATTGCAAGAGGAGGATGATGGCACTGGGCAGCTGCTAAGCATTGTGTCCGGAATTTCCCAACAAATTGAGGCACAGCGCTGCCCTCACACTCTATTCATAATGAGTTTACTTCCTCTTGTACAACAGGTTCCAGAGGATAGATATTTTGCAATGAGAATGACTGTCCAACAGTGCATATACTCATTCACTGTTCCCAGACATCCGTCCTCATTATCCAACCATCCTCCTCCACTCCAAAATGTACCAAACCCTTACCCTTCAAGCTTTGAAAATGTAAGAAGTATTTATGATATCAATACTTCGGACATCCCACATCCCATTCCGTCACCTATTCCGACTGTGATTTCCCCCCCTGTCAGACCTCAAAATTTCACACCACCAATGCCCCCCACCAATTCTGAAATCTCAAGAAACATCAGACCACACAATCTACACATTGTACCGCCTTCTAGATCAAGAGCAGCCAAGAGCGGCAACTATTACACCACATTACCTCCCGTGTCCTCCAATAATCCTCCAGCGGCCTCTACCATCCCTCAAATGGCATACGGGGAGCCTCATATTGATTCACAATATGGCACCCAATCAAGACAGCTAACCTATTCGAATTATTTGAGTGCACCTTTGCCAAAATACTCAGAGGTCCCAGGGCCGAGTTCTAATATTTTTAAAAAGGGAGCAGAGACTTATTATAATCTGTGAAGAATATTGTTTTATTTTGTGTTTATTTCTTTCTGTTAATATTATATTTCTGGTAAAGAAATATATTTCAGGATAGGGTGCCGATACCTTTAATTTTCTGTGAAGACTATCGTTCTAAAAGATTTATGTTACATGTTATTTAAGATAGTTTGTGTATTTTAAATACTTTACATTTTCACAAAAATGTTTACTGCCTTTTTTGGCTTGTTTGATTTAAACAAAAAATAAACGTCAACAAATATGTTGGATTAGAAGATACTTTGCATTGGTTTCCTTTTTCTATGAGATTAGGTACTAGATCTTACCTTAAGGTTACTAGTAATCGCTCTGCTGGTTCCACACTCTTCCTGAAGTTGGTGTTCTGATGTTCCAAATAGCTGTAGGTCAGTCGTAGCAATTCGTCAAAGCTAAAAGTTATATATATACAAAAAGAGTGGAGAGTGCGTAGATATGTGAAGATTAATCAGATGAGAAAGTGGGGTGAAAGGGAGGATAGCTAGGATATATCTCAAAAATGTATTGAGGAGAGGGAGAGATAATAGATGAGAAGAGGGATGTACTGTGGGTTAGGGAGGGCAAGGGATACTGGGGGGTTAGGGTTGGGATTAGGGTTAGGGTTCTGGGAAGGGTTAGGATTAGTGGGGGAGGGATACAGGAGGGAGGTAGGTAGGGGGTCTGAATGAATTTTACTCACCTGCTCACTGACATACGAGCGTAGTTAAAAAATTTCTCATTATGAGCACGTAGATCATTATAGATTAGCCTGAACTGGCCTCTCTCCTCCCTATTTGCAATTACAGGGAGGACCCAGTATCTTCTACTTCTCTGCATCATCCTCCTCTTCCTCAACTTGGCTTTTTTCTTTTTGATCATGACTCCAGCTGTAGCAGTTACAACTGCTGCCATAACCAAGGGCAATGACTGATGATACATGCTGACACACAAACACACGCTCTTCTCCACACACTACTCAAACCAGGGATAGAACAGGAAGTGATACAGCTCTTTATACGTCAGCATAAACACTGTACTCTATTGGACAGACATAAAATCGCTTGACACTCCCAATTTGACAACCAATTCGCAATGTTAGCCGTAGAATCGCCGTAAATTCGCAAAAAAAAAAAAAGAATTCGCAATGCAAATTCGCAACGCAATCGGAACAAAATCGCGTTCAATTCGCACCGCAGCAGTGTGAACCTAGCCTTAAGGTGATGGACTGGCCAAGCATATCTCCAGACCTAAACTCTTTTGAGCATCTGTGGGGCATCCTCAAACTGAAGGTGGAGGAGCGCAAGGTCTCTAACATCCACCAGCTCGGTGATGTCATCATGGAGAAGTGGAAGAGGACTCCAGTGGCAACCTGTGAAGCTCTGGTGAACTCCATGCCCAAGAGGTTTAAGGCAGTGCTGGAAAATAATGGTGGGCACACAAAATATTGACACTTTGGGGCCAATTTGGACATTTTCACTTAGAGGTGTATTCACTTTTGTGGGGAAAAAAATAGCAAATAAAGAAAAAATAATATAGCATATACAATTGTGACACAAGTCATATTGTAATTGAATGTTATTACCACTTCAGCCCGGAAAGAATTAGCCCCTCGATGACCAGAGCACTTTTTACAATTTGGCATTGCGCTGCATTAACTGGTAACTGCACGGTCATGCAATGATGTACCCAAACTAAATTTTCATCCTTTTTTCCCACAATTAGAGCTTTCTTTCAATAGTATTTGATTGCTTCTGTGATTTTTATTTTTGCAATATAAACGGAAAAAGACCGAAAATTTTGAAAAAACTTTTTGTTATTGAAAAAATCCAATAAACTCAATTTTAGTCATACATTTAGGCCAAAATGTATTCAGCCACATGTCTTTGGTAAAAAAAAATGTCAATAAGTTCATATTTATTGGTTTGCGCAAAAGTTATAGCGTCTACAAACTAGGGTACATTTTCTGGAATTTACGCAGCTTTTAGTTTATCACTGCCTATCTCATTTATTGAGGTGCTAAAATGGCAGGGCAGTACAAACCCCCCCAAATGACCCCATTTTGGAAAGTAGACACCCAAGGAAATTGCTGAGAGGCATGTTGAGCTTACTGAATATTTAATTTTTTTGTCACAAAAAATTGCACAAAGTTGTCACTAAATGATATATTGCTCACACATGCCATGGTTATATGTGGATAAAAATAAGTGTAGCGCTGATATAGCAATTACAATGACCATAGAAGACCATTACATCCTCAGATAGACAAAAAATTACATCCAAAAAGGTAAAGTCCTCAGTGAATTGGTGACTCGTATATGGCATTGACAGTCCTCAATAAAAATAAAACTTCATAAATAGATCAGTGTGCATGTGACATCTTAAATAGAAGGAACACCACCACCAACAATAGGGAGGCTTACTGGAGCGTTTGAACCCAAAGAAACGTACGTTCAATTGGGTCAAACAAGCTTGATGGGTAAACGGTTGATGGAATATTCATCAGATGATCTGTAGACCGATATGTCCCTCGGGGGTGATGCCCACAGTGAAAGGTGGTTAAATCAAATAAGGAAAAACAAAAAAGGCCACATAGTGTAACTCCGTATAAATGTATACCAATTTATTAAAAGAGAAAATACACTCACATGAAGATAATAATAATAATAAAAACAGAGCTGTGTAGATAAAATGGCGGCAGTGGGGTCCTACCCAAGGGCAGAATTATTTGTTATATCTTGCATGGTTATATGTGGAATTACACCCCAAAATACATTCTGCTGCTTCTCCTGAGTATGGGGATACCTCATATGTGACACTTTTTGGGCGCCTAGCCGCGTACAGGCCCCCGAAAACCAATCACTGCCTTCAGGCATTCTAAGGGTGTAAAATGATGATTTCACTTCCTGACTACCTATCACAGTTTCGGAGGCCATGAAATGTCAAAATAACACAACCCCCTCCCCCCCCAAATGACCCCATTTTGGAAGGAAGCTATTTGCTGAGAGGTATATTGAGTCCATGGAATATTTTATATTCTGCCACAAGTTTCAGGAAAATTTAATTGTTCCTTTCTTTCTTTATTTATTTACACAAAGTTGTCACTAAATGATATATTGTTCAAACATAGCATGGTTATATTTGGAATTACACCTCAAAATACATTCTGCCTCTTCTCCTGAGTATGGGGATACCACATGTGTGGGACTTTTTGGTAATCTAACCGCATACAGGACCCCGAAAACCAATCACCGCCTTCAGGCTTTCTAAAGCCTCATACACACGATTGGACTTCCATCGGACTTTTTCCTGAATGGGCTTTGCCCGTGAACTTGTTCTGCATACACACAGCAGAAAATTTTCAGCCAACTTTCACCAAATCACTTCTGTTATTGTTGGCTGATGTTTAGCATTGGTTCTGAGCATGCAACAACAGTTGTCCAAAGAAGCATACAGACGTTTGGATTGTCCGATAAAACAGGTCCGTCGGACCGTTGTTGTTGAAAAGTCTGATCGTGTGTATTGGCCTTTAGGGTGTAAATTTTTTATTTTACTCCTCACTGTCTATCACAGTTTTGAAGGCCATGAAATGCCCAGATAGCACAAAACCCCCACAAATGACCCAATTTTGGAAAGTAGACACAAGCTATTTGTGGAGAGGCATGTTGAGTATTTTGCAGATCTCGCATTTTGTCACAAAGTTTTGAAAATTGAAAAAAGAAAAAAAAAAAATTTACTTTTTTTTCTTCATTTTCAAAAACAAATGAGAGCTGCAAAAGACTCACCATGCCTCTTATTAAATTCCTTTTGGGTGTCTACTTTCCAAAATGGGGTCATTTTTTTTGGGGGGGGGGGGGGGTTGTACTATCTGGATATTTCATGGCCTCTGTGACTGTTATAGGTGGTGAGGAATAAAATCACAATTTTACGCCTTCAGAAAGCCTGAAGGTGGTGCTTGGTTTTTGGGGTCCTGTACGCCGATAGACTCCCAAAAAGTATCACAGATGTGGTATCCCCAAACTCAGAAGAAGCAGCAGAATTAATTTTGGGGTGTAATTCCACATATAACCATGCCATGTTTGAATAACATATCATTTAGTGACAACTTTGTGTAAAAAAATAAAACATTTTAATTTTCCCGAAACTTGTGGCAAAATATAAAATATTCCATGGACACAAAATGCCTCTCAGCAAATAGCTTGAAGTGTCTACTTTCCAAAATGGGGTAATTTTTGCAGGGGATTCGGTGCTATCTTGACATTTCATGGCCTCCGAGACTGTGATAGGTAGTGAGGAATTGAAATCACCATTTTATGCCCTTAGAAAGCCTGAAGGCGGTGATTGGATTTCGGGGACCTGTACACGGCTAGGCTCCCAAAAAGTCTCACACATGTGGTATCCCCGTACCAAGGAGAAGCAGCAGAATGTATTTTGGGGTGTATATATGCCCATGGAAAAAAATATTCCATGGACTCAACATGCCTATCAGCAAATAGCTTGGGGTGTCTACTTGACAGACTAACCTATCATTAGTATGTCGCAAAGCCTCCTAGACTTGTGCCCAAGTGGAACGAAGACCACCGAGATGTTCCTCTAATGCAGGAATACTCTGCGGAACAAACGAGTCAGGCAACATGGAAGGTTGGAAACCATAATTCGCCATAAATGGGGACAATCGGGAAGCAGAATTCAAGACACTGTTGTGAGCAAACTCTGCCCACGGTAATAGGTCTGACCAGTTGTTATGATGGTCAGAAATATAGCAGTGTAGGAATTGCTCCAAGGCCCATTCTGCAGCCCCATTAGACTGCGGGTGATACGCAGAGGAGAAAGCAAGCTGTATTCTCAACTGTGCACAAAAGGCTCGCCAGAACCGGGACACAAACTAAGTACCCCTGTCCGAGACAATCACCTTGGGTAGCCCATGTAAGCAAAATATCTCCCGAGCAAAAATGGAAGCCAGTTCCTTAGAAGTGGGCAACTTCTTAAGTGGAATACAATGACACATCTTTGAGAACCGGTCAACCACCATAAGGATAACTGTGTTGCCCTGGGAGTTGGGTAACTCCACAATGAAATCCATAGACAGGTGGGTCTAGGGCCTCTCTACATTGGGTATAGGTTGTAGGGGGCCCACTGGAAGGAGTCGTGGAGTCTTACTCTGAGCACACACGGAACAGGCGGCTACGAAGGCAGTTACATCAGCAGGTAGACTAGGCCACCAGAATTGTTTGGAAATGGCCCAAAAGAGTTGATTCTTCCCAGGGTGGCCAGCAGCCTTGGAAGAATGGTAAGTCTGGAGCACGGCAGTACGGAGATTCTCTGGGACAAAGCAGCAGTCACAAGGTTTCTCAGGAGGAGCATGGACTTGAGCAGCAAGAATTTTTTCACCCAAATTAGAAGTGAGACTGGTGTGAACCGTAGCCAGAATATGATCAGGAGGAATCACAGGAACCGGAAACGACTCCAACTTGGAAGTGGAGGAAAATTGTTGTGACAAGGCGTCAGCCCTTACATTCTTAGTACCGGGTAAGAATGAGACAATGTAATTGAAACTTGACAAGGAAAGAGCCCATCGTGCCCTTCTGTGCCTCAGACAAGAATGTGAGATGCTTATGATCAGTAAGAATGAGAACAGGCACAGTGGTACCTTCAAGGAGATGTCTCCATTCTTTCAGGGCTAAAATGATCGCCAACAGCTCTCTGTCACCAATCTCGTAATTGCACTCCGCAGGTGACAATTTCTTGGAAAAGTAGCCACAAGGATGCCTAGCGCTCTCAGAGGTAGGACGTTGAGACAGAAGGGCGCCAACACCAGTCTCAGAAGCATCAACCTCAAGGATAAAAGGTAACGTAGGATCAGGATGTGCCAACACAGGAGCAGAAACAATGGCAGCCTTGAGACCCTCAAAAGGCCTTAACCACTTGCCGACCGCCTAACGCAGATATACTGTGGCAGAATGGCATGGGCAGGCAAAATCACATATCGGCATCGTTAGGGGAGCGATCCGTGCTGAGGGGGAGGCCACTCATTCGTGGCCACCCCCTCGCGATCGCTCCCAACGAATGACAATCTTCCTCTGCTGCTGTAATGTAAACAGCGGCAGAGGAAGTGATGTCATCTCTCCTCTTGTCGGTCTTTTCGTTCCGGCGCCAAGGAGAGAAGACATCAAGTAAGTCTGCACAACACTTCACTAACAGTAGAACACTGTAGGCACACTTTTCACCCCCTAATCACCCCCCTGCACCGTGACACCAAGAGCAGTTTTTTTTTATACTAATTACTGCATTGGTGTCATTTGTGACCGTTATAAGTGATAGGGCAGTTAGTGGTAGGCCCCTTTAGGTCTAGAATACCCCCCTAACCCCCCTAATAAAGTTTTAACCCCATGATCATCCCCTGTAGCCAGTGTCACTAAGCGATCGTTTTTCTGATCGCTGTATTAGTGTCACAGGTGGCGCTAGTTAGGGAGGTAAGCATTTAGATTCACCGTCAGCGTTTTATAGCGTCAGGGACCTCCATATGCTACCTAGTAAAGCTTTTAACCCCCTGATTGCCCACTAGTTAACCCTTTCACCAATGATCACAGTATAACTGTTACTGTAATGCTGGTTAGTTAGTTTATTTTTTATAGTGTCAGGGCACCCGCCATTTATTACCTAATAAAGGTTTAACCCCCTGATCACCTGCCGGGTGATACACGTTAGGTTTTAGGGTCGCTCCAGGCAGCGTCAGGTTAGTGCCAGTACAGCTAACACCCATGCACGCAGCATACACCTCCCTTAGTGGTATAGTATCTGAACGGATCAATATCTGATCTGATCAGATCTATACTAGCGTCTCCAGCAGTTTAGGGTTCCTAAAAACGCAGTGTTAGTGGGATCAGCCCAGATACCTACTAGCACCTGCGTTTTGCCCCTCCGCCCAGCCCAGCCCAGCCCACCCAAGTGCCGTATCGATCGATCACTGTCACATACAAAACACTAAAACACATAACTGCAGCTTTTGCAGAGTCAGGCCTGATCCCTGCGATCGCTAACAGTTTTTTTGGTAGCGTTTTGATACAGTCGCTAAAAGTCAGGAGCTTTTTTACCTGTGAGTCTCAATAGTGTACCACTAAATTTAGAGCCCAAAATGGCAAATCGAAGGCACACTAGTGAAGAGGCCTAAACGTTTCTGAGCATGACAGATAGTGAAGAGGAAGTCACTCATCTGTCAGATTCAGGCTCAGAATACGATCCTGTAGAGGACAGCGGCTCCATGACAGAAAGCTCTGACGACAGAGTTGTGGTTCCTGCCAAGGTCAGGCGTACCAGACCCCGAACTTCTTTTTCTTTCGTTGATGTGCAAGAACCGCAGGTCCCTCGTATGGAGCAGAGCAGTACTAGCTCTGCTATATCTTCTGGTGAACTGGCAAGCACCAGCAGCCTAGTACACCCTGGTCGTAGTCAATCCAGCACTGCAGTATCACATGGTGACGTGGTGAGTCCCATAAGTGCAGTTCAAGCTGGCGAGGTGAAAAGCACAAGTAGTGTCCCGCTGCCACCAAGAACATGAACACAGGCCTGTCGTGCCCATAGTGCCCTTCCTGCTGCATTTGCCAATCCTATTTGGGAACCCACCACTTCTGCAGCACCCGTACTTCCCCCATTCACTGGCCAACCCGGCATTCAGGAGGAAACAGTTGATTTTCCGTCACTTGATTTTTATTTGCTGTTTTTCACCAAAGATCTCTATAGATCTATTGTGGACCAAAGCAATTTGTACGCTGGTCAACACATCACCACTATTCCCCAGTCCTCCCTTGCCAGAGATTGGAGACCAATTATGGTTTCCGAATTTAAGCTCTTTCTGGGCCTTTCCCTCAACATGGGCATAACTAAAAAGAGTGAGTTGTGGTCATATTGGTCTTCTTACCCAATTCACCATACACCCTTGTTCTCTGCCTCCATGACCAGGGCACGATACAAGCAGATCTTGCGGTTCATGCACTTCAATGACAATGAACTCTGTCGTCCTCGTGGAGACCCTGGATACGATCGGCCCTACAAAATTCAGCCCCTCGTAAACCACTTCAACCAACATTTTGCAGACTTGTTTACTCCCCATCAAGTTGTCGGCGTTGATGAGTCCCTGATTACGTTTTCTGGCCGCTTGTCATTAAAACAGTACCTTCCCAGCAAGCGTGCCAGATACGGGGTCAAGATGTATAAGCTCTGTGACAGGACCACAGGCTATACATGTAGTTTTATGGTTTACGAGGGAAAAGATAGCCACGTAGAGCCGACAAACTGCCCTGACTACATAGGAAGCGCTGGCAAGATTGTGTGGAACTTGGTGTCACCCTTATTCGGAAAGGGGTACCACTTGTACGTGGACAATTATTACACGAGCGTGCCACTTTTTAGTCACTTGTTTGATCAGCAGATTGGAGCATGTGGCACTGTGCGACCTAATCACAGAGGAGGGATAATAAGAATGTTTTCGTTCTTACCTCCCTTCATGCAGACACAACGGTCCAAATTACTATGGCGACTGGTGTTGTGGAGAAACCCCTCTGTGTCCACGAATATAATCAAAATATGGGAGGGGTGGACCTCAACGACCAGTTGTTGGCTCTGTACCTCATTGCCCGTAAGGCCAGACGCTGGTACAAGAAAGTGTTGTTTATTTATTTCAATTGGCTTTGCTGAACGCTCATGTGCTATACAGAGCTTCAGGACAGACTGGATCCTTCCTTAAATTCCAGGAAGAGATCGTCAGAGCGCTTCTGTTTCCAAACGGTGCTCCACCTCACCTTCCCCAACCAAATGCAGTAAGTCGGCTGCATGAGAGGCATTTTCTTTATGTCCTCCCGAGTACCCCTACCCAACGAACCCCCCAAAAAAGATATCTTGTCTGCAGCAAACGCAGATATAGGAGTGACACCCAATATTATTGTCCCTCCTGTCCTGACAATCCTGGTCTTTGCATTGGTGAATGTTTTGAACGCTACCATACACTAGTTGAGTATTAGCGTAGGGCACAGCACTGCACAGATTAGGCACACTTTCACAGGGTCTCCCAAGATGCCATCGCATTTTGAGAGACCCGAACCTGGAACTGGTTACAATTACAAAAGTTACAGTTACAAAAAAAAGTGTAAAAAAAAAAGTAAAAAAAAAAAAAAAAACCACGAAAAATTATATAAAATCAAAAAACAAAAAATAGTTATCGTTTTATTGTTCTCTCTCTATTCTCTCTCTATTGTTCTGCTCTTTTTTACTGTATTCTATTCTGCAATGTTTTATTGTTATTATGTTTTATCATGTTTGCTTTTCAGGTATGCAGTTTTTTTATACTTTACTGTTTACTGTGTTTTATTGTTAACCTTTTTTTGTTTTCAGGTATGCCATTCAGTTGCAGCGCGGATTTATTTATCTTGACAGCAACAGCGTTTGCTCCCACGATACATAAAGCCTTGACTCACCTTGGCGCTGTATGAGGTGATTTCACCACCACAGTTAGAAAAAATACCATATATGCCAATGCATGGGGGCAGCAGGGGCAGAGGAGCGATTTGCTCCTACCTTTTGGGGTGGATGCCCTCATGCTTCGGCATATATAAATGGTGCATGTATGTCCATCTTAAGAAGTGGGGGGATGAAGGGAAGTATTCTAATGGTGGGCAAACCCACCAATCAATCTCTTTTTTTCGTTCAGCCCACAGGCTGCATGAAAAAAAAGTTTACAATATATGCCCAACAAGGACCAGCAACGTACTGGTATGTTGCTGGACTTTGAATGGTTATACCAGAATAAAGCCTGCAGGTTTAGGTATCATCTTGGTATCATTCTTTTCAGCCAGTTCTCGGCTTTCATGTAAAAGCAATCCTAGTGGCTAATTAGCCTCTAGACTGCTTTTACAAGCAGTTGGAGGGAATGCCCCCCCCCCCACCGTCCTCCATGTTTTTCTCTGGCTCTCTTGTTCCAACAGGGAACCTGAGAATGCAGCCGGTGATTCAGCCAGCTGACCATAGAGCTGATCAGACCAGAATGGCTCCAATCATCTCTATGGCCTAAGAAACTGGAAGCTACGAGCATTTTATGACTTAGATTTTGCCGGATGTAAACAGCGCCATTGGGAAATAATTTTATCACACCGATCTTGGTATGGTCAGATGCTTTCAGGGCAGAGGAGAGATCTAGGGTTTAAAAGAGCCCAATTTTTTCAAAAAAGAGTACCTGTCACTACCTATTGCTATCATAGCAGATATTTACATTCCCTGAGATAACAATAAAAATGATAAAAAAAATGAAAGGAACAGTTTAAAAATAAGATAAAAAAAAAAAAAGAAAAAAAAAAAAGAAGCAACCCTGTCCCCCCCTGCTTTCGCGCAAAGGCGAACGCAAGCGTCGGTCTGGCATCAAATGTAAACAGCAATTGCACCATGCATGTGAGGTATCACTACGAAGGTCAGATCGAGGGAAGTAATTTTAGCAGTTGACCCCCTTTGTAAATCTAAAGTGGTAAACTGTAAAGGCTTTTAAAGGCTTTTAAAAATGTATTTAGTTTGTCGCCACTGCACGTTTGTGCGTAATTTTAAAGCATGTCCTGTTTGGTATCCATGTACTCGGCCTAAGATCATCTTTTTAAATACATTAAACATTTGGGCAATATAGTGTGTTTTAGTGCATTAAAATTTTAAAAAGTGTGTTTTTTCCCAAAAAAATGCGTTTGAAAAATCGCTGCGCAAATACTGTGTGAAAAAAAATGAAAAACCCACCATTTTAATCTGTATGGCTTTTGCTTTAAAAAAAATATATAATGTTTGGGGGTTCAAAGTAATTTTCTTGCAAAAAAAAATAATTTTTTCATGTAAACAAAAAGTGTCAGAAAGGGCTTTGTCTTCAAGTGGTTAGAAGAGTGGGTGATGTGTGACATAAGCTTCTAAATTTGTGCATAAAATGCCAGGACAGTTCAAACCCCCCCCCAAATGACCCCATTTTGGAAAGTAGACACCCCAAGCTATTTGCTGAGAGGCATGTCGAGTCCATGGAATATTTTATATTGTGACACAAGTTGCGGGAAAAGACAACATTTTTTTTTTGCACAAAGTTGTCACTAAATAATATATTATATTGCTCAAACATGCCATGAGAATATTTGAAATTACACCCCAAAATACATTCTGTTGCTTCTCCTGAGTATGGGGATACTACATGTGTGAGACTTTTTGGGAGCCTAGCTGCGTACGGGACCCCGAAAACCAAGCACCGCCTTCAGGCTTTCTAAGGGTGTACATTTTTTATTTCACTCTTCATTGCCTATCACAGTTTCGGAGGCCATGGAATGCCCAGATGGCACAACCCACCCCCCCCCCCAAATGACCCCATTTTGGAAAGTAGACACCCCAAGCTATTTGCTGAGAGGTATGGTGAGTATTTTGCAGACCTCACTTTTTATCACAAAGTTTTGATAATTGAAAAAAGAAAAAAAAATACATTTTTCTCGTCTTTCTTCATTTTCAAAAACAAATGAGAGCTGCAAAATACTCACCATGCCTCTCAGCAAATAACTTGGGATGTCTACTTTCCAAAATGGGGTTATTTGGGGGGGGGTTGTGCTATCTTGGCATTTTATGGCCTTCGAAACTGTGAAAGGTAGTGAGGAGTGAAATCAAAAATTTACGCCCTTAGAAATCCTGAAGGCAGTTATTGGTTTTTGGGGCCCCGTATGCAGCTAGGCTCCCAAAAAGTCCCACACATGTGGTATCCCCATACTCAGGAGAAGCAGCAGAATGTATTTTGGGGTGTAATTTCACATATGCTCATGGCATGTTTGAGCAATATATCATTTAGTGACAACTTTGTGCAAAAAAAAAAAAAATTTGTCACATTCCCGCAACTTGTGGCAAAATATAAAATATTCCATGAACTCAACATGCCTCTCAGCAAATATCTTGGGGTGTCTACTTTCCAAAATGGGGTCATTTGGGGGGGGGGTTGTGCCATCTGGGCATTTTATGGCCTTCAAAACTGTGATAGGTAGTGAGGAGGGAAATCAAAAATTTACGCCCTTAGAAATCCTGAAGGCGGTGCTTGGTTTTCGGGGCCCCCTACGCGGCTAGGCTCCCAAAAAGTCCCACACATGTGGCATCCTTGGGGTGTCTACTTTCCAAAATGGGGTAATTTTGGGGGGGTTTGTACTCTATCAAAAAACAAAATAAATGTAGCGCTATGAAAAAGGGTCCAATATAGAGTCTTGGGACTGACAGTTCAAAATGTGTGTATCAAAAGGAAAAACATCCTTGGGGAAAAGATGGACAATCCTCAGGAACAAGTTTCATCAAAGATGTAAACAATCTGGAGTAGAAGCCCGCACAACACCACCAAAGTGAAAAGGCTTACCGGAATTGGTGGACCCAACGAGGCATACGCCAAGTAGAGTCAGACAGGCTTAGGTGGTGCTGGACTACAGGTGGCCCGGGAGGGCAATGTTGATGAAATGGCTTCCACGTGGCTGTGTTCCTCAAACTATACCAGACCGAAGGGTGTGGGGTGAAACGCCCGTAGATTATATCCCTCAGACCGGCGTTGGAACCAAAGAATTGCAGCAGCTGTCTGGGATTCCAGTGCTTGATGATTGATGGTCTGTGTGAAAACCTGTGGATCGCCTACTGATATTCCCACATGCACAGTTAGAGACTGTAGGTCCTGAGTGTCTTGAGCGTCCACGCTTGGTGATCCGGATAGCGCAGGTACCCGCTCGGCTTTATTCGGCAGGTCTCGGCTCACAACAGGACTCGGCTCCTGATTACACTTGGAGGGCTTTGAGGGCAGCAGCTCAGGTGACACCGGCACAGCAGGTATCACAGGACTCTGAAACACAGAGCCTGCCTGTGATCGCAAGGGATAGTAACTGGTAAGTAGGGCGCTATGTGTAACAGGTCCAGTACCAAGCTCTTTCCTGGCTGCACAAAGGCCTCTGCGCATCTCCTTGCGTCTCCCTCTGTCCCTCCAGTCTCGGTGGGAAAAGGCAGGTAGCCCGTTCCAGAGAGATGAGAGATGAGATGGGATGAAATAGAGAGTAACGGGCAGTACACTGTAGCGCACGATAGTCCTGGGATCAAATGCTGGGATCAACAGAAAAAAGCAATAGACAGGCCAATAGTTCAATAGACAGTCCTCACGGCACTACAGCAGACAGGCGATGTCCGAATTCTAAAATCTGAAATCATCAGCATTCAGCAGCCACAAAATCCACATCCCCAGTAAATAGGACACAAATAATGGCAGGTAACGGCAGACATCAGGGGGGAGGCACACATTCACTCTGAGACTGGCCAGTCTCAGAGTGAATGTGTGCCTCCCCCCTGATGTCTGCCGTTACCTGCCTATTGAACTATTGGCCTGTCTATTGCTTTTTTCTGTTGATCCCAGCATTTGATCCCAGGACTATCATGCGCTACAGTGTACTGCCCGTTACTCTCTATTTCATCCCATCTCATCTCTCATCTCTCTGGAACGGGCTACCTGCCTTTTCCCACCGGAACCAGAGGGACAGAGGGAGACGCAAGGAGATGCCCAGAGGCCTTTGTGCAGCCAGGAAAGAGCTTGGTACTGGACCTGTTACACATAGCGCCCTACTTACCAGTTACTATCCCTTGCGATCACAGGCAGGCTCTGTGTTTCAGAGTCCTGCGATACCTGTGGTGCCGGTGTCACCTGAGCTGCTGCCCTCAAAGCCCTCCAAGTGTAATCAGGAGCTGAGTCCTGTTGTGAGCCGAGACCCGCCGAATAAAGCCGAGCGGGTACCTGCGCTATCCGGATCACCAAGCGTGGACGCTCAAGACACTCGGGACCTACAGTCTCTAACTGTGCATGTGGGGATATCAGTAGGCGATCCACAGGTTTTCACACAGACCATCAATCATCAAACACTGGAATCCCAGACAGCTGCTGCAATTCTTTGGTTCCAACGCCGGTCTGAGGGATATAATCTACGGGCGTTTCACCCCACACCCTTCGGTCTGGTATCGTTTGAGAAACACAGCCACGTGGAAGCCATTCCATCAACATTGCCCTCCCGGGCCACCTGTAGTCCAGCACCACCTAAGCCTGTCTGACTCTACTTGGCGTATGCCTCGTTGGGTCCACCAATTCCGGTAAGCCTTTTCACTTTTGGTGGTGTTGTGCGGGCTTCTACTCTAGATTGTTTACATCTTTGATGAAATTTGTTCCTGAGGATTCTCCATCTTTTCCCCAAGGACGTTTTTCCTTTTGATACACACATTTTGAACTGTCAGTCCCAAGACTCTATATTGGACCCTTTTTCATAGCGCTACATTTATTTTGTTTTTTGATACTGTTTACATTGTTTGGTTGTGTTAGCTGCTTGTTCTTTTTCCTTTTGGTAGCGCAGAATAATTGTGTATATAGGGGGTTTGTACTGCCCTGCCATTTTAGCACCTCAAGAAATGAGATAGGCATACTAAAAGCTGTGTAAAATCCAGAAAATGTACCCTAGTTTGTAGACGCTATAACTTTTGCGCAAACCAATAAATATACGCTTATTGACTTTTTTTTACCAAAGACATGTGACCGAATACATTTTGGCCTAAATGTATGACTAAAATTGAGTTTATTGGATTTTTTTATAACAAAAAGTAGAAAATATAAATTTTTTTTCAAAATTTTCAGTCTTTTTCCGTTTATAGCGCAAAAAATAAAAACCGCAGAGGTGATCAAATACCATCAAAAGAAAGCTCTATTTGTGGGAAAAAAGGCAGCATCAATGAACAGGTCTGCAGCCCCAGAGTCGATAAGAGCCTGTATCTCGACAGACGACTCAGCCCAAGAAAGGGTGACCGAAACCAGGGGCTTATCCTTTTGGATAACTGGGGATGAAACAACGCCACCTAAGGTCTGTCCGTGACAGGACCTCAAGGTCCCTGTATGGGGAGGACAAGACTTCAAAAGGTGACCTGGCTGGCCAAAATAAAGGCACAATCTCTCCCTCCTCCTAAAGGTTCTCTCATCCACAGAGAGACGCATGTAACCCAAGTGCATGGGTTCACCTTCACTGACCAACTCGGTACCAGGAGGCATTGGAGGTGAGGGAGGCACGGGTGGGACTGCAAAGCTCGGAGACAAATGTACAGGAGGCTTCCGCAAGCGCTGCTTAACTACTTGCTGCCCGCCCGCTGTCATATGTTCTGGGCCGCCGTCATATAACGGGCGCAGCCTTCCAGGCTGCCGCATCGCTCGGGTCCCGGTGCGCATGCCCGGCGGGCGCGATGTCCGCCGGGCACCCCGCGATTGCCCGGTAACCGAGCAGGACCGTGGATCTGTGTGTGTAAACACACAGATCCATGTCCTGTCAGATGGGAGGAGACCGATGGTATGTTTCTTGTACACCAATCGGTCTCCTCCCCTTGTGAATCCCCTCCCCCCACAGTTAGAATCACTCCCTAGCAACACATTAACCCCTACAGCGCCCCCTCCTGGTTAACCCCTTCATTGCCAGTCACATTTATACAGTAATCAATGCATTTTTATAGCACGGATCGCTGTATAAATGTGAATGGTCCCAAAAATGTGTCAAAATTGTCTGATGTGTCCGCCGCAATATCGCAGTCACGATAAAAATCGCAGATCGCCACCATTACTAGTAAAAAAAAAATAATAATAAAAATGCTATAAATCTATCCCCTTATTTTGTAGACGCTATAACTTTTGCGCAAACCAATAAATATATGCTTATTGCGATATTTTTTACCAAAAATATGTACAAGAATACTTATTGGCCTAAACTGAGGAAAAAATTTGTTGTAAAAAAAAAATAAAAATTTGGATACTTATTATAGCAAAAAGTAAAAAATATTGTGTTTTTTTCAAACTTGTCACTCTTGTTTTGTTTATAGCACAAGAAATAAAAACTGCAGGGGTGATCAAACAACACCAAAAGAAAGCTCTATTAGTGGGGAAAAAATTATATAAATAAAATAAATAAAATAAAAATTTCATTTGGGTACAGTGTAGTATGACCGCGCAATTGTTATTCAAAGTGCGACAGCGCTGAAAGCTGAAAATTGGCTTGGGCAGGAAGGGGGTGAAAATGCCCTGTATGGAAGTGGTTAAAAGAGAGTCTTTCTTTGAGTCTGGCGTCAATGAGGATGGCAAACATAAACAACTTCTCCAGCTTAGTGGGTATATCTCAGGCTATCTCATCCTTGATGGTATCCGAGAGACCATGAAAAAAAGCAGCCACGAGGGCCTTGATCTACGCCAGTGTTTCTCAACTCCAGTCCTCAAGGCGCACCAACAGGTCATGTTTTCAGGATTTCCACTATTTTGCACAGGTGATTTGATCAGTTTCACTGCCTTAGTAATTACCACAGCCGGTTCATCTGAGGGAAATCCTGAAAACATGACCTGTTGGTGCGCCTTGAGGACTGGAGTTGAGAAACACTGATCTACGCAACCTCTGCTGCCACAGTACGGAATTCAATGGCGTAGTAGGCAACAAAAGATAAAAGTGTAGCGCTATAAACTCGACAAATGTGTACATCAAAAACCCATAAGTGCATATGTACAGTAAATAAATTTTGTCAAACCATGTACAGCTATAAAAGTGGATAACACTATGTAGTTAATCAGCAAAACTTTTAGGGGAAACAATGAATAATACACCTTATAAGCAAATATAACAGTGACTAGTATGAAGGAACAGAGACGGTTCCATAAACTCAACAACTCAAATATTATAGAAAAAATCCTATAACTCCCAGGTTCGCAGGTGGGTAGTTTCACCAAATCTGGCAGGTAAGTGGACAGTGGGAGCCATCACCAGAAAATGAAGAGGCTTACTCAATGACCTGAAATGACATATGCCATACAAGTCAAAAAGGCTTAATGACCAACAGGTCTGGGCAGTGTGTCTTGTCAGATGTCATCAGCATACAGCAGAGAAGGGGGTATCAGCATGGCTTCCACATCCATAGACACTCCAACATAAGCCAAACGAGTGGTTCATGTGCCACGCGAGGAGCAAGAAAACTCACATAGCGTGATAACGTTTAAACACTGCATAGGTAGATAGATGATATGGGAATCATTATCGTTAGTCTCAGGAGAGTTGTTACACAGTGTTGTATTACCCAATTCAGGCTTCTTTCTTATCAACAGAACCTGAAAATGAGCCTTCAAAGATCCAGGGTAGAAAAGAATGTAGCGCCTTCGAGTTCTGAAAATAATTTCCAGGGTGTGTAAGAATCGATACAGGCAGCTATAGGGATAGAACAGATGTCCTCTTTGGCAATCTTGTTGTGTCCTGTAGACTGGCCTGTGTATCATCTCAAGGTGCGTTTCAGGAGTGTTTGTAACACCATAGCAAACTGATCCATGCTGTGATCCAGTTCATTCAATCTGGAAAAAATATTACAAACAAGTGGATTGACTGCATCTGCTGAATTCATGGCCTTTGCCTACTGTCAGAAACCATGAAATCAGGCCGAGATAGAAATACAGTTAAGTCACACTTGTTTAATAAAAGTAAAAAGAAGAACAAACATAGTCAAAACATAGCCAAAGTTCAGTAACCAGGAAGGGATAGTCAGCCAAGTCAGAAGTAAGGGATCAATGTAGTGGAAAAGCAAGCAGGATCTGGAGCCAGAAGGGATGTCAGCAAAGCATGTCTTGAACAGGATCGCAGGAGATAGTTTCTGTGATGTTGACCAAGGCGAAGGCAGAGATCCTCTGGACTGGACGGCTTAAGTAGGCAGGACTGACGAGCAGGATATCATCAACAGTTGAGTAACTGTGGAGAGATAGGAGCTGGCAATTAGCCAACAGCTGAGCAGCCAGCTCAGAGAAGGAAGGGCTGAGGCCAGGCCTGACACTCTTCACTAATGTACCTTCGATTGGACACTTTGGCCTCTAAATTTACTGGTGTCAGCGCGACAGGCACTAATCTGACGCTACCTGGGGCAACACAGACCCTAACTGATGCTAAAACCACCGGGTGATCAGGGGGTTAAACCTTTTATTGGGTAATATACGGCGGGTACCCTGACGCTACAAAAAAATAGCTAACTATCCAGCGTTGGTGCAACTTACTGTGAGGTGTCTTCTCTCCTCTCTCTGGAATGGAAAAAAGATGTTCCACGAGGGGAGATGACATTACTTCGCCTGCCTTTGTTTACACTTACAGGCAGGGGAAGGATTTCATTCGCCAGAACTGATCACCAGGTCTAGGCCAGAAATCAATGGCCCGGGCCTAGAGACTGATCGGTTCTGAACAGAATCCAATAGTCGCGACCTCCTAGGGGGCACGCCTGACATACAGCTATGTTGCTTGTCCCAGCCGAGCCAACCTGCCGCGGCTGTCCAGAACTGGTAAAAATTACATTTCCCTTTCAATCTGCAGCCACTGTAATTTTCTAAGAATGCATTGCAATATGGCTACCTGGAGTTGTTCTGTACACAGAGTTCGTACTGACCCCCCCAGAAACATAATTTCCTGCTTGTGTGATTGGCTCAGCAATTTTCCCAGAAGTCTGCCTAAGATACAGGTCAGATTTCAGGCATCCCATGCAACAAAAATGTCATTTTTGGTGAGATACTCCCAGTAGGAACACGTCTAAAGAGATGCAGGCCCAGCAGCTTTCCTCATTGGTACCCTACAGGTGCACACCTGATAGATAATTATGAAATCACTTCCATTAGACCCACTCATCACTGAGGCTCAGAAGAACAAACAGGGATTACTTCAGAATAACAAAAGACAGGAATCTGCAACAGAGGTTGTTATAATCCTTGCAATGTACATAGATCACCCAGAGGGGAAGGTTTTTTCTCAGCAAAAGTGGAGTTACTCTTTAATGGCTGTATGCTGAGTTATTTTGAGGGGACAGCAAATTTACACTGTTATACAAGCTGGACACTCACTACTTTACATTGTAACAAAGTGCCATTTCTTCAGTCTTGTCTTGTCTTGTCTTGTCACATGAAAAGATATAACAAAAATGTGAGGGGTGTACTCACTTTTGTGACATACTGTGAAATACTGTATATCTGCTGTCTTCAGCTTTATATACGGTTTAGAAAGTTCGGATCATGTTAGGAGATTTTCTCTTCCAACACTGCAGTGAAGTCTGGGCATATAGCCAAGACAGCTGATATGAGGAGAGGGGGTGTGTGCCTTTCCTCCAAGGTAGAAACTTTCAGAGCTGATCGTTGAATAGTTCAGGGCTCTGCTAATCTATTTATAGCATCCTCTCAAACACAAAACTCAGGCTGCTTTTATCATATGTGATGGAGAACTTGTCAGGAGTTCTCAGGCTGATAACAGAAGAACGGAGCAGGAGACAGCTATGGGGCATAGTGCTTTGAAGAGAGATAACAAAACACTGCAGATATATATGCTCAAGTTTCATCAATCGGGTTTACATCCACTTTGCATTTATTGATTATTTATTTAAAGTGTAAACAAAAAATATATAGAAAGTAATAAAATAATTCAAAATGAAAAAAAAAAAGTATTAAAGCACCCCCATTATCCCATCCACACGCATGAACACAAATGTGTAAGTCGGGGGGCATATATGTATGTAAATGACATACATGCAAAGTGTCACTGTGAACATCAGAATAATCATTCTGTAATCAGACACTCTTATGATTGGCACAACTCTACTTTACTATATATCCAAGAAGGTAACATATGCATCCAGTATGGCTGAAAAGCTTGCTGTGTCACTCTATGACCATCATTACACTACAGCACTAAGGTGTTCTCCATGCTCCCCCTGTAAGTTTACCAACCACCCCACCCAGCTAGCAGTTCCTAAAACATTATACAAACTTACTGAACAGAAATATAGGGGGTGTATACATGCAGCTGCAGGGGTCGGGAATGCCTCAGCCACTAATAATTAACCCAGCACAGTGACAGCTTCCTGGCGGGATTGTTCAGGTGGGTGTGGACTAGGATACGAAACACACCTAGCTCATCCCTATTCACCAATAGAGTCTCCAAGAGATAAAACAAACTGTCAAGAAATGTACTTTTCCAGTAACTAATAAACACTGAAATATCATTTTTTGGTGGACTGACCCTTTAATACGATGTCTAGAAAACTGTTCCAGGGAACTGGTGCAAGGAAAGTGCAGACTCAGACAGCAATATCTTTGGATTAGAAGAGAGCATTATCTGCCAAGCTCTTTGCAGCCAATCAATATTAAGAACTTTGTAATGTATCTGTAGATGTATTTATAGGAGCTATGATAAGTGAACATATTGCTGTAAATCTGAACACAGCTGCAGTTCCAAATAAGAGCAGATGCTTGGGTTCACTTACCAGTCTGCGCGGATGATGAGAAAAATTGCTGACATAAGCAGAGTATACTTTACGGAGCATACTGTAGAAAATGCTGAGTCAGGCAATGTAGGTGGAAGGCTGGGCCATACCTAGGACCTCCAAGGAAAACCTGGGGCAGTGATGTCAAACCTTCGCACTCCAGATGTTTTGGAACTACATTTCCCATGATGCAGGGTATGCTTTTCCCATATTACAAAATGTGAAAAATGCTCTTTCACATTCAATTTTAAAAACAGTTTCCTGTAATCTTTTCAGTGTGGAACACATTATGAGAAAATTATAGGGGCTTCCACAACTAGTTTCCTGGCATTAAATATTTAGGAGTCAGGGCTGGTGCTACAGCTAGGCGAACTGGGCATCCACAGCCGCTGGTTTCCCTATTCTCCGTCAGCTTCCTAACACTCCAGTGGCTTCTGCACACTCTGCGCTGGCGTTCCGCATAAAGCTACAGAATTGGATGATGTTAGGTGGAGACGAAGCCGTCTCCTGCAAACTTCAGCCAATCCGTGAAGAAGAGGTATCCAGCCAATGAGGTGCCATGCAAGTTGTGCTGTGCGCAACATCACTTCCTCCCAGCTTCACAGTCAGTTTACACACGGAACTAACGTTGACAAGGAGTTGAGAAAGAATCCCTGCACAGGCTGCATTTGCCGATATGTTAACAAATGTATCAGTAGCTGGACTTGGACTGCAAATCATATGCTTTTTTAATATAATGGTATCATCATGGTGATATATTTTTTATATAGGCGCACAGTTAAATAATAAAAAAAATCAAACTGTGTGACAGATTGACAGATCACCCTACCCCAATTTTTCCTAGCAGAGAGGTGAAAAGCAGCCCTGCATAGGCTGCATTTGCTGAGATCAGAAATCCTTAAGTATTTGTATTGAAAAATATTTGTTTTTTAAAATAATTATGTTATTATGTCAATATACTTTTTCTAATGGCAAATAGTGAAATATTTAAAAAAAAGTTTCATTCTAACAAACAAAAAAAAAAAAAAAACCACTAACAGGGTGCCCTCCTCCATTTATGCTAATATTTGATCATTCAGGTCTTAGCAATCATTTGGCTTTTAATTTAATGGTGTCCCACTGTGAAAACCATGGATGTTATCCTAGGAATTGTTTTTTTGTTTTTTTTTTTAATATAATGGTATATATATAATATATACATAATATAATGGTATAGTGTAGGAAAAATAAAAAAAAAGTGCCATTATATATAGAACCCCTGGCAAAAGGTATGGAATCATTACTCTTGGAAAATTTTAATTTAATTGTTTAATTGTGTAGAAAAAAAGTAATTACAGACATGCCTCAAAACTATTTTCTATTAAAGGAGAAGTCTAGCCTAAGCTTGTTTGGCTGGGCTTCTTCTATAAGTCACAGGAGTGCAATTCGTTTGGCACCCCTGTGACCCGTTTTCAGCAGAGAGCGGACTGAATCCGCTGTCTGCTGATGTCACAAGAATTAGTCCAGGCACTGCGTCATCGTGACAATGGAAGTTGGGATCAGCCAGGTGTCTGGACTGACACCCGTCTCAGCCTCTCAGCGAGCCGCTGAGAACCTGAGACGGCCGCTCCCCACCCCTTCACAGCACAGCGCTCCAATAAACATGGAGGAGCAGAGCGAAGAGATGCTGATTGACAGTCAGTAGCTCTCTGCTCTGGGAGCTGTGAGAACCTAGCCATCTGCGATGTTCGATCGCTCGGTTCTCAGTGTAGAGGTGTCGGGGAACAGATGCAGCATCGGACCGATGCTGCATCCACCTAGATAAGTATGATGGGGAAAAAACCCCAAACCCATACTTCTCTTTTAACATTCCAACCTTCTGGCTTTAAGAAACACTTAAAAAAATAAAAAAAGATAGAACACTGTAGACAATTGCAACTTGTTTTGCAGATCAAGCAGAGGAAAAAAATATTGAATCACTCAATTCTGAGGAAAATATTATGGAATCACTATGTACTTTGCAGTTTTAAAACAAACATCTGCATCAGATTTCATCTGCCAATTAGTCTGCAGTTAAAAAAGAGTGCACGCACACGTTGGTGAGCTTTTGCACCAACCTGGTTGACATGAATCATGGCTCCAACATGAGAGATGTCAGTTGAAACAAAAGAGAGGTTTATAAAATTTCTTCAAGAAGATAAATCATCACGGAATGATGCAAAAGATGTTGGTTGTCCCCAGTCAGCTGTGTCTAAACTCTGGACCAAGTACAAATCAAAGGGGAAGGTTGTTAAAGGGAAGCATACTGGTAGACCAAGGAAGACATCAAAGTGTCAAGAAAACTTAAAGAAAATGCACAACAAAAAAATGAGGAACATACAGTCAGGTCCATAAATATTGGGACATCGACACAATTCTAATCTTTTTGGCTCTATACATTACCACAATGGATTTGAAATGAAATGAACAAGATGTGCTTTAACTGCAGACCTTCAGCTTTAATTTGAGGGTATTTACATCCAAATCAGGTGAATGGTGTAGGAATTACAACAGTTTGTATATGTGCCTGCTACTTGTTCGTTTCATTTCAAATCCATTGTGGTGGTGTATAGAGCCAAAAAGATTAGAATTGTGTCGATGTCCCAATATTTATAGACCTGACTGTATGGTCAGAAATTGGATGTTTCAATGTCTGTGACTGAACTGTAACGCCTAAAGGAAATGGGATTTACAGATTTACATACAGAAAAACCAAACAAAAACCATCGTTAACACCTAAACAAAAAAAAAACAAGGTTACAGTGGGTTAAAGAAAAGCAATCATGGACTGTGGATTGTGGATGACTGGATGAAAGTGATATTTAGTAATGAATCACGAATCTGCATTGGGCAGGGTGATGATGCTGGAACTTTTGTTTGGTGCCGTTCCAATAAAATGTATGAAGACGACTGCCTGAAGAAAACATGTAACTTTCCACAATCATTGATATGGGGTTGCATGTTAAGTAAAGGTATGGGGAAGATTGAGATTTTGGACACTTTTCTTATTCCATCAATTAAAAGGATGTTTGGTGATGATGACATCATTTTTCAGGATGATAATGCATCTTGCTATAGGGCAAAACTTTCCTTCAAGAAACATATATAATTTCAATAGCATGACCTGCAAATAGTCTGGACCTCAATCCAATTGAAAATCTATGGTGGAAATGAAAGAAAATGGACCATGACAAGACTCTGCAAAGATAATCTGGCAACTGCAATAAGAGAAAATTAAGGCCGGATTGATGAAGAATACTGTTTCTCGATAGTTAAATCCATGCCTCGGAAAATTCAAGCTGTTATAAAAGCCAGAGGTGGTGCAACAAAGTACTAGTGGTGTACTGTAGAGTTTTTTTCATGATTCCATAATATTTTCCTCATAATTGAGTGATTCCATATTTTTTTCCTCTGCTTGATCTGCAAAAACAGTTGCAATTGACTACAGTTTTCTTTCTTTTTTATTTTTGCAAGTGTTTCTTAAAGCCAGAGGGTTGGAATGTTAAATGAAAATAGTTTTGAGACATGTCTGTGATTAGTTTTTTTTCTACACAATTAAGCAATTGAATGAACATTTTCCAAGAGTGGTGATTCTATACTTTTTTCCAGAGGTTGTACAGTGGGTAAAATAAGTATTGAACACGTCACCATTTTTCTAAGTAAATATATTTATTAAGGTGCTATTGACATTACATTTTCACCACATGTCAGGAACAACCCATGCAATCCATACAAACAAAGAAAACATAACAAGTAAGTTCAGAAATTAAGTTATTAGTGAGATTTGCATTTATTTAAAAAACAGTATTTATATTTTTTTGCTTCTGTGATATGACTTCCTGTTAGAGGGTGGCTATTTTTGTTCTCCATGGTCTCTCTGTATGTAGGAATGTAGCCACCCTCTGTTGATCACCCCTGAGACTAGAGACTATGGAGTGTGCACTATGGGATTTGTAGTGTGCATAGAACACTGCATATGACTAAACTAAAGTGCACTGCTTGTTCCAAACAAACAGAAGTGGGGAGGAAAAAGGAGAGGTTCAAAGCCTTTAAAAGGAGGCAGAAAAACACAGTAAGAAACAATTTAATGAAAAATAGCTTACAAGGAGCTAGTGGTGGTGTGTTTATGGTAAACATAGCCCCTTTCCTAACATTACATAGAAGGGGAAAGTTAGAATTTTTAAGCAAGGCAAAAAAGTTAAGAAGCAATTAATATTGTATTTTTTGTATCACAATAATAAAACAACATTGTATCAAACCTGCTCATTAAACAGTGTCTCTTTGTGATATAACAAATACAGCCACAAAAAATTATCACAATAGCAAAAAACTAAGTGTACAAAATACCACAGTTCAAATGTTTGTCATAATTAGTTCAACAAACTAGAAACTCTGGTGCATGCTGTGATCAGCAACACTTGAAATTAATAATTTACCCTTGCACCCCTCCCCCCCTTCCTCCAACCACAGCTCTTACTTTTGCATGCTCTTTTTTGCATCCCTCTCCCCTTGTCCAAGCCATGGCACTCCCTTCTGCTTTTACCTCTGAACCTCCCCACCCACAGCTCTCAACTTCAAATCCCCTTCTCCCTCTACATCCTTCAGAACTGTATCCCTTCCCCTTTCTTCCATCTACAGCTCTCACCTATGTACACCCCAACCTTCTCTCTTCAAAGCCTCTCCACCACTTAACGTCTGTTATGAATTTTAGGAGGGACCCCACAAAAAACAAAAAAAAAAGACATGGCGTCCCCCCAAACAAATTTGGGTGTCCCTGGGTGACGTCATTGACCAAATATGGCCATGATCCTATTTTGTCAATGAAGTCATGGAGGATGCTCACCATATTTGGTCAATAGGGTCACCTAGGAGACCCTGCCCTTTTGGCTACAATTAGGCAGGGGTCCTTTTAGTTTTAAAGGGGGCATCCAGACTAAAATAATTCCTCCCTTGCAGGTGATTGAACCAGACTTGTAGGGAGAAGTTACAGTGTACTTGTTTGAAGTCTGGGATGCCAAACAGGGCCAGTGTTATGCCCCGTACACACGGTCGGACTTTGTTCGGACATTCCGACAAAAAAATCCTAGGATTTTTTCAGACGGATGTTGGCTCAAACTTGTCTTGCATACACACGGTCACACAAAGTTGTCGGAAAATCCGATCGTTCTAAACGCGGTGACGTAAAACACCTACGTCGGGACTATAAACGGGGCAGTGGCCAATAGCTTTCATCTCTTTATTTATTCTGAGCATGCGTGGCACTTTGTCCGTCAGATTTGAGTACACACGATCGGAATTTCCGCCAACGGATTTTGTTGTCGAAAATTTTATATCCTGCTCTCAAACTTTGTGTGTCAGAAAATCCGATGGAAAATGTCCGATGGAGCCCACACACGGTCAGAATTTCCGACAACACGCTCCGATCGGACATTTTCCATTGGAAAATCCGACCGTGTGTACGGGGCATTAGACTATTCTGCGCCCTAGGCAAGACCAGCTACTTGCACCCTCCCCCCCCCAAAAAAAAGTGGGCAGAGGGAGGGTGATCAATTACAGTGTTTTGTTTTATATATATTTCCTGGACCTCCCCATGTCAGCCTACTATGGGTCAGGTCCACCCCCTCTGACCCCTCCAGGATCACCTTTTTTCTAGCCCATTAAGGGCGGCTGACGGACTAGCTCCATGTTCTTTTTTCGTCCTCACTCCTTTTAAAAAAAAATGTACATATATATATATATATATATATATATATTACAAAGTGAGTGAAGAATATGGGTCGAAGTAACGTCAGTCCCGTTCGGGTTCAGCCTCTCCCGGTACTGAAGACCCCAGATGGGCTGTAAATCTCCCAAGGAGGTGGGTTCCCTTGGTGCAGAGACATAAGCTATACAGTTTAAATAACTGTGTTGTTAGGCAGCTAGGAGCAGGCAGGTTTTGTGGGGCTGTTTATGGCAATGGCAAGTGTGCAAAGGCACTTTTGCTTTGTTTCCTTACCTTCCCTGGTGTCTGGCGGTCTTCTGGGTTCAGTAGTGCGCCCCTCGTGTGTCTCAGCAGCGCTGAGCTGGGCGGGTGAGTCACGGCCCCCCCTCGTCTGGTTGCCTAGCAACTGCCGGGACGCTCCTTGCTGATTGGTGGCGCTGCCTGGTCTTAGGGGGCGGTTCTCTCACACTCTGGGCTTGCCTGTATTCCCCCTTCAGCGGTGTCCGGCTTCCCGGCTCCAGCTCGTCAAGCTGCTGCTCTGCTGAAGGTAGGCTCTTCCTTCTACTACTGTTTCCATGCTAACTGTCGTTTATACTGCGGTGCAAGTTCTCTTCTCTGATCCTCACCCTTGCCTTCCAGGTCTATCTGCCTGCCTGTTTGCTCTGCCTGTTTTTTGCACTGAAGACCCCATTTTAAAGGTTTTTACCTTTTTACCTATACCTTTTTATTTTTTATGTAATGTATATATATATATATATTTTTTTTTTTTTTTGGCATGTGTGTATTTTTGTATGCATATGTACAGGGATTTTATTTTTAGATTTTATATTTTTTATTTTTCTTTATTTTTCATTTTTTAAAAGAGAGCACCTCTTCTGTCTTTTCGCAGAGAGAAAAGCCCAGTGCGGGATAAACGCCGGCAAAGAGGTTCTAAATCTGCTGCGATGTCTCAGAAAAGCAAGAAAAAAAATCGAGACATGTCAAGTCGCATGCAGCTACGTGCTCCTCCACGGTCTCAGTATTCCAGATCCCCTTCTCCAGAGCCTCATTGTAGTCGCTCGCACCTGACCCAAGAGGGATCAAGCCATTGAAAAGCCTCTAAAAAGACCAGATCTGGTCACAGGCACAGGAGGCGGTCTTCCTCTTCAACTAGGTCCTCCAGGCTGTTGGGCCTGTTCAGCTGAGGTCCTTCCAGGAAAGTTGGTTTGCGCTTCTTGTCTTAAGGAGGCTGTGTGAGACAACGCATCAAAGGCTCGTGAGGTGAAGTCCTATATTAAGTTCGCAGTCAAGGAGGGGCTAAGAGGTGCATCTAAGAAAAACGCCCGACCAGCATCTTCTTATGCAGATTCGGATTTGGAGGCAGGTGGGGAAAATGATTCCTGATTCCTCTGAGGCCGAGGTGGCGCCTGAATCACGTACCTTCGATTTTGCGTTAGTCCCCCCCTTTGGTGGAGGCAGTGAAAGATGCATTGCAGTGGCAGGAAGAGACCCCTCCACCAAAAAAACAATGGAAATCCTTGCCTTCCTTTCCCCTCATTTTTGAGATCCAAGAGATACTGGAGGATGAGTGAGCTAGGCCGGAAAAGAAGCTCAACATTCTTAATAGATTTTTAAAGTTGTATACATTCAGTTTAAAGGATGCAGAGTTATGGGACACTACCCCTAGGGTAGTGGCACACTACCCCTAGGGTGGATGCTTCACTACAGCAATTGGCCCACCATATCTCTCTACTGTTAGAGGATTCAGTCTCTTTTAGGGATCCCATGGATGGTAGAGTGGATACACTTTTAAAGCGGTTGTATTCAGTGGCGGGGGGCGGCGTGCAGGCTGGCGTTGGCCCTCACTTCTGTAGCAGCAGCCCTCAAAACATGGGTGTCAGAATTGGATGATTATTCCACGGAGGAGCTTGGAGCTGGCAGTTCTTCGCCCCTGCAATTCATTAAAACAGCTGTCGAATTCCTGGCAGAAGCACCCGTTGACCAGGTCAGAATGACGGCGAAAATCATGGCCCACTCCGTGACAGCCCAAAGGGCGTTGTGGTTAAGACACTGGGCGGCAGACAATTCTTTGGAGCAGAGCCTATGTTCGGTGCCATTCGATGGTAAGCTACTTTTCGGTAAACCCTTGAAGTCAGCGATCCAACATCTCTCCGGGGGCAAATCGGGCCTAATTCCACAAGAAAGGAGAAGACAGCGGCAGCCCTTTCGTCTGGCAAGAAGGTTCCTACAGGCCTGGCAGGCCATTCTCCAGGCAATGGAGACCAGCTGGTTCATCCTTTCCGAAGGCTTACAAGTCCAAACCTAGCCAAGCCCCTAAGGTCTCCGATAAGGCCTTCTAAAGGTTTCTCCGCCCAAGACCCCTATGTGGGAGCGAGGCTCGCTCAGTTTGAGAGGGTTTGGGCGGACAAAGTTCAGGACACATGGGTTTTGGCCATAATTCGAGATGGCTATTGTCTCGAGTTTGGGTCAAGACCTCCGCAGTCCCCGTTTATGGAAATCCGAGTTATGGCATCTTCAGAGAAGAGGCAGTGTTTGCAAACTTATATAGAAGGATTGCTAATGGCGAGAGCCATCCTCCCGGTGCCAAAATGAGAATGGGGTCTAGGAGTCTATTTTCCCCATTGTTTCTAGTAACAAATGCTTCGGGAGGCTTCAGGCCAGTGTTAGATCTAAAGGCCCTAAATTCCTATACAAGGGTCCCACCATTTAAGATAGAGTCGTTGGAGACAATCATATCCGTGGTGAAAAAAGGAGACTGAATGGCCTCCATCGATCTAGCGGATGCCTATTTACTTGTTCCCATCCATCCATCTCATCATCAATTTCTCAGATTTTCGGTGGAAGGCTCTCACTACCAGTTTCGTTGCCTCCCATTTGGCCTTTGCACAGCACCCAGAACCTTCTCAAAAGTGCTTGCAGCCGTCATCGCAATCCTCAGGGTCAGAGACGTTCAAATTTTCCATTATTTGGATGACCTGTTACTGCTAGCCTCTTCAGAACAGCTTCTTCTACAACATGTGGCCCTCACCTGCGAAACGCTTGCTCAGTTCGGCTGGCTAATCAACTATCAAAAAAGCCAAATGCAGCCAACCCAGGTTTTAGAATATCTAGGGGTGAAGTTCAACACAATTCGGGGTCGAGTCTTTCTCCCCCAGAGGAAAATTTGGGACATTCAGATCCAAACCAGGAGAGTAATGGCCAGTTCTTTCCTTGTAGCAAGGGAATGCATGCGCTATCTTGGGGTGTTATCAGCCACAATCCTGGTAGTCCCATGGGCCAGGTGGAGAAGAAGGAGGTTTCAGTGCAATTTCCTTCTTGGGATCATGGGATCGTCACTCCATGATTCAGAGGATACGCATTCCGATTTCGATAAGTCACTCTCTGGTTTGGTGGACAGTCTCACACAACCTTGCCTGGGGTGTATCCCTTCGGCCTCTGGATCCGGTAGTGCTGACTTCTGCTGTCTTCTGGGTTGGGGAGCTCACTGCCTGGGCCAGCAGGCTCAGAGCCAGTGGCCCCCCCACGTGTCGCAAATGTCAAACTTCCTAGAGTTGGAGGCGCGTTCCGACTGCTCTTGAAAGATCAAGCTGTCAAAATACTGTCGGACAACAAGACCACTGTCGCTTACGTGTCCCGTCAGGGGGGCACCAGGAGTCATGCCCTACTTCAAGTCACATGCCAGATATTCCTGTGGGCGGAGAGAAATCTTGTATCCCTGACAGCAGCCTCCTAGGGGCCCTAGAATGTCTTGGCAGACCATTTGAGTTGGAGCTTTTTGGATCCTGGCAAATGGGCCTTGAATCTGAAATACCTGCGAAGGATCTTCAAAGTCTGGGGGTTACCTGCAATAGACCTTATGGCATAAGGGAGGAACTCCTAGCTTCCTTGCTTCTTCTCCTGAACATACCATCCACAAGCTTACGGCCAAGATGCTTTGTCTAAGCCGTGGAGCTTTCCCCTGGTGTATGTGTTCCCTCCGCTTCCTTTAATCCTCAAGACCCTATTGAAGATTTACAGAGAGAAGGTCACAGCCATAACATTTCTACTGTTTTGGCCCAGAAGGCCATGGTTCCCGCTGGTGTGGAGGATGAAGATGTGTCAACCGATCCCACTGCCAACTTGTCAGGATCTCCTGCTCCAGAACGGAAAATGTCATCCGAACCCCAGGAGGCTGAAGCTAATGGAGTGGAAATTGAAAGGAGATCTCTGAAGGATTTGGGCCTCTCAGAACGAGTGTTAAGTACCTTATTACAGGTTCATAAAAAATCTACAAATTCGACCTATCACCGGGTTTGGAAAGCTTTCTGATGCATCACTGCAGAGAGGGGCTGGGAGCCCGAATCCCCTTCAGTCTCAAACATTTTGGAGTTTCTCTAGCAGGGACTGGATGATGGCCTGGCCTATAATTCCCTGAGGGTCCAGATTTCTGCCTCTCGGCTATGGCGAATTCCAGATGGGTCCTGTCATGGTCAGTTTTCTGAAGGCAGCCATTAAAATCAGACGTCCCCTGAAGTCCTACTTTCCCAAATGGGATCTGACTCTAGTCTTGAAAGCCTTGCTGGCTCCTCCTTTTGATCTCACATTGTCCTGTTCATTATTTCACCTAACCTTGAGGACAGTGTTCTTGACGGCCATTGCCTCCGCCAGGAGAGTATCTGAATTATGAGCCTTTTCATCTAAAGAGCCTTTTTGTGTGATTTTTCCCAATAAGATTATTCTCAGACCAGTTACTAGCTTCCTACCAAGGGTCTCTACTGCCTTTCACATGAATTAGGAGACTATCCTGCCAGCCTTCACTGTGGACCAGTTGCAGGGTGATTGGAAGAGACTAGACTTGGTCTCCTCTATTTCAGCTTACTTAGAGCGGACTGAAGAGTTTCGGAAGCAAGATCAACTTTTCATCATTTCTATGGGGCCTAAAAAGGACATGGCGGCTCCACCTAGGATTGTCTTATCCTGGATTGTGAAGACCATCCAGATCGCTTACGAGTCTCTGGGCCTTCCCTCTCCTGCGGAGATCAGAGCGCATTCAACCAGGGGTATGGCAGCATCATGAGCAGCTTATGCAAAGGTGTCGCCTGAGATAGTGTGCAGAGCAGCAAGTTGGAGTGCACCCAACACTTTTATCCAGCATTATTGGCTAAATGTAGCCTTCTCTCCTACGGAAACGTTTGGTTCTTCTATTATTTCTGTGGCTGTCGGCCATTAAATTTATGAAGCAGCAGTTTGTTCTCTGAGTTGTTTGTTCTTTCTTTCCCTCCCTTATCGAAGGTTGCTTGGTACATCCCATAGTAGGCTGACATGGGGAGGTCCAGGAATAAGGAAAATTGTTTCCCATACTTACCGTAATTTTCCTTTCCTGGGTCCTCCCCATGTCAGCCGGGGATTCCCGCCCTATCTTCCGTCGCGAAGAAGGGTGTTTGAACATGGAGCTGGTCCGACAGCCGCCCCTTATGGGCTAGAAAAAAGGTGGTCCTGGAGGGGTCAGAGGGGGCAGACCTGACCCATAGTAGCTGACATGGGGAGGATCCAGGAAAGGAAAATTACGGTAAGTATGGGCAACAATTTTTCTTAATATATATATATATATATATATATATATATGGAATTTGCACTACGTGTCGGTCAAAAGCTATGCAATCCACACATATGAAGAAACCAAAACAAATAAGTTCAGAAATTAAGTTATGTGTAATAAAATGGAATGACACAGGGAAAAAGTATTGCACGCATGAAGAAAGGAAGGTGCAAAAAGGTATGGAAAGCCAAGACACCAGCTGAAGTATATCAGTAATTAGAAAGCAATCCTGCCCCTTGTCAGTGCAAATTAATATCAGCTGGTTTAGCCCCAACTGATGGCTTATAAAAAGGTGTCTCATTACCAATGTGTCACACAAGACACGTCTCATGATGGGTAAAAGCAAAGAGCTCTCTCAAGACCTTCACAAACTTATTGTTGCAAAACATACTGAGGGCATTGATTACAGAAGGATTTCTAAACTTCTGAATGTTCCAGTGAGGACTGTTGGGGCCATAATCGGGAAGTGGAAAGAACATAATTTCACCATAAACCGGCCATGGCCAGGTGCTCCTCACAAGTTTTCTGACAGAGGAGTGAAAAAAAATGATCAGAAGAGTTGTCCAAGAGCCCAGGACCAATTGTGGAGAGCTTCAGAAAGACTTGGAATTAGCAGGTACAATTGTTTTAAAGAAAACAATAAGTAATGCACTCAACCACCATGGCCTGTATGCATGCTCAGCACGCAAGACTCTATTGCTGAAGAAAAAGCATGTTGAAGCTTGTTTTATTAAAGTTTGCTGCACAACATTTAGACAAGTCTGTGAAATACTGGGAGAATAGTCTGGTCAGATGAGACCAAAATTGAACTCTTTGGATGCCTTAATACAGACCATGTTTGGAGGTGAAATGGCACTGCACATCACCCCAAAAACACCCCTAAAACAACAGTGAAGTTTGGAGGTTGGAACATCATGGTGTGGAGCTGTTTTTCAGAATACAGTACTGGCAAACTTCATATAGTTGAAAGAAGGATGAATGGAAAAATGTACCAAGACATTCTTGATGAAAATCTGCGGCCATCTACCAGGATGATGAAAATGAAATGAGGGTGGACATTTTAGCAAGACAATGATCCCAAACACAAAGCCAAGGAAACTCAATTGGTTTCAAAGAAGGAAAATAAAGCTGCTAGAATGGCCCAGTCAATCACCTGACTCGCATCCAATAGAAAATCTATGGAAAGAACTAAAGATCAGAGTTCATTGAAGAGGTCGAAGGAACCTTCAAGTATTAAAGACTGTGTGGAAGAATGGGCCAAAATCACACTTAAACAATGCATGCAACTAATTTCTGTATGGAGGCGTCTTGAAGCTGCCGTTACCAACAAAGTACTTTGTATGAAGTATTAAATACATTTCAATTAACGCGTTTAAAACTTTTCCCCGTGTCATTCCTGGGGTATACCTGGTGTATATATTGTTATTAAATGTTGCCCATTTTTAGAGCTAACAGGCAAAATGTTATTAAACAAGCATTGGAAGCTTGGCACTGCCTTGGAGATATGTACCAATGAAAAAAAAATGATAAAAAATGCCATACAGCAGGGAGATGGTCTTTTCATGCGACATTGAGGACAACATTAAAAAACACACAAATTTGGTGTTATGGAATAGTTAAATTTTCAAAAACAGTCTTAGGGGGTTATTTACGAAAGGCAAATCCACTTTTCACTACAAGTGCAAACTACAAGTTTAAAGTGCACTTGAAATTGCACTGAAAGTGCACTTGGAAGTGCAGTCGCTGTAAATCTGAGGGATCGATCTGAAATGAGGGGAAGCTCTGCTGATTTTATCACCCAATCATGTGCAAGCTAAAATGCTGTTTTTTATTTTCCTTGCATGTCCCTTTTGGATCTACAGCGACTGCACTTCCAAGTGCACTTTGCACTTGTAGTTTACACTTGTAGTGCAAAGTGGATTTGCCTTTCGTAAATAACCCCCTTAGTGACAGCTTACACTGGCAGCACATACTGTATTTAGCTTAGCCGACATACAGCAGCTCTATCCCAATCTGATTCATTTCAGGAGAGCAACCTGGGAAATGACTGCTGCCTCCCTCTACAGGAAAGGTAAATAAAACAATAACCCCTCATCAGTGCACCAGTGGACATTACCATTAAAAGTAACCAGTTTTGGGAGTGCATAGGGTTCTTTTCCTAGCAAACACTGACCTGGAGTGAATCACAAATTCTGACAAACAAAACAATTATTTTATCTCTAGCAAGCACTGAAGGGGGCCTGGAACAGCCTTTTCTCCACAAAAAAAATAATTCAGCCCTTCTTTTACCTTTCCTTTCTGACGTCCAGTAAGACTATTAACATAGCAATATTATTAACACTTGAGAAGATATCTTCTTTAAAACTCTCCACTATTCCTATTTTGGACTCATTGTCATTTTTCTTCTCTGAATTTCAATTTTTGAAAAGCATTTCCATATACTGCACCTTCTTGTAGTACTAGTCTTTATACATATCTGACTATTTTTAAACACACTATCCTGAGCTATTCAATAAAACAACAGACACAAATCAAACAAATATGAGAATGTTGCATTCAAATCCCAAACACACACAAAAATATCAGCATTCAGTTGGACAGGCATCAGGGTTGATTTACTAAAACTGGAGAGTGCAAAATCTGGTATAGCTCTCAATAGAAACCAGTCAGCTTCCAGGTTTTATTGTCAAAGCTTAATTAAACAAGCTGAATTTAGAAACTGATTGGCACAGCTGCACCAGGTTTTGCACTCTTCAGTTTTAGTAAATCAACCCCATTATATTACCAATCTACATGTTCATAGTCTTTACTATCCTATTACAGCAGCTGACCAGTTCAAACTGCAGAGGAATTTAATTTAGTAATGCCACAGTCCTGCCAAAAGACAACTTTTTCTTGTCAGACATCTCCCTCTCTGGTTTAACAAGCCCCTTTCTTCCTCCACACTACTGAGGAGTCTTTTGTGGTGTGACCATTACTCATTTAAACCAGCATTGAGCTCTGGATTGGTAGACATAAAGGGCATTTTCACTATCAGAAAAAAGTATCTAAAAGGCATTTTAGATTTAAATTCACCAACAATCATAAAATACAGGTGGTACTGAACTTAAAGGAGAAGTATAACCAAAGCTATTTTGGCTATACTTCTCTTGTAGATAACAGGAATGCAGTTCCTGATATCCACTAAGTGCTTCTTAGTGAGGGAGACTCACGATATCACAACCCCTGCACCCTCTTCCATCCAGCCTCCACCCAGTATTCTCCAGAGTACTTCTTCAGACCAAAAGAACAGGAAACCCCAGACTTTAGGGATTACCTCCCCCAACCAAAGCCATGGCTGGGACCTTGATAACCATGCAGCAACGTCTGACCTGACTGCCCAGATTGGAAGAGGCCTCATATAAGGGTCTCCTCTAGCAGGTCTCACCCAGGATCCAACGAGGCCCTGCTCTGGTGCTTTATGGGCCCATAATTGTTATTTATGGTCTTTCCAACCAACTCCAGAGATTGGCTGAATTTCCATAAATATTCAAGCTGCTCTCCCATTCTTCCTCCCACTGTAATTCTACAACCTACAACCAGAATGCAGGGGGGAAGCAATCAGACCAGCAACCCAGGCTAAAGCTCCACTGATTACAGAGGAGCTAAACTTAATTTACCTAGAAACCTGCTCTAACTAGGAGGGTGCTACACTTGAAAAGTGAAACTCTGTGATATCACAGAATACAAGAGTACAAGAATACACAGAACACAAGAGGTGACAGTCCTGCCCAGAAGCACTATGTAAAGCCTACTTAATCTATCTGCAGCTGTTTTTGTTAAGTCAGTGGATTCGCAGGTTTTAGCAGAAATGAATTGGTCCCTGGACAGCATAGCAGTTTACAAATTGCTTCTATTGCTTGCCTGGAGTTTCTTCATATTGCCCCACAGCGGTGTCTGCACATCAGTGAACTATTCTCGATTAGCCGCCAAATTTACCTAAGGATTTCACTGTCATTATCTCGAATATAAACGAAGCCATGGGTGGTAGTTCGTCTCTCCATGTCATTGTGTCAACTGGATAACATTAAACTACATCTGCAAATAGCCCAGCCATGCAAAAATTGACTGCAGCTTCTATCGGTGTTATGTCCTGTGTGTTGAGATGACAGAGGCTTGTGTTAATGGAACACAAGCATTACACAAACCACAGAGATAAAAGAAGACCTAGAACAGGAGAGTGTGTGATTGGGAAGCCTCTGGATGGATGAATACTGACAGTATGTTTGTTGGAAGAAACACAGTGTCGAGAGGTGTCTGGCAATTTGTTCCAAATGGGATCAAATTTATTCTCAGGCGTCTGTGGGGACTTTGCTAGGATGTCTCCAGCATCGTCTGAGGAGGGAGAAGGATGGGCTCATCCCTTCAGATTCATTATTCAAGATAAACTTTCATCCTCCTGTTACTCCACTCAGGCATGTTGTCTGCAGGTGAAGAATCGCAGCTGATGTTGGCAATCAATGCACCTAAACAAGACAGATGTTGGTAGAGGGAAATGATCTGCACAAGGTACAATGTTACAAGGAGCTAGGATCTAAAAGCCAGATATGTCAATCTTCGTATTAAGCAAGTTTTAGATGAGATGTATTTGTAATAAATGGGGAGCACTTTTGTGGACACATGATGGCTATGGTTTATTTTCCTTCGCAGCTTGTCTTTATTTGACACTATGGCCTAACAAACACAATTTTAATATTCCCTAAGACATCTCTTTGTCTCCTTTGCTCTTTAGGCTTGGTCTCTTGGACTGACATACAGTAAGAGCTCCCCAAAAATGTCACACGGAGTCAGAAATAAATGCGATTTTACTTGTTCAGAAACACAAAGTCCAAACTACAGTACAGGGCCATGCTCGTCAATCAAATTATTGACAGTGATCACTGGTGTTAACAATTACAGCTCCAACCCGCTTTTCTATGACTGTTTGCAATTGTAGCCAGTCTACGGTGCTAATTAATGTGCCATGTGCAAATAGACCAAACTAACAGAGATATGCTTCAGGCCCTGGGGAATTGAAGGTGTTTAGGCAGCAAACAGAATGTAGGCTTGTTTGAGAAGGCAACATTCTACAAACAAATAAAAAATAGCCTCAAAACCAAGAAAAGAAAAGGAAAAAAAAACACTTTTAAGGGAAAAGAAGGTGTACAGCAAGGATGACAATAAAAGATGCCAAAGCTGACTGCACAAACATAGACGTTTTATGCTTAGGTGGCTTTTATCGGACTAACATAGTTATTGGAAAACTTCAACAGAAAAACAATTGCTATAAAACCTCAAAAACAAATGTCTCAACTAAGTTCAAATAATAATGTATACTGTAATTACATTGGTATCTGCAGTGCCAAATTTATACTTCCACCTTCTGTAGGCCAACTGTATTGTGATGCTCTTCTACAATAGGAATGAAGCAATAAATAACCCAGCCCCCTTTCTATAAAATGGTAGACTCACAGGAACCATATTGCCAGTGTGTTAAGGAGAGCTGAAAATTTTGTACATGGAGAGATACTGTTTTTTTTTTGCATTTATTTATTTGGCATTGGTACGTGTCCCCCATGGCAGTGCCCAGCTTCATATACTTTTGTTTTGACAGTATTTTTCTTATTAGCCCTATAAATTGGCAGAATTGAATAACACTATTAACCGCACCCTATAGACTTTAGTGAGGTTTGCCGTAGAGTTTGCAAACTTCAAACACTATTTGCAAACTGTCCTCGAAAGGAACTAATGCACATATGCCCAATCCTGTTCCCCACTTCCCCAGTCAGTTGGCTAATCCTAGTATCACACTAAGGCTGGGTTCACACTAGTGCGAATTTGCAATAGCAGGAGATTACTCTCTGTTGAACCGGTTCACAAATCTCCGCAGCAGCTCCGGTGCGATTTGCACAGGAACGATGTGTGTCTTTTGGTCCATTTCAGGTCGGAATTCAGACAAAAATTCGGGCTGAAACCGGACCTGAAAAAGTGAACAAGGATGCACCGGATTCCTGCTGTGAGACAATGCGTGCTCATATGTGAACCCAGCCTGAAGAAATCAAGCATCATATCCACACATGGCATGTTTAGGCAGGGGTTGGAAAGACTGGAAGACAATTTGCCCCTTTGTAACACATCACCTGGAACTAGAGACTACATTAGGTTCAATCCACTAAGAGTTAAAGTGATTGTAAGGACTAGTTTTTTCTTTAAAAATAACAAACATTCGGATGACTAGTTAACACTTGGATAGGTAATTAACGGTATATATTGTTGTACAACTCTACATTTATGCTTCATTAGAGGGAGTCTTTCCTGACACATAAGATATGGGAGAGTGAGTATTTTCATAAATTCCCGAGTTAGCTCTGTAGGATGTTTGAGAGGGAGAGTGGCCAAAAAGAGTATCCTAATATTTCAGCTTGCTCGGGCGGTGAGAGCGTACCAACTTTGATAGTTTAGAGTGCCTTGATTTTAGCTATGTTGTTTTTATTGTGTTTTTTATTGTGCTTTTGTTTCTGTTTGTTTTTTTTTTTTGCTACACAATTGAGCCTGGGTATGCCCAATAGGCTCTGTTATGTACTGTTAACTTCGAAACATGCAATAAAAATTATTTTTTTTTAAATGTTATACTTACCTCCTCTGTGCAGGAGTTTTGCACAGAGCAGCCTGGATCCTCCTCTTCTCGGGTCACTGTTCGGTGCTCCTGGCCCCTCCCTCCTGTTGAGTGCCCCCACAGAAAACAGGTTGCTATGGGGGCACCCGAACCGATGTCACAGCTCCTTGTGTTCATTCAGACACAGAGCCATGGCCCGGCCCCGCCCCCTTTCTTTCCTCATTGGCAGACTGACTTTGATTGACAGCAGCAGGAGCCAATGGCGCCATGCTGCTGTCTCAGCCAATGAGGAGGGGAGTCCCGGGCAGCCAAGACAATGCTACAACATCGCTTGATCTAGATTGGGCTCAAGTAAGTATTAGGGGGGCTGCTGCACACAGAAGGTTTTTTATCCTAATGCATAGAATGCATTAAGATAAAAAACATTCTGACTTTACAATCACTTTAAATACTGCAAGTATTTGCATGAAACTAATTAGTGTGATATTTAGCTCCGGAACATGCAATCCACAAAAAAAAAAAAAAACGCACGTTAAATACCGCATGATTTAAATTTGTTATTTTGTTGCAAGGTGGACCTCATTTTGAAGTAGAACGGAGCTCCGGCTGCAGCTGGAAGTAAAATATTTAGCAATTCAGGTTAGGGCTGCTGTTTGTTAAGAAGTCGGCACCGACCGACGTAAACAAAAGGGCTGACAGTACAAAAAAATAAAAGCGCTTTGCTGCCCCCCCCCCCCCCCCAATCCTGCCAGGCCTTTTGGGTCTGGTTCTGGTATGGATTTTGGGGAGGACTTCACACAAAAAATTGAAAAAAAAGATGAGAGGCCCCCCCAAATCCATACCAGACCCTTATCCGAGCAATAACATCATAAGGGGGTGGGGCCACTTGCCCCATTAAAGGGAGGGGGAGCGAGTGACGTAATTGACCAAAAATGGACATGTCCAAATATGGACATTGATGAAATATGGATGTGTCCATATATGGTCTATGATGTCACGGGGTGGCCCCACCCACTTATGATGTATTTGACTCCACCCCTTTGTTTACTTAAGCGGCAGGAAGAAGCAGAGTGGTCAGTCCAGAGGATTTAAGTGTTGGGAGCGGTGTGGTTTTTTTTATGTGCAGGTCGGCAGACAACATTTATCATTATTGATAATGGATGTACATCAGAGAACATTTTTTTAAAAAAAGGACTTGTGAAAAAAACTTGGTGTTTTTATTTACTTATTTAATTTTATTTTTTTGGTGAATGAGTAGGGGTACTATGCAACCCACTCTCATTCACATAGGTGGGGCATGGGATCTTCGAGCCCCCTTGTTAAAGGAGGCAGAGTTGTGGGAAAGAGCCCTTGTCCTTATAAACATGGGGACAGGGTGCTTTGCTGGGCACTCCCTCCCCATGTTAAGGGCATGTGGCTTGGTATTGTTCAGGATGGGGAGGGGGGCCCACACTTGTCTCCCCAAACCCCCCCCTCCCAGCCTGCATGCTCGGATAAGAGTCGAGTATGGATTTTGGGGGGTTTTTCTTTTTCCTTTTTTGGCATGAGGTCCTATCCAAAATCTATACCAGACCTAAAGGACTTTGTGTTTGGGGAAATGCATTTATTTATTTTTAATTTTTTTGCACTGTTGGCTCTTCTATTTATATTCTGTTGTCAGCAGGGAATCCTCAGCTGACAGCAGATGAGTCATGGGTTGTTAAGGACGCAGAGGGTGCTGGCTCTTTAACAACCAGCTAGTAATTGAATGCATTCCTTAACGAGCGCATGGATAGACCACGACTTATTTAACATATGTATTTGTTTACTTTTTTTAGTGAATAGACTTTTAGACAGGTTTTTATAGAGCATTTTTGTTTAATTTTTTGGCAGTAAATACAGCATAAACCTATAGTGAATTGAGATTTTCCATATCGCATGTAATATTTGGGTAAAATCTGTCACATGACCCAAATATCGTATATGATATTCTTTAATTAATTGAGCCCAAGATCTCTTAGAACAAAATGACCCATGTCCAGCTGCTGTTTACAAATAAAACCCTTTTACAGTTCAGCCTTTAGTGCAACCCTTCTGCCATACCAAACACTTTTAACTATGCCATACCTGTAAAAGAAGACACCACATACTCACCTCTCCTGCTGCTGGATTCAGCTTTAATGCAGACTTCAGCAGATTGGTCAGCATGAGCATAAGTTGAATTTGGTAACATGGGCTGCAGGAAAGGTGAGTAAGCCCTGCTTTAAGATATGGCGTTCTTTAAAATGTCTGGATATGAAATGTATCTGCATTCAATACGCAGAATGCCTGAGGATTCTCACAGTCCTGTGGCATTCCCCACTTCTGGGTGCAAGTCCTAAATACTCTGGAGGTTGCAATCAGGTTACTGGTAAAAGATGGGCACGTGAGGTTCAAAACCAGTCTGATATGCCTATAATGCAGACTTATTAAAAAAAGCTGCGTTGAGTAAAGAAACCCATTACAACCAATCATCTTATCTGTGTTGATCTGACTACAAGATCACTACAACTGAAACAATATTCCTGTGGATGAATGCAGTTTGCACCATTCTGTGAACTGTAGCCTGGTATTAGTACTGTACTGTATTATTCAACTACTGTTATTTCATTTGTGATGTTGGTAACAGAGCCAGCAAAGAAGCAGCACATTTGTTAAATCACAGTGAAAGGCCAGTGGTCTTATTATGTTATATGTGCAGGAATGCTGGAATCCCAGGAAGGTAGTGGAATAAATCAATGTTACAATAACGGAATAATATTTTCTGTAGGGGTGTTCAGGCAACATTGTATTACATCTTTCTTAGCAATGTTCTTTACAACAAGTGCTGGGGGCACAAACATTGCAGAAAATCAATATGGTGAGAAAACTCCCAGCCCCAACCATGTTAATTATGTATTTTTCAGATGACCGGGCAAAATATGTTTTACCAGCTGCGCAGTTTCTTTCTTTTTTTTTTTTTCTTATTGATTTCCCATTACTGACTTCTGGATGAACTTAAAAATTCAATACCATTTAGCATACATCTTTAACAGCCAGAACAAAATATTGCCTTGATGAAAAATGTATAAGTGCCAAGATTTTGGGGCTTTTGTTTTGGGAGTGCAACAGTTACGCAATCAATCCATTTTTGAGATGTCATCAGTTTCATGTGCTTAAAGCCTCGTACACGCGATCTGATTTTCCGACGGGAAATGTGTGATGACAGGCTGTTGGCGGAAAATCCGACCGTGTGTACGCTCCATCGGACAATTGTTGTCGGATTTTCTGCGGACGAATGTTGGATAGCAGGTTTTAAAATTTTCCGTGGACAAATGTCTGTTGTCAGGTTTTTCAAGCGTGTGTACACAAGTCCGTCGGACAAAAGTCCAAAGTACAAACACGCATGCCCGGCAGCAAGGACGAGCCAGAAGCGGTCGGTCTTGTAAACTAGTATTCGTAATGGAGAATTAACATTCGTGACGTGGCAAAATATGAAATCTCGAAATACAGCGCACAATTCTCTTCTTCTTTAATGGGATAATAATGAAGCTGCTTTGCTAGTGATACTGATAAACCAATTTTCAAAGGATTTTTTTTTCTAGTGATATCAAGAATAATATTATTATGTTTTTTTTGGGGGGGGGCAAGTTACCACAACACTATTATCGCTTAGTTTTTAAGATCAGATACAACTATGTTGGTGTCCCTTGTCAATTTTACATTGTATTTTTTAAATGTAACTGCCTACTCCCAAACTGTCATTTGAAGTAAAACACATAGCCAAGTATTATTCTACACAATTTTTTTATTGTGCATTAAAAAAAGGAAACAAATAAAATTAGACCTGCTATCTGCCAATAGAACTTAACCAAAAAGTGCATTCTATGCATCCAAAAATATAGAAAATATACCAAATCAAATCATTATTCAACCAAAAAAAATAATGTCAAAGCAATAACTCCAAGGCCAATAATAAATAACACATTATTTCCTCCGATTCCGCAACATGTCTGGTTGATGAACGACCATTCAGAAAGGAACTGAAAGCACAAAATGAAAAGCACGAAATGAAAAGCGCGAATCAACACTCACCAAACTTCTACTAACACGAAATAAGCAGAAGGAGCCCAAAGGGTGACGCTAAAGAGCTGAAAAACCATGTAGTACGTCACTACGTTCGTGATTGTTGGCCAGCAATTGTGTGCCGTGTGTATGCAAGACAAGTTTGGGCCAACGTCCTTCGGACAAAAGTCCACAGTTTTGTTGGCCAACAATCCGATCGCGTGTACGAGGCTTCAGAGTAGGGATAAGATTTGGACCCAGATTTGAGGAAAACTCAGTGGTTTGACATTTGTGAAACTGGCAAACTATTTGGTCCAGATTCACTAGTTTACCCAGCCAAATTCCTTGCTGATGTAATGTAAATAAACAGTGAGGATCATGGTGGAGAATGTTTTTGACCAAAGTTGGTCATTGACCATGTTTGGTTAATTATGTCACCCAGGATCCCTACCGGGATCTTTCATTTAGTGGTGGAAGTGCATCGGGGAAACATCTTCAGGTGACAGGTCATTGAAGGTGATTTACATCACTGGACACCCAAAAACCGAGGTAGGAACACCACGATACCCTTATATTAAAATTCATACAGTACGGAGAGCAAGCACAGCTGTGCATATCAGTCACAGGCTGTGCTGCAGCTCCCTCCCCATCACCATTTTAACTTTTGGTGTCAGAAAAAGCGGCTAGAAGTGACTCATGCTGATAACAGGGGAACCAGGTAGCAGAGAGAGATGACACTCAGTGTTTTGGAGAAAGACAAGTACACAGTATAGAAAGACAAGCTTTTTTTCAAAATTTTATGTCTGAGGTTTACACTGGCTTCTTGCTCAGCACTGCAGTGATGGCTATCTGCAGTTCTAGGCTGGCTTCATATTCACCTCTCTCCAAAATCCTAAAGTTTTGTGACTTTGTTCCAGCAGCAACCCCCCCACCCCCACTCACCCCCTCCAGCAGAAGCACTGCTCCATCCAAACCCTGGAGTTCAGTGAACACAGAGCAGTGAGAGCACGTTCTGGAGGGAGGGGGAACAGAGGTCAAGACTCAGGGAGGAGGTGAAGCAAGCTTCCTGCTCACGCTTACCAGAGATAACACTGACGAGGTGGAGTTTCAGGACCGGGCAGAGACACAGGCAGACTGAGACTGCAGCTGTCTTCTGCTCCAGATCGGGACACTTTGCCAATTGCCAGTATGTAGAACTGATCCCCCTGCAGAGCTGCCGGAGGGAGAAAGCTGGCAGCGCTGCAAGGAGATCCGTAAGTGTCAGAAGGCAGTTCAGCTTGATCTCCTACTCTGCAGGTGCCCCTCTTCTGAAGTGACAGAGCTCAGGCCCCCTACAGGAGGGCTGGCTGTACTGCCCTATCAGTGGCCCTGGTGGCAGGCATCGTGATTGATGATGGATCTACACCAGGGGAATTTTTTTTTTACATTTTTTAATAAACAACTTGTCAAAAATTTGTGTTGTGTTTTTATTTACTTTTTGCACTTTTTTGGTGAATGAGTAGGGTTACCATGTACCCCTCCCTACTCATTCACATGGGGGGGTGAGATGTGGGGACCCCTTGTTAAAGGGTTTTGTGGCATGGGCCCCCCTGCCCCAAAGAACCCACACCTCCCCATGTTGAGGGCATGTGGCCTGGTATGGTTCAGGAGGAGGGAGAGCTTGCTTGTCACCCCTCCCCTTTCCTGGCCTACTGGGCTGCATGTTCAGATAAGGGTCTGGTATGGATTTTGGGGAGGACGTCATGCACATTTTTTTTTAATTTGGTGTGGGGTTTCCCCTTAAAATCCATACAAGATCTAAAGGGCCTGGTATGGATTGGGGTGGACCTTACGCTGTTTTTAAAAAGAAATATATTTTTTTAAAGCCAGCATTTGTTTTGCAGTCTGCTGTCAGCAAGGAATTCCGCTAACAGCAGATGAGTCATGGTTATTAAGGACACCAGCGACTGCCCACTCCTTAACAACCAGCTATTCTGATTTCTGAATATACAAAAGGAATGCCAAAGATACGAAACAAATTCCGAAACTCAGAAAACGAAGTGGTCCAATATTGTGTTAATAAACCAGTTTGTTTTCTGAATTTAGGAATTAGTTTTGTATTTTTAGCACTGTTGATTTAAAATACCATTACATTTTATTTTATAAACAGCGTAAGCTTCCCCCCAATCTATACCAGACTCTTCATAACTTGTATGGATTTAAAGAGGAATCCCACGCCAAAATTAAAAAAAAAAAAAATTGTGTGGGGTCCCCCCCAAAATCCATACCAGACCCTTATCTGAGCATGCAGCCCAGCAGGCCAGGAAAAAGGGGGGGGGGGGAAACCATACCAGGCCACATGCCCTCAATATGGGAAGTGCTTTTTGAAAGTGGCTAACAATGTGTTTATCACAACCGTGACATTTTTTTAAATGGTATTTTTTTTTTTAATATCATTAAAGGACTTATTCATGGTATAGGTGCATTTATTTACATTTAGCCCTCTGTAGGAATTTTTAAGGTGTACTAATGTATCCCTGCATTCATTCACCTGGAAAGGTGCAAATATCTTGGAACCCCTCTTACTATAAACAAGGTTTTCAGATTTCTTTATAAGTCTCCCATACAAACCATCACATACTTTTTTGGGGGCTGAATGAGGGGGGGTTCTTGTCTCTCAACACTGGGAAAAGGTGCCTTGTGGGGGACTTTTTAATGTGTACGGTCCCCTGTGGGGTCCCTTTAATATACAACAAAAGAAAGAAAGAGGAACCAATAGGATAAGATACACCACGGTACCAACTGGTATTTATCCACACACTCAGTATGAGCGGGACTCAGTGACCATACAAGCATTTGAAAATATGTGCACTGTGTCAGAAAGACGACACAGAACCAAGTGTCACATAAGTGAGCCCTGGGAAATAATTACCAGACTTGCATAATGGTGAATTAATTATAATTTATTGAAAAAAGACCAATTGTAGAGAATGTAACAATTCAACACCTAACCTAACATTATAAATAGACATATAGGTTCCCAGGGCCCTTTAACCACTTCCGGACCGCCCACTGTTGTTATACGTCCGTACTTTGAAGGAGGATATTGTTGTTATGGCAGCAGCTAGCTGCCATAACCCCGGTATCCGCTTCTTCAGTGAGCAGTCAGGTTTAAGATAAAAGTGACCCCCTCCCGCCGCGATCTGGTGCCCTCCGCCACTTACCGGAGCCGTCGGCAGCGGCGGAGGCGATCAGATCCTTCCTGTGGCCTGACATGGAGCCGAGTGAGGGCAAGATGGCCCCCACCCGTCTCCATATCATTGCAGGGCAGAAGCGACGTCAAAACGTTACTTCCGCCCATAGCTCTTAAAGGGCCTTTTTTTAAAAAAAATTTTAATGCCAAAAATTTTTTTATATTGCATTTTAGTGTAAATATGAGATCTGAGGTCTTTTTGACCCCAAATCTCATATTTAAGAGGTCCTGTCATGCTTTTTTTCTATTACAAGGGATGTTAACATTCCTTGTAATAGGAATAAAAGTGACACATTTTTTTTTAAACAGTGTAAAAAAAAAGGTTAAATTAATAAGAATTAAAAAAAAAAATGTAAACGCGCCCCGTCCCGACGAGTTCGCGTGCAGAAGTGAACGCATACGTGAGTAGCACCTGCATATGAAAACGGTGTTCAAACCACACATGTGAGGTATCGCCACGATTGGTAGAGCAAGAGCAATAATTCTAGCTCTAGACCTCCTCTGTATCTTTAAACATGCAACCTGTAGAATTTTTTAAACGTCGCCTATGGAGATTTTTAAGGATAAAAGTTTGTCGCCATTCCACGAGTGGGCGCAATTTTGAAGCGTGACATGTTGGGTATTAATTTACTCGGCATAACATTATCTTTCACAATATAAAAAAAATTGGGCTAATTTTACTGTTGGCTCGGTCCTTAGGTGGTTAAATTACAACCAGACTTTATCCATGCATCCAGCCTGGGTGGCCAGAAAATGAACAGCAACATATGTGCACCCCCTTCTTTCTAAACCAGAGCAGGCCACATGCCTTTCAACATTGGGTGATACCTTGCAAGGATAGGTGACAAAGCTTCCCCCCCTTGCAAGGCACCTTGTCCAAATGTTGGGGAACAGGGGCCAATTCACAGCTGGTCCCTTAAAAAGGCTGTGGGGGTTTGCGGGGGGTTTATAAAGGAACCTGGAAGCCCTCTATATAATAAGGGGACTCTCAGATATTTGCTCCCCTCTCAAGGGTACAATGGCATTAGTACCCAGCTGCATTTTGCATGGAGAAATTACTGAAAACAAAGCCAGCTAACTTTTTTGTTGGCATTTAAAAGCAGCACATTTATAAATTGTGTACCTGACAAATCTGCAAACTATGGGTCTGTTCTCACATCTTCTCCTTCACAGCATCTTAGTGAGTGACAGTGTAGTTTATATTACAGAAGAATAATGAACATCCTTCTTTGCCCAGGAGGTGGAATGCCAGACTCAAGAAGAGCAAAAATGTAAAATCCCTACAGTTTACACTGTAGCACAGCAACATGGTAAAAGTAAGTTTCTCCTTAAAAGTGTTGTAAGTTCTCTAAAATTAGGATGTCGTTTTGTGACCATGTTAAACACAAATGTCATTTTGCCAGCACTTACCAAAGACTGGAATATTCTTTTTAGAGAGGTGCTGGCCTTTATTTGTAGGTGTAAAGAAGTAACTGGTATTTTTAGGGTCTGAACACATGTAGAATTATGTTTCCAGTTTAAAGTCAATGGCCATCTGACAACAGTTTAATGGTTCTTGTCCTGGAAGCTCACTAGCAGTTGTCAGAAGCAGACAGACCTACTTTACCTGACTGATTGCACTCGCCAACCACAGACAGGAGCTCAGCAGCCGTTTGAAGAGAGTGTTGATGCTGACAGTGATAAAAATATGGGAAACTGCTGGATAGAAAATTACCTGGGCTTAGTCTTGTTTGACCTTTCACAATCAGCCTTAATAAAGCAGGATAAACTTGAACCAGCAATATCAAAGAGACAGTGATTGCTCGTCTTCCGTATGGCCGTCATCAACAAACATTTTAAACTCTTTCAGAAGAGAATCTCACCTTTATTCTGAATATAAACAACAAACAACTGGCAGAGGCTGTCAGCCAGAAAGAGCAAACAAAAAAAGCTAAAATTCTCATCAGCCATTAAAAAAAGATTCATAAAAATTGTCCATGCCAATCAAAAAACACAATTATTACTATTACAGTATTATTTTAATAGTATTAATTGATTAAATGTTAGAAGAGTATGTATTATTAATTGATAGAATTTAAAAACTGCTGTTTACCCAGAGGCTGGGTGATCCAAGCTCCAGAATGGTCATGCTTTAGTATCTTAAAATTTAAAAATGCATCATAACAAACCATTGTTTCTTCCAGCTTGGTTGGCCAGGAATTCTGAATAGTGCCCTGTGGAGCGCATTCCTTGCAGATTTTGATAGAAATAGGCCAAATTGTGCACTGAGCACCTTTGTAAGCCAAGTGATCCTGCTAAAATGTCACACTCTGCCAATACACGGATTCTCCCTCATACATTCCTCATAGTCAATAACATGGTTGCAAGGCTAAAAAAATGCTCACATCTTTAAAGCTAAATTACCCCAAAAACTGTCGCTCAAACTCACTTTGAAGTGGGCATCGGAAACACCCGTCTAATATTTTATATACAGGAGTTTTCTATTCCAAAATCTCTTTAAACTTTTTGCTAAGTATTTTTGTTCTGATCAATGGTAAGGGGCAGCCACTTCCACTGCATAAATAACAATGGCAAAGACAGACAAAAAATCTCGGCACCACCAAACTGAAGTGAAACGTAAGGAAATTCTTACATTGGGTGAATGAAACTTAGATGATAGGCTGCTTATTTGAACAGCTGAGCGGTGCATGTCCATCTGAGGTAAAGTTAAGTGCACCAGCTGCAAACGTCTACAGTGAAGGTAAAATTAAAGGCAGTGGTGGTGTCAAGAACTTAATTTAATTTAGAAGCAGTAGAATAAAACAAAAATCAATCTATTTATTGATAAAATCATAACAAAAACGTAAATGAAAAGGTACATTAAAGTGGATGTAAATCCGATTCATGAAATGTGAGCTGGGCACATATACAGTATCTCACAAAAGTGAGTGCACCCCTCACATTTTTAGTAAATATTTTATTCTATCTTTTCATGTGACAACACTTAAAGGGGTTGTAAAGGTAAAAATTTTTTCACCTTAATGCATTCTATGCATTAAGGTGAAAAAACTTTTGACAGTACCGCCGCCCCCAGCCCCCCCGTTTTACTTACCTGACGCCTCGAATCTTCGCTGCTCGTTCTTGTCATCTTCGCTGCAGCTCAGCCTGGTCGCTGATTGGCTGCAGTGGATGGATTGAAAGCAGCGCAGCCATTGGCTCGCGCTGCTGTCAATCACATCCGATGACGCGGCGCGCCGGGGGGCGGGGCCGAGTGATACAGCGAGCGGCTATAGCCGCCGGCTGTATCACGGGAGCGCGTCCGCAAGCACTCACCACCGTGCGAGGGAGCTCGCATTAAGGTGGTGAATGCTTGCGGGGAGGAGCTGAAACAGCCGCCGAGGGACCCCAGAAGACCAGGTTCGGGGCCACTCTGTGCAGAACGAGCTGCACAGTGAAGGTAAATATAACATGTTTGTTATTTTTTTTTTTTTTTTAAATTACCTTTACAACCGCTTTAAGAAATGACACTTTGCTACAATGTAAAGTAGTAAGTGTACAGCTTGTATAACAGTGTAAATTTGCTGTCCCCTCAAAATAACTCAACACACAGCCATTAATGTCTAAACCGCTGGCAACAAAAGTGAGTACACCCCTGAGTGAAAATGTCCAAATTGGGCCCAAAGAGTCAATATTTTGTGTGGCCACCATTATTTTCCAGCACTGCCTTAAGCCTTTTGGGCATGGAGTTCACCAGAGCTTCACAGGTTGCCACTGGAGTCCTCTTCCACTCCTCCATGACGACATCACAGAGCTGGTGGATGTTAGAGACCTTGCGCTCCTCCACCTTCCGTTTGAGGATGCCCCACAGATGCTCAATAGGGTTTAGGTCTGGAGACATGCTTGGCCAGTCCATCACCTTTACCCTCAGCTTCTTTAGCAAGGCAGTGGTCATCTTGGAGGTGTGATTGGGTTTGTTATCATGTTGGAATACTGCCATGTGGCCCAGTCTCCAAAGGGAGGGGATCATGCTCTGTCACAGTACATGTTGGCATTCATGGTTCCCTCAATGAAATGTAGCTTCCCAGTGCCGACAGCACTCATGCAGCCTCAGACCATAACACTCTCACCATCATGCTTGACTGTAGGCAAGACACACTTGTCTTTGTACTCCACACCTGGTTGCCACCACACACGCTTGACACCATCTGAACCAAATACGTTTAACTTGGTCTCATCAGACCACAGGACATGGTTCCAGTAATCCATGTTCTTAGTCTGCTTGTCTTCAGCATCATCTTTAGAAGAGGCTTCCTTTTGGGACGACAGCCATGCAGACCAATTTGATGCAGTGTGCGGCGTATGGTCTGAGCACTGACAGGCTGACCCCCCACTCCTTCAACCTCTGCAGCAATGCTGGCAGCACTTATACGTCTATTTCCCAAAGACAACCTCTGGATATGACGCTGAGCATGTGCACTCAGCTTCTTTGGTCGACCATGGCAAGGCCTGTTCTGAGTAGACAGTTCTTTTTTATTAGATCCCCAGAGAGTTCATTGCCATGAGGTGCCATTTTGAACTTCCAGTGACCAGTATGAGAGAGTGAGAGCGAAAACACCAAATTTAAACACACCTGCTTCCCATTCACATCTGAGACCTTGTAACACTATCGAGTCACATGACACCGGGGGAGGTAAAATGGCTAATTGGGCCCGATTTGGAAATTTTCACTTAGGGGTGTACTCACTTTTGTTGCCAGCGGTTTAGACATTAATGGCTGTGTGTTGAGTTTTTTTGTGGGACAGCAAATTTACACTGTTATACAGGCTGTACACTGACTACTTTACATTGTAGCAAAGTGTCATTTCTTCAGTGTCGTCACGTGAAAAGATTTAATAAAATATTTACAAAAATGTGAGGAGTGTACTCACTTTTGTAAGATACTGTATATATGTCGTGCCACTGCAACTGGCCATAGCAAGTATTGCCCTCCACATTCTCTTGTGTGTTTATTATTTTGCACTGTGCTGTAGAGCAGCTCATAATCCTGATAGAAACCACGTAATAAGTTTGTATGTTAGATGCTGACTACTCCTATTGTGTCACCCTCAGACAAGCATGAACAGGTCTAAAACTAACTGGAAAGCCCCAACTGGGTATAGATTTGCTGATAAAAGAAACAGAAAAGGCTGACAGCTGGTTTATTATTATTACTTGCACTCAGTGGTTAGTTGATGTTCAGCACTCAGTACTGTCATGTACTGCAGATACTGGATACAAGCATCTTCAGTCTCCCTAATAACTCTCTAATGAGAATCACACAGACAACCTTACAGTACCAAAGGGGGGCAGAAAATGTCAACGTACTGCATTCCTCTAGATGAAATACTGTATATCCTGAACTTGGAAGCCAGACAGCCAGATCTGCCATCCTAAATGACAAACTTCCTTTCAAAAATGCTATCTGCCTGGCTTTTATGCTTCCTCCACTCTCAGTAGTTTGAGTCACTGATCCAGAACAATTATGCAGAATGGGTAAAGTCAGAGAAAGGTCCTTATTTGCACACTTGTTGTGGGTTGTTCAGTAAGAAGGTCAACATGACAGCCAGGAAAATTGCTATTTTCATCAACCAATGAAGACTCATTAAAAAAACAAAAAACTTAAAAACACAGGTTGGAACATAAACTGCCCAAAATAGCTTTCACACTGTAAATCGTGAGTGACTATTCCACCCCTCTCTATTACAAAACCACCAGTCTGCCTCTCTCTAATCATAACACTAATGAGACGTATGTTGTATAATTACAGGTGGATTTTGTTTGTTCTCCACATATCCTTTGTGCTGTGCTACTTTATCCTTTTAATAATACATAAATAAAGTTTGTTGTGAATGTAGAGTATGGTTCATGTTGTTCTGTTGACTGCCTGCTCCTTTGTAATGTGGGAAACAAAGCAGACCGAGCTACATCTTGTTCCAAAAGGCTTTCTCATAACCGCAGGCGCTGCAAAGAACATAAGCTTTGCAGAGTGAGGAGGATTTACAGCCGGTATTAGGATGTTCCTGCCTATATCAAATTATTCCCTTCCACACTCTCAACACAAACTCGCCAAGTAAACCAAGGTGATCAAATATACAGCTGTGATTTCCCTGGCTCCTTCCCCAATATTCTACATGGGGCTCGATTGTCCAAACAGATGCTTAAGTACACTTCAGGCAAAACTAAAAACAAAGCCTTGAAACACATATAGCATATTATTATAGGTCTGACATATTCTGCTGTGCTGTACCGAGAACACTGAGCTATTCACATTGATCTCTGGACACTCTAATGTTCTCTCCATGGTTTTAAATTACTTCAGAGAAATGTGGGAGGGGAAAAAACACAAATGAATTGTTTTATAAGATGGAGCACCATTGGTACAGTAGACATAGCTCCCAACTGTTCCTGATTTCGAGGGACTGTCCCTGATTTGGAGCAATGTCTCTCTGTCCCTCATTCCTCCTCATTTGTCCCTCATTTTGGTCTGATCTATATAGTTATATAGTATATAGTATATAAAATGCACTTTTTATCTATAAAAAAGTGTTTTCCAGTGCTAAACCTTCCATCTGATTTCTAAATTGCTGCATTTGTAAATTCCAAAAGGCAATATAAAGGCATAGTAGTGGTAAAAAAAAACACTTGTGGGTTTAACCAATCTTGTTTTTTGTACAATTTTGCTTTAAGACGGCGTGGCAAGGGGTGTGTCCTATGCCTGCATACTTTTGCTGATAGGTGTCCCTCATTCCCATCTCAAAAAGTTGGGAGGTATGCCATTGGTACAGTAGGTATGAATTATATTAAGGATAAATGCAAAACACTTCCAACTAACAGCAAAGCCCACACTGATGTACTACAGAGAGACCCTGTCAATATCTGTATGTACTGGGAAGAAAGTTATCATGAGCTCCATAAGTAGTGAATTAAAACACCTTTATTGAATATAGTTTACACTCACATGTCAAAAAAGTGGCTGTGTGTCCCAAGAGGTTGGATGGTTTTGGCACACACACAACCACTTTTTGACATGTGTATGTATACTCTATTCATTAAAAGTGTTTTGATTTGCTACTTATGGATTTTATGTTCACTTCCTGAGCAGCGTATACAGGTATTGAAGGTGTCCCGTTATAGTACATCAGTGAGGAATTTGTGTGGACTCTGATGTCATTTGGAAGTGATTTGCATTTATCCTGAATATACTTCATGTCTACCAATAATGCGTTATATTCTTTCTTACGAAACAATCTATTAACTTTTCAGGTGCCACCCCCGTACAAGCTGCTGTTTAGGATCGGTTCACCTTTTTTTTTTTTTTCATGTACACTGGAGCTGCTAAAAGGACATTTAGGAGCAATTGGGCATTTTTTTCAGCAGCCCCTGAACTCTCCTCAAAGTTATCTTATGTGTACATGTACACTCAGTCATTTATAAAAGGTTTAGAGGCAGGTGAGGTCATTGGCATTTTTTTGAAAGCAGGAAAATCGCATTCAGGATTGTAGTTTACCAACATTTCAAATGCCAAATGCTTGTAAACATGGTAACCCGCGTTTATGCGCATTTGCGTTCATAAGCATTTTTAAAGGGGAAAACATTTCTGATACTTTTTGAACATATAAAAATGTTGAAAAGCACAAATTTTACCACATGCTGTTGCCTGCATCAATGAATGAGTCCAGTAGCAACAAACACTGTTCTTCTCACGCAATTTTGTAAGTCTTCGGAGCCTTAGGAACAGCAACATCAGGAGCATTTCCTTACACATGCTCATGATGGGATCCATAGCGAAAACACAAAACATAAGACAGCTATCTACAGGTACACTACTGTTGCTGCTCTCTCTTCTCTCACAGAATGGCTGGAATGGGTAATAATTTTTGTTTTTCTTGCTTATGGGCATTTGGGACAGTCTCCTGGGGTTATCTTTAACCACATCAATACTGGGCACTTTCAACCCCTTCCTTCCCAGACCAATTTTCAACTTTTAGCGCTCTCGCACTTTCAATGACAATTGCGCGGTCATGCAATGCTGTACTCAAATTAAATTTTTATCATTTTGTTCACACAAATAAAGATTTGTTTTGGTGGTATTTATTCACGACTCTGTTTTTTATTTTTTGCAATATAAGCGAAAGAAGATCGGAAATTTGGAAAAAAAAACAATATTTTCTTCTTTCTATTTTAAAAGAAATCCAATAAAATCGAATTTTGCCAAAAAATTTAAGCCAAAATGTATTCTGCTACATGTTTTTGGTAAAAAAAATTCCCTTAAGTGTATAATAATTGGTTTGTGTGATCACGGACAGATGTACGCAATTGATCATGTACAGATGTGCGCAGGTGATCACGGACATATGTGTGCAGATAATCATTGGGACATGTGATTTTACTGTTACAAATGTGGGGACATGTGTTTTGGGGACATGTGTTTTGGGGACATGTCTGTTAACTTTGTGTGTTTACACTGTGGGGACACTAGACCGGTGATCAGTGAGTAAAAAGCTGTAAAAAACATACTCACTGATCACCAGCCGGCTGCAACGATCTGCTCTACAGTCAGTGAGGAGAGGAGAGCCGATTGGCTAGCAACCAGCCCTGTATTTATACCACATGTGTGATTGGACACGGCCGTCATGTGATCAGGAAGGCCAATCACAGAGCCCTCCTGCCGATGGGAGATGCGCCGTGTCCGGGTGACACGAGCGCATCTGGCGTGGCTTGGACATGAAAGAGTGAGGAAGCAGGGAGCCAGCGCTCCGCTCAGACTGCTGCCTTTTATGCCTGCACCAGAAGTTACAATAGTTCCTTCAGCTCACCCAGTCATGTCCCAGAGCCGGAGAGCTTCATCCCAACCTCGGCTAACTGCTACCTCCTACTGGGGCTCCATTAATTCCTTCTTTCCTGAGGCCAGGCGGACATGTGGAGAAGCTTCAAAGATGGCGCTGGAGTGGGAGCGAGACATTGCAGCTGCAGCCCAGCCTCTACAACAGCTGGCTGCATCTCCTATCTCCTATTGTTATTCTGCGCACCAAGGATAAACTTCCCCATTTCCTATCTCAACTGGGTCTTGAGCCTGTGGGTTTTCTGGACTGGCATCATACCACAGACATTCAAGTGCTTTAGGCCCCTCCACCATGGCTAAACGCTCGCTCTAAGGGCCGGTCTAGAGGTCGCAAACAGCAGTTGTCCAAAACCTCCCCGCCGCTTCCTTCCATGAGAGACTGAGAGGCTTCTTGCTCCATTTTGTTTCCATTAACTGTTCACCTATTTCATGTTCTAAGGTTCTTTATCCTGTGGACTTTATTAGCTACCATGCTGGTTTCTTTAAAGGATGATCTGATGAATGCGAGATATATGGCCTTCACATCTACTGCTGCTTCTCCACTGCTTTTTAAAGTGGCGCCTATGGAGATTTTTAAGTACTGAAGTTTGGCGCCATTCCACAAGTGTGCGCTATATTAAAACGTGACATGTTAGGTATTAATTTATGTGTCCATCAATTTTGGCCTACATTTATGAAGAAATTAAATTTATTTTATTTTATGGAATATGTCTTAAAAAACAAAAAATAAAAAATATTGGGGTTTTTTTTCAAAATTTTCTTTTTTCATTTATAGCGCAAAAAATAAAACCCCCCAACCTCTATTTGTGGGGAAAAGTTATATAAATTTTGTTTGCGTACAGTGTTGCATGATGTCAGTTAAAGTAACGCAGCGCCAAATAGTAAAAAATGGCCTGGTCATAAAGAGGGTAAACAGGGGTTTTACCAGGCATAACCAGGGGTAAGCTGAAGTGGTTAACAGAGGGAGAGAAGAAAAAAAGGCAATGTCTCCTTCTCCATATTGCTGTAGCCTAGCACCTGGCTACAATTATATTAACCCTATGAGGTATGGCTAAAAAGTTCAGTGAATGGCCCGATATCCCAACGGCTACATGGACCAGGTGCGTGCGCATGCACATGGCTATCCAGAGCCACGTCAAGAAGCGCCACCTAGTGTGGAGTACACGTGACTGTCAGGCTAAAGCTGCTGTAGGCAGTTGAACGTAGTCACTATGAGATGTACGGTAACAGTGCAATGGAGCAAAGAGTGAACATCAAGTTTTGCTACAAATTGGGGAAAACGGTAACGGAGACACATGAAATGTTGGTGCAAGTGTACAGGACGGAACCAGTGAACAGAAAATGGGTGTCAGGGTACTACTACAGTGAGCCTACAGGTGAGCAGGTGACACTGGATCCCCCAGGGCGTGTAGTCTAAGGGCCAGCCGGTATTCTGTCAGGGACCCCCTCACGAGGGTTTGGGCTTAGCTGTGTGCTGACCCCAGGTCACGACCCCCGGGTTCACCCCGCTCACTAGGGAAGTCTCAGAAGACACTGTCAGACAAGGATGGATGGATGAAGCAAAGGAGAGCCGGATGGCGAGCCAAGGTCAGGGCGGGCTGCAGACAATGTAATCAGAACAAGCCTAGTCAGTACACAAGAGATCAGTTCACCAGAGGTCAGGTTAAGGCAGGTTACACGAAGGAGGCTCAGAAACAAATGTTGCTCAAGCAACCAGTATTGGTCAGAGAGGGATTTAAATAGAGAAGCACATGAAGGGCTGGACAGGAAGTAGCTGGAAGGAATCATGTATTAAGCAACAGGTGAGGGAAGCGACACCCATAGCTGCAGAGTGCAGCAGAGCTGAACACAAGCTAGTGGAACTACAGGTGCCAGCCGGCCTACAGTAGTAAAGGTGAGACACAGATTAGCTCCGCAGCTGATCTGTGACAATACCCCCCTCTTACGAGGTCCCCCACACGTCTGGGGGCTGGCTTGGAGGGAAATTTCAGATGGAATCTGGTCACCAAACGTGGAGCTGAGACATCGGTGGCAGGAACCCAAGACCTCTCCTCTGGACCATAGCCCTTCAATCAGAATCAATCAGATAGAGTAGCCTCCCTTGGGAGTACTTGGAGTCCAATATTTCTTTAATCTCATACTCATCCATGGTATCAGCCACAGGAGCGGGGTGAGAGGAAGGGCGAGAGAAGCAATTGAGGACCAGTGGCCTGAGCAGGAAGACATGGAAGGCGTTGAGTATCCTGAGATGAGAGGGCAGACAGAGCTTGAAAGCAACTGGATTGATCTGACGGAGAATAGGAAATGGACGAAAGAAGCGAGGGGCAAATTTCATTGAGGGCACCCGGAGTCAGATGTGCTTAGTAGAGAGCCAAACTCTATCGCCAGGCATGAACTTAGGAGCTGGACGGTGATGATGATCTGCTGCCGTTTTATGCCTGGAAGCAGACAGATGAAGACTCTCAGAGACTTCTTTCCAGATAGAGTTGAAGGACCTCTGAGTTTCAGCTGCTGCTGGTACAAGAGGAGAAATGGGAACAGGAAAGGGAACAGATGGATGCTGCCCGTAAACAGTGAAGAAGGGAGATTTTCCAGAACTGGCATTGGAGTGATGGTTTAAGGCAAACTCTGCCCAGGGCAAAAGGTCCACCGAGTCATCTTGGTGGGCTGAGATGAAGGCACGGAGAAAACGTGATTTTGATTGACACATTTTGATTGACACGTTCCGTTTGCCCATTGGACTGGGGATGAAAGGCAGATGAGAAATCCAATTTAATCCCAAAGGAGCTGGTCAAGGATCTCCAAAACGAGCAGTAAATTGAACTCCTCTGTCAGAGACAATATGTGAAGGCATCCCATGAAGACGAAAGATCTCCTTAAGAAAAGTTGTGGCAAGACTGGAAGCAGAAGGTAGGCCTGGGAGCGGAATCAAGTGACACATTTTGGAGAACTGTTCCACCACTACCCAGATGACTGTAGAACCTGTTGAGGGGGGCAGATCTGAGATAAAGTCCATGGAAATACAACATCAAGGTATATCGGGAACTGGTAAGGGCAAAAGCAACCCAGCAGGGGCGGACGTGAAAGATTTGGATAGTACACAAACCGTACAAGCTTGAACGTATTCCTTATCATCCTTAAGAAGAGAAGGCCACTAGTAATGACGCAGAAGAAGGGCACAAGTACAAGGTATGCCAGGATGTCCAGAGAACTTGGAGTCATGTGCCCAAGCAAGGAGTTTGGGACAAAGTGCGGGAACTACAAAAGTTTTACCTGGAGGAGGCTGCGTAGACCGGAGCTGAGTAGTGGCTAGAATACCATGCGGAGGGATGATGGGACCAGGATCTAGGTGATTCTCAGAATCGTTCACATCCAATGACCTGGACAAGACATCGGCTCGAAGGTTTTTGGCACCTGGACGAAAAGTAATGTTAAAGTTGAAGCAGGCGAACTTGACGTGGGTTCAAGCGTTTTGCGGATTGTAAATACTGCAGATTTTTATGATCAGTATAGATGGTAATACAATGGGGAGAACCCTCTAGAAGATGTCGCCATTCTTGAAGAGCTAGTTTAATAGCGAGTAGCTCATGGTCCCCAATGGTATAGTTCTTCTCCGCATCAGAAAACTTCTTGGAAAAGAATCCGCAAAGCTGAGACTTGCCCTTCTGAGCTTGGAGTAGGACGGCACCAACTCCTACTGAAGAGGCATCAACCTCCAAAGAAAAGGGCTTTGTAATGTCTGGACGTAGGAGAATTGGGGCGGAGATGAAGGCTGCCTTGAGTTTGAGGAAAGCATCAATGGCTTCAGCGTACCAGAGACGGGCATTGACACCCTTGCGAGTCAGAGATGTAATAGGGGCCACCAAGGTGGAGTAGTTATGAATGAATTGGCGATAGTAATTGGTGAAGCCCAAAAAGCGTTGGGTGGCTTTAAGACCAGAGGGCTGGGGCCACTCAGACATGGCCTGAAGTTTGGCTGGGTCCATGAGGAGGCCCTGTGACGAGATTATGCAGCCCAGAAATGGAACTTGTGTTTGTTCAAATAGACATTTCTCCAATTTTGCATATAGACAATTGTCCCGTAGACGCTGTAGCACAGCTTTCACATAAAGACGATGCCTTATTAAGTCTGGTGAGAAAATAAAAATATCATACAGATATACAATAACACAGACATACAGAAGGTCGCGGAAGATCTCATTAACCACATTTTGGAAGACCGCTGGGGCATTGCATAAGCCAAAGGGCATCACAAGATGTTCATAATGTCCATCCCTGGTGTTAAAGGTGGTCATCCATTCATCTCCTTCCCGGATTCTTATTAAATTGTAGGCCCCTTTAAGATCCAGTTTGGTAAAAACATGAGAACCTCGCAGTCTGTCAAAGAGTCCCGAAATTAAAGGAAGAGGGTATCGGTTCTTCACGGTGATGGCGTTAAGGCCCCTGTAGTCGATGCATGGACAGAGTGAACCATCTTTTTTCGCTACAAAGAAGAACCCAGCTCCGGCAGGTGAGTTTGATTTCCTGATGAAACCCTTTTGCAGGTATTCAGACATGGCTTGTGTCTCGGATATAGATAGAGGTTAACTCGGCCTCGGGGAGGAGAGGTCCCAGGTAACAAATCAATGGAGCAGTCATAGTCTCTGTGAGGAGGAAGGCGATTAGCAGACTTTTTGCAGAAAACATCTCGGAAAGATTGATATTGGGAAGGCAACATGGGAGTTGTGGAGGTCTCAGTCAGAGGAATGGAAGGAGCAGGTAGCACCCTGGAAATACATACATCGCTCAATGCGATTAAATCATCCAATGTGGTAGGAATGGTGTGTCCAGCGAGTTTATCCTTGACAAGCTCGGATAGGCCTTGCCAGAAGGTAGCAGTAAGGGTCTCATCATTCCATTTGAGTTCAGCGGTCAGCGTACGGAATTGAACCGCATATTGGACGACTGCCATTCCTTGCTGACGAAGATGAAGGAGGGCCCCAGCAGCTCATCAAAAGTTTTCTGGAATGCATCCAAAAAGAGCTGGAGGTCGGAGGTGATAGAATCGTGTGATTCCCAGAATGGGGAGGCCCAAGCTAGAGCATCACCGGACAGGAGAGAGATGATATATGTGACTTTGGTGCGATCAGTTGGAAAATGGTGGCTGGAAAGTTCAAAGTGGATGGGACACTGATTAATGAAGCCCCGACAAGCCTTAGGGTTGCCAGAAAAACGAGGTGGCAGCAGCAGATGCAGGCAGGGATTGCCAGGCTTAGCAGGTAAAACGGGAGCAGCTGAAGCAGAAGCAGGAACAGGAGGAGCTGAAGTTGCAGCGAGTTGCAGACGAACCAGACAGGAGGCAAGATCCTGAAGGACCAGCATTATTTGCTCTTGATTTGCTTGCTGGGAGTTAAGTCTCTGAACTAGATGTTGCATTTGATCCTCAGTCAGTGGCCGATTCTCAGAGGCACTCATGGCTTGAGCAAACTGTCACGGTACTACTATAGTGAGCCCACAGGCGAGCAGGTGACACGGGATCCCCCAGGGCATGGAGTCTAAGGGCCAGCCGGTATTCTGCCAGGGACCCCCTCACGAGGGTCTGGGCTTAGCTGCGTGCTGACCCCAGGTCACGACCCTCGGGTTCACCGCGCTCGCTAGGGAAGTACCAGAAGACACTATCAGACAAGGATGGATGGATGAAGCAAAGGAGAGCCAGATGGCAAGCCAAGGTCAGGGCGGCTGCAGACAACGTAATCAGAACAAGCCACACAAGTACACAAGAGATCAGTTCAGTGCAGCAGAGCTGAACACAAGCTAATGGAACAACAGGTGCCAGCCGGCCTACAGCAGTAAAGGTGAGATACAGATCAGCTCCGCAGCTGACTGTGACAATGGGTTTGCAATGGTTCAAATACTTTCGTGGTGGAAAGGAATTGACTGAGGATGAGGCACGTTTGGGTCAGTTGTCAACAAGTGGAACCCCAGATATGATCAAGCGAGTCTAATGTCAAGACAATGTTGATTGCCTTTTTTGAGATGGCATCATCCATAAGGAATTTGTTCCTGCAGGTCAAACCGTGAAAGCCTCATTCTATCCCATGATCTGGTGCCTGCAGACTTCTTTCTGTTTCCCTGCCTGAAGAGCGTCATGACAGGCACACGTTTTGCGGACATGGCAGCAATCCAAGAATGTGTTCTGCAATCGATTCCTAAAGAGGCCTGTGCTGTCAGTTTTCAGAAGCTTTATGAACGCTGCCAAAAGTGTGTTGTGAAGGATTGCAAATATTTTGAAGGCAAATAAAGGTCATTTGTTTGTTTGTATCTTCTGTTTTGTTTGTTTTCTGATACCATTCACCAAACTTTTCAGCCACACCTCATATATATCTCTTATTTTGGAGTATTGATTTTGCAGGTTATTTTGCGCTTTTTTGTTGTTTTCTATGAGGGAATTTTAACCATTTTGGGGAGGGCAAACATACAAACTAATGCAGAGAAATCTCACCATTTTCAGAGGAGTAGAGGCGCAAACTACTGTTGGGAAACCTCACCATTGTGGTAAGGGTGGGGGTATGCACTACTGTGAGGAAAGTAGAGACACAAAATACTGCAGGGAAATCTAACAATTGTTGGAGGATAAGAGACACAACTTACTGTAGGATAATCCCACATTTGGCATGGAGATACAAACTACTGTGGGGAAATGTTGCCATTATGGAAAGGGCCGATGCACAAACTACTGCATGAAAATCTCATTGTTTTGGAAGAGGCAGAGACATAAATTACTGTTCATGAGACAAATACTAAGGGGAAATCATTGATTTGATTTCACCAGACCTAATGGAATTCATTCTATGTCTGGTACTCCACAGCAGAGGAATTGCTTAAATAAAGTTCTGCTGTTTTTGTTCAATGTTATTTGCTGATATGCAGAAGATCCGTATCTTGCTCTTATGTTCGCAGGCTCCCTTTGTTGTAAGTGTCAGACCTAACACGCCGTTAATTTGCAATTGATCGCTGTAAGCACGTCTCTTGATGTCTCCCGAACGCCCCAACGGGCTTTTGATCAAACTGCCTCATGCAGCGTTCATGTCAAGAAGTATGCGTGTTTCATTGCCAGAATTAATCTTCAGGACTATTGATCTTCTGTGGAATGACTGTCACAATTTGAACAGAGCCTGATCAGAGACCAAGAGATATTTACTAATCACAAAGGTTGTGCTTTCATTACTAACATTTATTTTAAGGGCTTTCAATAACCAGTTGGCTCACCTTTTTTTCACTTTTTATTAAAGATGAGCATACAGAAAGACCCATGAAAGATTAAGACATCTCCCCACCTCCCTGTATTACACTGTAATTATTGTCTTTCCATTAGGAAGAAATAGATTTCAGCACTTTATCATCATTATAAGGTCTAGTTAAAAAGTAATGCTGTTCATGCCTAACTTCAGCCATAACTTCTTATGTTCAGGTTAGGATAGTGCAGGAAAGAGTTAAGGCTCCTGAGATATTTTCTTCATCCTGTTGCTGATATTTCCCCTCACTACCTGTCCTGGAGAAGTCCATTGTTAAGGTTTAGGCTTCATGCACACTAGAAAGCTAAAAACTTCTTTAAAAACGCTGGACAAAAAAAGCTAATGTGTTTTTTTGCCTGCATTCAGCACAGTTTGTAAACTACGTTTAGTAGTGTTAAGGTGTGGGACCGCTGGCGTTCTCAACAACCAGTGAAGAGCTGGTTGTTGAGGAGTGGGCTTGCAATCCGGCCGTTACGTCTTTAACAACAGATGAGTAATCAGCTGTCAGCGGGGTTCCCCACTGACAGCTGAATATACAAAAAATTGCTGGCAATAAAAAATTGTGAAAAAAACAGCCTGGGCACCCACCACAATCCACACCAGGGAAACTACATGCCAAAATAAAAAAAACGGTATGGGTTCCCCACAAAATCCATACCCTTATTCAAACATGCAGCCTGGCAGGCCAGGAAAGGGGGGGACGAGTGAGCTTTGCCCCCTCCCAAAGTACCTTGTCCCCAAGTTAATGAGGACAAGGGCCTCTTCCCCACAAGCCTGGCCCGGTGGTTGTGGAGGTGCGGGGAGAGGGGTGACTTATCAGAATCTAAAAAGCCCCCGAGTCCCCCCCATGTGAATAAGTAGGGGTACATTGTAGTGAAAAAAAATGAATAAAAATGCACAAACAGTATTTGACAAGTGCTTTATTGAAAAAATAACAAAATCAAAAACAAGAGCTCTGCAACCGACGAAGGCTTCTGCCATTTGACAGCTCTGCTGCCTCCCACCCCTCAATAAATTGAGGGGGGGCACCGAGTGATGTCACTGGGTGGCCTCCCCCCGTGATGTCATTGACCCAGTATGCCCCGGAGCTGATGATTTATTATTGTTAAGGATGTAGTGGCTGGCTTGCTTGCCCGCTCTTTAACCACTTGCCTACTGAGCACTTTTACTACATTCATGCCCAGGCCAATTTTAAGCTTTCAGCGATGTCGCACTTTGAATGAGAATTGCACGTTCAAGCAACGCTACACCCATATGACATTTTTTGCACACAAATAGAGATTTCTTTTGGTGATATTTAATCACGACTGGGTTTTTTATTTTTTGTTAAATAAATGAAATAATGACCAAAAATTTTGAAAAAAAAAAAAGTTTTTAACTTTTGCAAACAGGCAATTTTTCTCCTTCACTGATTTGCTCTGATGAGGCTGCACTGATGGGCACTGAAGAGGCTGCACTGATGAGCATTGAAGAGGCTGCACTGATGAGCACAGACAGGCGGCACTGATGAGGCTGCACTGATAGGCGGCACTGATAGGCAACACTGTTGGGCAGGAGTAAGCGGCACTGATAGGTGACACTGAGGAGTCACTGATGGGGACTGATTGGCAGCACTGATGGGCACTGATGGGCACTGATTAGCAGCACCGATGTGCACTGATTGGCAGCACCGATGGGCACTGTTGGAACTGAACTGATAATCAGGACACTGGTAATCAGTGCCCTGATTATCAGTGTAGATGCCCCTTTCACACAAGCAGGTTATCGGCTCTCCTCTTCTCTCCTCACGCTGTCAGCCTGAGGAAAGGAATGCCGATAACCGGTTTATGTTTACATTGTGATCATATGCGATTGGACATAGCTGATCACATGGTAAAGACCCACTGATTGGCTCATTACCCCGATCTGTGACACGCTGTGTCCTCTGGATCACAGAACATGCCACCTGCACGCTGCTGCAGGCACGATCACGGGAGGACATCATATGATGCTCTCCCAAAACTGGCTATCCACGCTGTAGCCGTCATTCGCTATAGCGCGGTAGGCAAGTGGTTAACAACCAGCTATTCGCTGGTGTTTAAGAACGCCGGCAGCCTCCGCTAAGCACTGGCATTTAGCAGAGTTTAGGAGCTGTCAGCGTTGTGTCTGCCAAAACGCTACTGCTCTAGAACGCCCTGGCAGTGAGTTTTTTTTTCTGCCACTAAACTCTCCTGCCACAAAATTCTGCTAAAAGCCTATGTGTGCATGAACACACAGGATAACATGTAGGGGAATTTAGAGGCAGTTAAAAAAAAAATATCTGATGTCCAAAACAGCAGCTGTTAAAACGCCTAGTGTGCATGAGGCCTTATGGCACATATGATAATAATAATATTGCAAACATATTCTCACCTAAAATAATAAATGATTTCTCTTTAAAGCCAATGGACTGTTTGAGCATTGTTATAATGTTGGATGGTTTTAGCAGTTAACTGACTGCCTTTACTTATTGTCTGGATTTGCTTTCTGCTTCAAATATTCTATTAGGGAATTTCCAGACAATTGGTCTCATGCAGTAACAATTTAGAAGGGGGAGCAGATTACTTCTCTGCCAGAAACAGAATGACAGATCGTCAGGCATGGCACTCGAGAATCACACGGCCCTCGACTTTGTGAGTCTGTCCGAATGCATGTGAGGATCTAATGGTGTGTGCATAATAGGGGAGTAGTGAGAGCTAGATGGGGGCCTGGATGGATAATACAGACATTTAGGGCATCGTCTGTGTCATCTCTACATCTGTGCCTGCTCAGTGCTCATGCCTGCCAGTTCTCCTACAGCCAGATTCTGTTTCCAAGATGTGTGATTTACAAGGCAGAAGGTGCGCCATTGTTTTAAGAGACAATACCAATTTGCTTGATTAAAACCTCAATGCCATCTGCTTATGGTGTCCCTGGTGGACAGGGCACTTGTTGGGCCGGGAACAGATGGCATGTAACTGTTTATGTCCTAGATTGGACCAGAACAATCCACTGTGTTTAAAATAATTGACCGATTACTGCACAAATGCTTAGGAAAAGTAGATGTATAAATAAAGGTCTAAACTTTATTGAAAAGGCAATCAGAGAGCTAATTACACATTAGGATACAAATGTGACAGTCTTTGGGTTTCTTTTCTTATGCAAAATGGAAACCAACGACACCTACCAAGCCAGCATTTAAGGTAGACCAATGCCCAGACTATACACACTTGCACATTAAAGCATTTCATATTCTAAAACCATCTTTCACCTCTCTAGCAATAAGCATTGTGGAAAAATTAATCTTCTAAGTTCACAACAGAGGCCATCTCATGTAAACCCTTAGTAGGTGCTTCAAACCAGAAACTGATTTTGGAGTCTTTGACTGTTCTTTGGGAGAGTGGGGGGTGCAGTTTGTTCTGCAATGCTTTGATCGGTTTTCAGCTGACAGCAGGCTGACCATTGACTATATGGTCGGGATACACCCAGAATCCGGGATTGGCACTTGGCTCAGCTTTTCAGAGATTCTCTGATAGTCTGAGCCAACCCCTCCCATCCACTCCACAGCCCAGCACTCCAGTGTGCACTGGAGAGGAGAGCAAAGAGACACTGACTGACAGTCATGGCTCTTTGCTTAGAGCGGAGCAGCAAAATGAGCGATCAGCGGTGTTTGATCGCTTAGTTCTCACTACAGAATCCACCTAGGTGAGGATAAATGTTAATTTTTTTTAAATCCTGAATGTATCTTTTAATTTACAGTACAAGCAGCTACAAAGGTCAATGAGCTCCTTTACTGTTTTTTTGGGGTAAAAGTGAATATTTTAATGTCCACAGTCTGTGCACAGTTGCACTTTAGAGTAGACCTGTCATTAACTTCTTCCCGCCCGCGCTATAGCCGAAAGATGGCTACAGCGTGGGCCTTAATTGCTGGGAGGGTGTCCATAGACGCCCTCCCGAGCATGCTCTGTCATGGTGCCTTTGGCCAATCATGGCTAAGGGTGCTGAGTCCACGCCCCACACTATGTTAGGCTGTTTACATAGCGGCCATACATAGTTTTGAGAATGAGAGCAGCAAAATGACATTTGTAAAGGAAAAAATGTAATTTAAAACTGCTCGCGGCTGTAATGTATTGCCAGATCCCGGCAATATAGATAAAAATCATTGGGAAAAACGCCATGAGTTCCCCCCCACCCAGTCCACTACAAGGCCCTTCGGGTCTGGTATGGATATTAGGGGAACCCTGTGCCAAAATAAAAAAAATGGCGTGGGGTCCCCCCTAAAATCCATACCAGGCCTTTCAGGTTTGGTATGGATATCAAGGGGAACCCCGTGCCAAGATTTAAAAAGGAATGTCATGGGGCCCCCCCTCCTGAACCGTACCAGGTCATGTTGATGGGGACATGGGCTTCTTTCCCACAACCCTTGCCGGTGGTTGTGGGGGTCTGCGGGCGGGGGGTTTATCGGAATCTGGAAGCCCCCTTTAACGAGGGGACCCCCAGATCCTGCCCCACATGTGAATGGATATTGGGTACATTGTACCCCTACACATTACCCAAAAAAAGTGTCAAAAAAGTAAAAATGACAGGAGAAAGTTTGGGACCTTTAATAAAGACCTTTATTAAAAAAAAAAAGTCCCGCAATGTCCATCCATCTTCGATCACAGCACAGATGGACCGAGAAAAAAACTCCGCCTCGATGGAAGGCATCCCCGCGACTGCAGCCTTTTTGCTTTGACTGCTGTTATATAGCTGAGGACGGGGCCACCCAGTGACATAAATGGTGACCCCACCCCCTCTGACGTAACGCAACTTCAAATGATGTCAGAAGGGGCGGGGTCACCTGCTTAAGTCACCGGGTTGCCCCGCTCTCAACTATATAACAGCTGTCAAAGCAAAAAGGCTGCAGTCAGTGGAAGCCTCCCGTTCTGTTTTTTTTTTTTTTTCTCGGGTCGTCGATGCTGTGATCGAAGATGAATGGACATGGTGGGACATTCTTTTTTTTAATAAAGGAATTGTCCCAAACTGTCTACCTGATACCTATTCACATAGAGGGAGGGTGGGATCTGGGGGTCCCCTTGTTTAAAGGAGGCTTCCAGATTCCGATAAGCCGCCTGCAGATCCCCACAACCACTGGGAAAGTGTTGTGAGGAAGAAGCCCTTGTCCCCATCAACATTGGGACAAGGTGTTTTGGGGGACCCAAAACACCCTCCCCATGTTGAGGGCAATCTTCCTCAAGCGTCACCCCCGCTTCCCTACTGGGTCACTGGCTTGGGACTCACAGATACTCTTCAAGCGTCACCCCTGCTGACATGCTAGGTCCCTGGCTTGGCACTCACTAATGCTCCGCAAGCGTCACCTCTGCTGTTCCGCTGGGTCCCTGACTTGGCACTTGCTGAAGTTTTTTCACTTCTTCACCGACCCCAGCTGGCAAGAAGTCTGATCTGGTACTGGCCTCAGCTTACTTACAGTGGTCTCCAGTAACAAGGTGGATGGTCCCCTAGTGGTGACAGCTTCCCCTCTACCTCTGACCACAGCTGATTACTCAGCCAGCAGAACCGCTACTTTTGGTTGGACTACAAGCCTGCAGTCCCAACCCCAATCCCAAGCTCTCCTGCTTCTGAATAGGCCCTCGGACAGCTTAGCAGCCAGATGTCCTCGGCATAGGCCTCAGGCTTCTGGCCTAGCAGCCTGGGGCAGCATAACACAGGTATACGCAGACAGCCATCCAGGTGGCACAGAGCCCGATCACCTGACTCCACCCAAATAAATAGGCTCTCCAGCAGGACAAGAGGCTTAAAGAAACCCCTGCCATTTGGCTGGGACACCCCATTCAGTCATAATCTGTCCTTGCTATGCCCTTGTCTTGTTCAATGTCACCAGATACCAGGCCACCAGTGACAGAGAAGAGAGAAGTGCAGCAATTCCAGAATTAGGGGGAAATCAATTGATCTCCTAACTATTGGCCAAGGTAACTTTCACCTGGCAACTAAATTTTATAGCAACCCTGCCTAAACTTCAGGGTGCTACATCGACAAAAAGACAAACACAAATGGACTAATATAATGCCCAAGATGGTGGATATAGTGCCATATGGAAATGAAAAAACTTTGGAAAAATAGTGTTTGGAGGTTTGAGGCACCATTGACCAACAGATTGTTCTTACAGCACAGATTTTTATTTATACAATGTTAAGATCACTTACAATTGTTGCGCAAAAATAAAAATGTTTACCACCCCAATTCACATGGGCCAGTCGATTCTTAACATGTGGATGCATTTAATACATTAGTTGCAATGTATTCACATCTATTCATAATGCTGCTAGATCTGGGATAGAAAGGGTCAACTAAACATGTTTTACAGCTGAAGTAATTGCTGATTCCCAGGAATGCATCAAAGGGTAGATCTTTAGTAGGTTTAAGGAACAAACCATAAACTCAATTATTATTAAACATATGTAAAACATCTACAATTATCATACTCATTTTTTACATAGTTGAATTTCTATACATACAGCCTGTTCACCTACAATCACCCTAATGCTGAAGGTGTATGCTTTCCTAGTTGGAGATGCAGGAGTATTGGAGGCAGTAAAATATTATGGATCAGATGTTTTATACCCATAGAAAATAAGTCATAGGATCACACATTACCTTCCTATGTAACATTGATAGATATTGAAAGTAACTAGCTATGTAAAAAAATGCCCGGGTCATTTCTCTATTGCCTCCTGATGAATGTATATAAGAATGTGATGTCGTATAGGTGCCCCTGGACGACGTCACCTTTGACGAAACAGCGTAGGGAGGGTGGCATGCTGATGCCACCAACACAGCGTGCAGTCCCGGAAGCAACGGGCGTTAGTTCGAGAGAGCCAGCCAGCTCGGATGTTTGTCAGATGCCATTCCTTTTTTGTTTTCCTGTAAGTGCAATACTTTTATTACCATTAAAGAAGTTTACAGTTTTACACTATGGGAGTTTTCTCTTTCTCATTTGGTTGATGACCGACTGAAAGACACTTGGGAAAAACTTGAGAGGAGGAGAAGTGTTATTTAATCGGCTCATCAAGAGACTGTGGCTGGGTCATAAGCCTAAAAGCGGAATTGATCTCCTAATAAGAGATCTGGGCAGCTGGTAAGAGACTGTGATTTTCCAGGTGGAAGGACTTTCCTATCTTACATCACTATTTTCTATGGTGTTTTTCAAGTTTGAAGTCACTATTTTATATGAAGGAGAGACTTTCCTATACTGTGACCATTGATTGATTAACAACAATACCTTTTTTTCATTATTTATGTATACTATGTATGGTGTAACAAGCACTAATAAGCACTAATTTATGGTGTAACAAGCACTTGTTTTTTCACACCTTGTTTATTTATTCAACATTCATATTATTTGTATTTAATATTATTGCACTAGTAAGCACAGAGTTGGTTATTATTAATTTTGTTTTTGGGGTCACCCAAGCACAGCGCATAACTTGTAAATTTATCCTATGCACGTTATATGAAGCGTGATTAGCGCATGCAGCTGGAGGTAGCACAAGCAAGGCATAAGATCATTGTGGCTCACAGAATTTCTCCAATTTGAACAATACCAGGTCACTTCTCTTTGAAAACAACAACCTCCTCATGTACTCTTTTATTACTTTAAGATGTGATTCCATTTTTATCTTATGATGTGATTATTTGCACTATTTTAGAGATAGAATACTGCGAAGTATATCGATTTTATTTAGATATTGAATTATTTTATTCAAGTTATGCAGTACCTATTGTAAATGTATAACTTACATTTGGTCTCATATAGCGCAGTTTCTTGGTTTAACATTTTACTGATTGTGGGTATCTCACATTTTAAACTGTAGCAAGACCGTATTATTTGTATCTTCTAGAACAGATAGGTGATTGCAATCCTGTCTCTTCTGGAAGTATTCTTTAGACAGTGCTGTATTTTTTCGTTTTGTTATATAAGAATGTAATTAAATAGGAAAGCATTAAAACATTTTTATACTAAAAATTGCTGCAGGGCTCATTACAAAATCCCCACAAACAGGAGGTGATAGAGGAGACAGCCCAGGTGATTTTTTTACATGGCTAGTTGTCCACAATTTCCATCATTGTTACATAGGGGGGTAATAATAATGAAAATAATAATACCTGAGCATAATTCTAGGACCTATTTTACTTTGTTCAATAAAACTTCTGTGTCATTGTGTCAACTTCTGTGTCATTGTGGTGGTGTATGGAGCCAAAAAGATTAGAAGAATTGTGTCGATGTCCCAATATTTATGGACCTGACTGTATATATATATATATATATATATATATATATATATATATATATATATATATATATATTCTTGCTACACAGAGAAAAGGTTAGAATATTTGATAATGTTTTTATTGTTGTCTGTGCCTTCCTGTTCTGGTGACAACTGCACCCTCACTTTTGTATGAGCTTTAGGAAGTGAAAGATCTCCCTGAAGGGTTTACATTGTGCCTAAATAGGAACCTATGCTTTTTTTTCCTATTATTTTTAATGTGATAATGCAATTGGCAATAATGCCCTGTACACACGGTCGGACTTTTCAGCTACAAAAGTCCGACAGCCTGTCAGGCAGACTTTCGACAGACTTTCGACAAACTTTCGACGGACTTTTGGTGGACTTTCAATGGACTTTCTAACGACCGGACTTGCCTACACACGATCTCACCAAAGTCCGGCGGATTCGTACGTGATGACGTACACCGGACTAAAAAAAGGAAGTTGATAGCCAGTAGCTAATAGCTGCCCTAGCGTTGGTTTTTGTCCGTCGGACTAGCATACAGAGGAGCGGTTTCTTGAGTCCGGCAGAGTTACGACGTAAAGATTTGAAGCATGTTCCAAATCTAAAGTCTGTCAGATTTGCGACTGGAAAAATCAGCTGAAGGTCCGGTGAAGCCCACACACGATCGGATTGTTCGCCGGATTTGGTCCGTCGGCATCCGTCAGACCAGTCGAAAAGTCCCACCGTGTGTACGCTCCATAATGCCGTGTACACACGGTCGGACTTTTCAGCTACAAATGTCTGACAGCCTGTCCGACAGACTTTCGACGGACTTTTTGCGGACTTTTAACGGACTTTCTAACAAACGGACTTGCCTACATACGATCACACCAAAGTTCACCGGATTTGGTCCAGCGGCGTCCGTCATACCAGTCCGGTCGAAAAGTCCGACCGTGTGTACGCCCCATAAGAGTGGCCACAACATTTGGCCAAAAAAACAAGATAATAATAACGTACATTTTGTTAGTACAGCTTGGTGACGCACTAGCAGCAATGGGTCCAGGTGTGAATCGAAAGAAGCACTTTAATGGATGGCGGTCAGTCTAGTAGTTAAGAGATAAGGAAAATAGGGGAGGCCTCAATTAATAGAATTTTTTTTATATATGTAATTATTTTTCTCTTGAAAAGTGTTTTTCAAGCCATTCCACGGGTACAAAATAAAAAGGACTTCAGCGTAATCATAGTACACATTTTCCAACAGAAAAGCATGTCTATATAATATATCATTAACAATTAAATAACTTTAATACCCATAGCAGTGATAACAACCAATGCAGACAGCCATGGAGGTATTCAAGCACCGCCATAGCAGCATAATCCTTTCAGGTGTAATTCGATGCAGAAAAAGAGAAAGGATAACACATAATATCCTCATACAGTAGCATGTGGTATGGTAGTGTGTTGGAATTTAGCCACTTCAGCCCCCGACCATTTGGCTGGCAAAAGATCAGAGCACTTTTTACGATTCTGCACTGCGTCGTTTTAACTGACAATTGCCTGGTCATGCGACGTGGCTCCCAAACAAAATTGACGTCCTTTTTTCCCCACAAATAGAGCTTTCTTTTGGTGGTATTTGATCACCTCTGAGGTTTTTATTTTTTGCGCGATAAACAAAAAAATAGCGACAATTTTGAAAAAACGCATTATTTTTTACTTTTTGCTATAATAAATATCCCCAAAAAATATATAAAAAAAACATTTTTTTCCCTCAGTTTAGGCTGATACATATTCTTCTACATATTTTTGGTAAAAAAAATTGCAATAAGCGTTTACTGATTGGTTTGCGCAAAAGTTATAGCGTCTAGAAAATAGCAGATAGTTTTATGGCATTTTTATTAATATTTTTTTTTTACCAGTAATGGCAGCGATCAGTGATTTTTATCATGACTGCAACATTATGGTGGACAGATCGTACACTTTTGTCGCTATTTTGGGACCATTCACATTTATACAGCGATCAGTGCGATTAAAAATGCATTGATTACTGTGTAAATGTGACTGGCAGTGAAGGGGTTAACCACTAGGGGGCGCTGTAGGGGATAAGTGTGTCCTAGGGAGTGATTCTAACTGTAGGGGGATGGTCTATCTGTGACATGACACTGATCACCGCTCCCGATTACAGGGAGCGGTGATCAGTGTCAGTGTCACTAGGCAGAACGGGGAAATGCTTGTTTACATCAGCATTTCCCTGTTTTTCCTCTCTGTGAGACGATGGGACATGGGACATCGAGTCCGCAGAACCCGCGATGACACTCATGGAGCTCGCGGCAAGCTCGCACAAGCTGCTTCTTAAAGGGCAAAGTACAGGTACGTTAATATGCCTGTACGTGCCCTTCTGCCGACGTACAGTCAGGTCCATAAATATTGGGACATCAACACAATTCTAATCTTTTTGGCTCTATACACCACCACAATGGATTTGAAATGAAAAATTTGTATATGTGCCTCCAACTTTTTAAGGGACCAAAAGTAATGGGACAGATTAACAGTCATCCATCAAACTTTCACTTTTTAATACTTGGTTGCAAATCCTTTGCAGTCAATTACAGCCTGAAGTCTGGAACGCATAGACATCACCAGACGCTGGGTTTCATCTCTGGTGATGCTCTGCCAGGCCTCTACTGCAACTGTCTTCAGTTCCTGCTTGTTCTTGGGGCATTTTCCCTACAGTTTTGTCTTCAGCAAGTGAAATGCATGCTTAATCGGATTCAGGTCAGGTGATTGACTTGGCCATTGCATAACATTCCACTTCTTTCGCTTAAAAAACTCTTTGGTTGCTTTCGCAGTATGCTTCGGGTCATTGTCCATCTGCACTGTGAAACGCCATCCAATGAGTTCTGGAGCATTTTGTTGAATATGAGCATATAATATTGCCCGAAACACTTCAGAATTCATCCTGCTGCTTTTGTCAGCAGTCACATCATCAATAAATACAAGTGAACCAGTTCCATTGGCAGCCATACATGCCCACGCCATGACCCTACCACCACCATGCTTCACTGATGAGGTGGTATGCTTTGGATCATGAGCAGTTCCTTTCCTTCTCCATACTCTTCTCTTCCCATCACTCTGGTACAAGTTGATCTTGGTCTCATCTTTCCATAGGATGTTGTTCCAGAACTGTAAAGGCTTTTTTAGATGTTGTTTGACAAACTCTAATCTGGCCTTCCTGTTTTTGAGGCTCACCAATGGTTTACATCTTGTGGTGAACCCTCTGTATTCACTCTGGTAGCTCCTGGAGAGTGTTCTTGATCTGGCCAACTGTTGCGAAGGGTGTTTTCTTCACCAGGGAAAGAATTCTTCGGTCATCCACCACAGTTGTTTTCCTTGGTCTTCTGGGTCTTTTGGTGTTGCTGGGCTCACCGGTGCATTCTTTCTTTTTAAGGATGTTCCAAACAGTTAATTTGGCTACACTTAGAGCCCTTGCACACTGGGGCGGTTTGCAGGCGCTATTGCGCTAATAATAGCGCCTGCAAACCACCCCGAAAGTGCCGCTCCTTGCATTCCAGTGTGAAAGCCCCGAGGGCTTGCACACTGGAGCGATGCGCTGGCAGGACGGTAAAAAAAGTCCTGCCAGCAGCATCTTCAGAGCAGTGAAGGAGCGGTGTGTATACCGCTCCTTTACCGCTCCTGCCCATTGAAATCAATGGGACGGCGCGGCTATACCGCCGGCAATGCGCCTCTGCAGAGGCGCTTTGCGGTGGTATTTAACCCCTTCTCGGCCGCTAGCGGGGGTAAAACCGCCCCGCTAGCGGCCGCATACCGGCGGTAAAACGCCGCTAATAATAGCGGCGTTTTACCGCCGACGCCGCCCCCCGCCCCAGTGTGCAAGGGCTCTTAATGTTTTTGCTATCTCTCTGATGGGTTTGTTTTGTTTTTTTAGCCTAATGATGGCTTGCTTCGCTTATAGTGACAGCTCTTTGGATCTCATATTGAGAGTTGACAGCGACAGATTCCAAATGCCAATAGCACACTTGAAATGAACTCTGGACCTTATATCTGCTCCTTGTAAGTGGGATAATGAGGGAATAACACACACCTGGCCATGGAACAGCTGAGCAGCCAATTGTCCCTTTACTTTTGGTCCCTTAAAAAGTGGGAGGCACTTATACAAACTGTTGTAATTCCTACACCGTTCACCTGATTTGGATGTAAATACCCTCAAATTAAATCTGAAAGTCTGCAGTTAAAGCACATCTTGTTTGTTTCATTTCAAATCCATTGTGGTGGTGTATAGAGCCAAAAAGATTAGAATTGTGTGGATGTCCCAATATTTCTGGACGTGACTGTATATCGGCGTGAGCGGCAAGCAGTTAACAGTAAAAGAAAGAAACACACAGAACAGAGCACGGAACCTATGTTTTTAGATCTATTCTAATCTATCCTCAACCTATATATACTGTATATTGATTTGGGAGTTGCTTAGCTCTGTGCTAGATGCTTTTTAATGAATTAATGCAAGTACGAATTATGCTTTAGGGCATGCCAGCCCACATTTATTAAATAAACCTAAAGAAAAACAAAGTCTATTATGTCAGTATTTCCTACACAGAAGTTTTAGCTTCACAAAGTATTATAAGCAAAAACAAGAAATGAAAAATACCAAGCCACCTGGCTTACTATTCAGCAACACCACTACTGTTGTCAGGATCCTTCAGAGTCAATTCTCTGGACTTTCCTGACTCACTCAGCGTTTAGATACAGCATCTTGCTGCACAGGCCCACTCCTGTCCTTTAGAAAAGGGGACCTCCTGGCACCCCAGGCTCTCCTACTCCCCTGAGACTTACAGATTCGCTAAGCACTCTGGACATCCTCAGTCTGGTAGACTCTCTCTCAGTCTCCTAGACTCTCTTAGCCAGGCCTTTTTTTCTCAGAAAATAGGTGCAGGAACTCAACCATAACCCCCTCACACACGCACACCCTCCAAACCACATCAAATAGTTGGTATGGTGAAATAATACTAATAGTGGGAGAGTCTTAAAGGGGCATTAAATACCAGGAGTGCATTACGTATAGAGTGCAGAGTTTGGTAGGGTTACACACAGAGTGCAGAGTTTAGGGTTGCGCTACATACAGAGTGCAGAGCCTTCTTCCACAGCTGCTTACCTCTGCGTCCTCCATCTACATCTCACCTTCACTGCTCTTCTTCCCTAGTACCTACCCGCACACTATAAGGGGCTCTGCCTCGCTCATTTTCAGGGAGATAATCCAGTGGGGGAGTCAGTATCTGCACTGCACCCCAGGCACCTACATCTCCCAGGTCCCCATCCTGTACTCAGTGGGAGCCTCTCAGGAGATCAGATCTATGGGATCTGTTGGAAGACAAGCTGTCACTTGGAAACACAGAAGCCGGACTTCTGTGTTTATAAGTGGTAGTGATGAGCAGGGAGAGAAGGGCCTCAGCCAAAGGTGGTGGAACTGAGTTCCACCAAGTTCTAGCTGAAAAAAAGCCCTGCTCTTAGCTATCCTGACTTTCTTATGTGTAAGGAACCTCTCCAACATTAAGTGCAGTCTCTCAGGTAGAGCTCCTCTGTTTCCTGGCTGAAGCACACTGCTCTCTGCTGATGGAGGCCCTGAGCTATGGCCATCTTCTTGCTTATAATGAGCATGCATACCTACACACTAACACAACCTGCAGGTCTCCAGTAAGACCTGGACACAGAATTGAAGGCTTGATCCGACCAAAGACACTTTGAAACCTCCAGACCCTGATTCAAGATTACAAAACCCAGACAACACTTACAAACCAGTCTTCTCCACTCAGACATAATATGCTGGAACTTCACACTGTGCATAAGTGCAAATCCTACCCTCACACAGTAGCAGGGCCTGGCACTGTCACAATATATGTATACTGTATATAAATACAGTACTGTGCAAAAGTTTTAGGCAGGTGTGAAGAAATCATGTAAAGTAAAAATGGTTTCAAATATATATGTATATATTAATTGTTTCTTTGTATCACTTTTTACAAAATGCAAAGTGAGAAAACAGAAGAAAGATCTAAATCAAATCAATATTTGGTGTGACTACTTTTTGGCTGCAAACCAGAATCAAATCCTAGAGTTGCACAAAGTCACGGATTTTGTTGGATTAGAATAGGGTGTATGATTATACCAAGCAGGTGTTAATGATCATCAATTTCATATGTAGGTTGAAACGCGGTAATTTATTGAAACAGCAACAGCTGTGAAAGAGGCTTAAAAACTGGATGAAACTCTGCTACCAAGGCTAGGTTGTGCAAGACTTTTTAATGTCACAGGTCATGCACCATGGCAAGACTGAGCACAGCAACAAGACACAAGGTAGTTATACTGCATCAGCAAGGTCTCTCCCAGGAAAAGATTTTAAAGCAGACTGGGGTTTCAAGATGTGCTGTTCAAGCTCTTTTGAAGAAGCACAAAGAAACGGGCAATGTTGAGGACCGTAGACACAGTGGTCGGCAAAGGAAACACATCATGCTTACTTCCCCTTCGACATTTGAGGATTCCCAGCAGTGCCATTAGCACAGAACTGCCAGAAACCAGTGGGACCCAGGTACAATTATCTAATGTCTGGGGAAGTCTGGCCAGAAGTGGTCTTCATAGAAGAATGTGCAGCCAAAAAGTCATACCTATAATGTGAAAGCAAGGCTAAGTCATATATTAATGGCTTTAATCCCTGCAGAGATGCAAGTATTCTCTTCTGATGGGCCCTACTGTAGATGTAAGCCTGTGAAAATGTAGTCAGTGTGTTCCCTGGTTCTAGCGCCACCCTTACCACAGCCCTGCAGCAGTAGAACTAGAAACACAATTTGTTGAATCTGTCTGGAATGGATTATACAAGTTAGTGAAGCTGAATGGATTTTTTTTCTCTCACAACTACAAAAATCTTCATGGTGTTTAATCATCAGCAATAAAAGAAAAGTTCCCAAGAGTGGATGTGAATTCTTGGCTTTTCCATGTCTGATCAAACATGGGCATGAATTATTTAGAATAAGCAGCTCATTTATTAATGATCTTTTCTCTTTCGTCCTATTAAGGGAGCTGCGCTGAGCTTTCTGCTGTCTTAAAGTGTACTCAGAAAATGGAGCTGATTGCTGAATGGAAAATTATATGAGAGCAGAATGAATGTTGCAAAATCAGTGCAATGAGTCATGTGACTGGTTTGTGGCTCCAAAGCTATCCACCTCATTATTCATGGCATTTAAACTGTTTCCAACAAATGGAGATGTTGCCCAACTATTAAGTCAAGTATAACTCAGGATTAGTAAGGTGATTATTATTTTTTTTTATATTTTTTTATAATATGCAGTAATGAGTTATGATAATGTATAATTCTGTCATCGATCTAGGATACCACAGAGCCGCGTTATGAATTTTTATTCACCCAGGATTCTGAAATGTTTTGATATCAATACAATTAGAAAAAAAGTATGAATCGTGGTTGAAAGTTAATGTATGTAAATCTTGGTTGAAAATATTTATAAATATGCCACTATATGTCAGTGTTCAAGTTTCCCTAACTGCCAGATCATACGGTTTTCGTTTATTCAGTACACCTATCCTTCGAAAATGCAATACAAATGCATTACAACACATGACATCACTTCCGAATTTTTATGCTGTCGTCGGGAATTTTCGTGACTTTAGTAAACTCATCGGATTCGACGTGAGATTAGCATGCAAAAAAAACCCGGACGATCATTTGTCCGATAATCGGATCGGCATTAGTGCTGATAATTCCTGCAGTCTCTTTGAAACAAATTCATGTCTATTTACATACAGGATGATGATGGCTGCCTGGCATTTTTTAGGGAGGATGACAACAGTGGATCATGCCTAAGTAATGTGTGTTAAAATGACCACCTAGCATCTCAATTGGAAGCCAATGTGACAGAATGACACTGCAGGAGCACAAATGACAGACAGGGACAGAATGTTGTCACTGCATAAGAGGAACACTTTAATCACTCTGCATTCTGTTATTATAAAAGTTCGGAGCTTCAGAGAAGGAAAAACTGAGTTTTACAATTTCCAAAGCTCATTCTCCAAAAGTGTAATCTTGATAGCAAAATGTGTCCTGCATGAGACTGTTAGAACCATTATAAGGAAGCTGCTGTATTACTATAATACAGTGGGTTATTGCAGAGCTCTATTGAGTAGTTAGGCATTAAACAATCGCCAGTAAGGATTATGTAAATGCAATAACAATTTTGCAGAACAGTTTGGAAGTTTTCATTCAGACAACATGTACCTTGATGGAATCTTTAGTGTCCCTCCTGCAGGTTGTTATACCTCAGTGCCACTACAGACTGCAAAATTGCTATGCTCCACACAAGGCGTGTAACAAAAGCAATCCTTTGTGAAGGAAAAGTAGAATATTATTAGTTGCTAAAATGACTTGATTTAGACCTTTACCTCCCTGTCTTCCAGGAAGGGAGGATCAAATGTACAATTAAGAACATGAAACCCTCAAAAAGTATGTATTCATGCCACCCCCACCCCCAACAAATGGCATGCAAGCAGCTCAGTTTACTTAAAGTAGGAAAAGTTCCTGATCCATTTAAAAAAGCAGAGCTTTTTTTACTTTGTTCAGGGCAACTCGAGTCTGCACATGCTGAAGAGGGGGAGTGAAGACACACAAGTTCTATTTGTTTGTGTTGGCAAAAATAGCAAATGTGGATTATTCTTTTGATTGTAATTACTAATTTCTATTCTTAAAAACGGAACCTCCCAGCAGCTGACACTCAACTCTCTTTCCTTAAAGTGAAACTTTAGTCAGAAACTTATGTCCTGCTAGATCACTTCAGGTTGGCCCCTTTTACCTATGCAAAACAATAAAAAAAAGTCCATATACAGTTTAAAATCCAGTAATACACTGTGTCCCCCTGTTTTGCACATGCTCAGTTGCTCACCATTTTTAGGCACTTTTAGGTACCGTTGAGTTTGTAGAGGCTGATCTGCTGACAGCCTTAAAGTGGAATTAAACCCTCCTATCCTATACAGCCAAGGAAGCTGCTTCTGTTTGAACGGCAACTGCCATGATGCTGCACATGTGATCAGTCATTTGATGGTTTGACAGTTTGGTTAAGGGCACAATCAATTTAAACTGTTTTTTGAAACTGGTAAATCGATGGGTTTAGTTCCGCTTTATGATTTACAGCTGGGGCTTTGGGCTTCAGCAAAATGGCAGCTTCCAGCAGTGTTCCTGTTTCTAATTGCTGGCTTTACAGCACACACTAATTTTGAAGGCATTATTATTAATGTATAATGTAGGTTCCTTGCTAAAGAACATTTTTTTTTTTATCAAGTTGTTATGGGTAAAGTTCCACTTTAAGAATTTTCCCGTTTGTGTAGTGCTCCCATTTAATGACCTCAGAGTCTGCAGGAGCGAGGAATAAGGTAAGAAAAGGTCCTTTTTATTGGTGTTTAGGCGTAAGTGAGCATTTAGTGTGGGGGTGCTTCACTGCAAGGAATTTTATTTCCCTGTATTTTAGCTTAAGTCCTCATGCACACAGAAGGTGAAAAGCTGAAAATATGCCCAGCATAAAATTCTGGGGTGTTTTCCTGTGGAGCCACAGGTGCTGCGTAGAGCCTGCATAATAAGTTAATGGTTGCATACAGCTGTACTCTTGTAAACACCATTGCTTCTGAGCATTGACATTTACATGTGTATGCACATAAAATGTATTCCTGAATCCAGCATTCAGGAAATACAGTATGTCATTGTGCATACACTGGGCATATTTTCAGCCTCCCACATGCCTTAAGTGAATTGCAAGCACAATTCCAGTTTTAAAGATTTGACTGTGGAAATTTCAAATGCATAATCTAATAATAAGAAAGTTCAAAAAGCCAAAAAATGTATCTATTTTCCAAGATAACATGTGTCACAGTTGATTTTGTTGTAATTAAGGTGAGGGCGAATCCGCCCCGGTTCAATTTGCAAAGGGTTTGTCAAATCTTATAAAAAAAAACAAGCTTAGCAGCACACGATCACTTTAAAGCATAAAATGCATATAATTCCTAAACCCCTAGCAATCTCTGAATTCCCAATTAATCCAAATTTTTTCCAAATACAGACTTCAGGTATGAAGTTGGTAGAAATGTGCTAGCAACAGGACTGTAAAGGAAGCACTTAATTAGGCAGCAAAAAGAGACAAAACAGGTTTTGTGTTGTAATAAAAAATAGTGTATTATCTGTGAGACAATAGCCAAAAATATTGTTTAGTCGCTGAACAGTATAAAAACAGCTTAGTAGACTGCAATATAAGAGGAAGAGACAAGACAGGTTTTATCTTGAAACAGAACTTAGAGTGTGTTTTTTGATAGACAATAGCCACAAATATTGTTCAGTGGATGTACAGTAAGAAGAGCGTTGACTGGTGGTTTGATCTGAACTCTAGTTGTTTGAGGTTCAACAAATGTGGGAACTAAATAGCTAGATTTGGCCTGTCCTCCTGCACAGAACCTCTGGCTACTGCTGCAGCACTACCACTACTAGAGGAACAACTTCCTACTCTGTTAATAGTTCAATCAAACCATATTAAAAATAAAACTTTCAACAAATACTTGCTAAATCTCTGTGTGATCAGTTCATGAATGAAGTGCTCAGTGCAGGAAAAGTCCACACTTGTGTATAAACAAGTATTTGTAAAAGTGCTTCTGGTGTTCAAATAATCACTCTAGCGTTCCCCCCGAGATTTCCCACACTCACCAGACTTAAATTAGTCTTTGCGTTAGCAAAATTAGTAAAAAACGGTTGTTTCTCTCCACCTCCAGCTCCCTCCTGACACTCCGGGACTTCTCCAGATAGCAATATACTCTTATCTACTCTGTGTAAACCAACCTAGATTGCCTTAATCGTGGACAGTGCTCAGGGAAGGCTTCCATAGTGTATTAAAATGTATTAAAATGAAAAACATTAAAAACAAATGCACACACATATTCTCATATGCAATGGCATGTAACCAGGAAGCGACTTTCTTGTAAAAAAAACAAAAAAAAAAACAGGAAGCGACGTGCACTCCAAAGACTGGAAGAGATGTCACTGGAACCCCCGCCCAATGTGTTTCATCATACTAATAGACGTTTTCATGAGTAACTGTTTCCGGCTTCGGCAATGTTTCATTGTTAATTTTCCTTGTGGTTATGGTATGACCTCTCAGTGCTTTGCAGCAGTTATTTAGTTGTAGTTTTTCTCTTTGATACAGCACGGGAATACTTACTTGATAAGTGTTTCCGGCTTCCACTCCGCTCTTTTTATTGTATAGGCACCTCCCACTATACTGCTAATTGCTATGATCCTCCTGATCCACTACTGAGGACCAAAACTTGTTTACTATTGGGTGTATAAGGCTTCAACCTCATATGATGGCCAGAACAAGTACCTCTTATGTCTTCCATATCTACCGAACTATCCTCACACTATATATTAGTCTTCATCCAACCTTCACAGTGGCACAATACATCTATAATATAATATTCTTCCTTTTTTTAAATGACCAAGTCTGTATGTTAATTTGATATGAACTTATTAAGAACAAATTATAGCATGCTAACAACTAAAAGGTGCTGTGTACCCTAGATTTTATTTTACTTTAATGCAGCACCATGTAAATATAAAAATACATAAATATAGACTCAATTTTAGGCCCATTCCTTATAACAAAATGATGGTGTTGCACAAATGTATTTGTCAATTTAAATACATAAAAATTACAACGGAATAAAAATGAGTATAAATACATTTTTTGAAATTATTATAATATGAAAAATTAGAAACAGAAAATATAACAGTTTAAATTGATTTTAAGACCCTTAGGAGTTAGTGTCCCCAACTTGTATATTTATTTAGTCTCATTTTTTGATATCACCTTCCTCATATCAGTGCCCCTCCAATGTCTTTCTGTTTTATCTATTCCACAGAAGGAAAGCACAGTGGGATCTCTATTGCAGTAAAGCCTAAAGCAATTGGAAACACTGTTTCTGAAAACCCTTTTTTATGTTGTTGATATGTTCCCCTACAAGCACTGCTAAGTTACAGGTCATTCTTTCCACATACTGGAGCCCACATGGGCACTCCAGTAAATATGTTACATGAGTGCTGTCACAGGTGATACATTTCTTTACTTCATACCATTTGTTGGTATTCCTAGAAACAAATAACTGTTCTACAGGGAAGACATCTTCCACATCTAAAACCATGTGTGACTGGTTTTTAGGAGGGTCTGGTACATTCTTTACAATTATGTTTCTTAACTTAGGGGCCCATCTATATACAAACTTGGACTGTTTAAGAAGAATTTTAGGTAATACATTATCCTTGAGTAATATAGCTCAATACTTTCCAATGATTTTCTCCATTGCTCTATATTGCCAATTAAACTCAGGCAGTCAACACTATTCCATACCCCTCTTTCTTCTTAATCTAACCTTCAATAATGCTCCTCTTTCCATTGCTTTATCTTTTCTTTTTCCATTATTGAGAAACTCCCTCTATACCCCTTAGCCCTAAACCTTTCTACCAAAATGTCCACTTGTTATTCAAAATCAGCTTCTTCACAGTTTCTTTTAATGTGCATTAACTGTCCTTTAGGTATTCCTCCTAACTATCTCAGGTGGTGACAGCTCCCTATGGAGATGTACCCATTCCAGCCCATATCTTTAAAATAGGTAAGTGTACACAATCTTTTTCCTTGCTTGTATACCACGAAATCTAGGAAATTTACATGTTCCTTATCATAATTTCCAGAAGAAAACAGATGTTATACTTATTAGCATTGTTTTCCCTCATAATCCTTCCCTTACTATTAAAATATCATCTATATATCTCTTACAGATTTTTAATTGTGGTTTTAATTGTGGTCTGCTCTTCCCCTAAATCTCCCCTCCTCCCATTTACTTGTGCAAAAAATAGCTATGTATATACTTAGCCCACATAGCAACTCCCTACTTCTATCTATAAAATGTCCTATTATTCCAGAAGAAATGCTACTCATTGCCAATTCCAGAGCCTGTAATATAAACTCAATTTGCTTAGTTCTCAATTCCGCTTTTTTGCATAATGCCCACTTTACCGCCTCCAAGCCATCTTGTTGTTTTATGTTAATATATAGGGAAGTCACACCTACACAGCCACCCTACAGTCTGTTAGAAATGAGCAGAGTGATTTTACTGAAACTGATTTCACAGAAACTGATTTCACAGTTCATCACCCCCACCACGACCATGTGCATTGCATGCAGTTGTGAGAAAGTTGCAGCGTGGACCCTTTTATTTTATTGGGTTGCGTTTGGTGAGCGGTAGTGCCCGCCAAATGCAACTGGTGATACATTCTTGCTGCAGTCATGAAGCAAAGCATCGTGGCTCCGGCATGTTTTCCCCTCACAACTGCTGCCTTGTCAGCTAAGGGTTTATTCACTGCAGCTGCCGCATTACAACATGCTGTGCTTCTTTTTTTTTTTCAACAAACCTTATTGAAATTACAATAAATAATTCAATACCTATTACCAGCTGCATGTTGCTTCTGAGCTGTGTTGCTTCAATGTTGCTAATGCAGTGCAAGCATGTGTGTGCCAATTGACAGATACAGTAGGAGCAGAGCAAGGAAGAGGAGCACTTATCAACTTAACACAAACAGGCTGGACCCAGACCACTGGTAACCAGCATGCATGCAATAGTAAAAAACTCTAATGACAGTGCACACTGCCTTTACAACATGTTTTGATTGGAGATTGGCGGCCTCCAATAGAAACATGCCAGTATAGGCAGAAGGTGATGTCACCAGTACAGGGGCATTGTATAGTGCCTGATCCCCTGCGCTACTATGTGTAAAACAAAGGGCTGAAAAATTTACATGTGAGACTTGCTGCTATACACCTATATGTGTTCCCACATAAACTTAGACTGTGAATAATATTAATAGTAAAGCATTACCCCGCTACCATACGGTGCTTAATAAACACTCCGTGCGATGATGCTCAAAATATAAAAATGTGACCAAAGTCCATAAGGTAAAGACTCTTCTGTGAATCTGGTGTACCTTACGCAGGTCCATCTAAGCCTTCCTCTTCAGGGGTGTATGCTCCAATGAGTGGCAGCTGAACTCCTATTCCAGGGACACTCACTCCAGTGTGCAGTAGTCCTCATGTAAACAGTGCTCATAAAATAAAGAACTAACATAGTGCTGAATTGTATATAAAACAGTACTTTATTATAAAAACTTGAAATAAAACTCACATTTATAAGTGCACTTTGCAATTTGCTTGACACAATCAGGGTGTGTGGCCCCTTAAAAGTTACTTGGATATTTGCAGTGGCTGGGCTATAGGAGATACAATAACTTCCTGCTCATGCGCGATGATATCATTAAACCCTGCCCCGATGTGTTTCGTCACTCATCACGTGACTCCTTGGTTTCAAGTTTTTATAGTTTGAAACAGAAAATATAACAGTTTAAATGGATTTTTATTTTAAGGCACTTAGGAGTTAGTGTCCCCAACTCGTATATTTACTTAGTCTCATTTTTTGATATCACCTTCCTCATATCAGTGCCCCTCCGATGTCTTTCTGTTTTATCTATTCCACAGAAGGAAAGCACTGTGGGATCTCTATTGCAGTAAAGCCTAAAGCAATTGGAAACACTGTTTCCGAAAACCCTTTTTTATTTTGTTGATGTGTTCCCCTTCAAGCACTCCTAAGTTGCAGGTCATTCTTCCCACATACTGGAGCCCTCATAGGCACTCCAGTAAATATGTTACATGAGTGCTGTCACAGGTGATTTCTTTACTTCATACCTTTTGTTGGTGTTCCTAGAAACAAAATAGGTTATTTTTCTTTTCTTTTGTTTAATTGTTCTACAAGGAATACATCTTCCACATCTGAAACACATGTGTCCTCACATGTGACTGTTTTTTAGGAGGGTCTGGTACATTCTTTACTATTATGTTTCTTAAATTAGGGGCCCGTCTGTATATAAATGTGGGCTGTTTGGGAAGGGTTTTAGGTAATACATCATCCTTGAGTAATATAGCCCAATACTTTGTCATGATTTTCTCCATTGTTCTTTATTGGCAATTAAACTCTGCAGTCAACACTATTCCATACTCCTCTTTCTTCTTAATCCTATCCTTCAACAATTCCCCTCTTTTCCATTACAATTCGCTTGAAATGATCAGGGTGTGTGACCCCCTTTATAGTCACTTGGATATTTGTAGTGACTATAGGAGATACAAAAACTTCCTGCTCATGTGCAATGGCATCACAAAAGCCTCTCTGGCGTGTTTTGTCACTCGTCACATGTCTCCTTGATTTCAAGTTTTTATAATAAAGTACTGTTTTTTATACAATTCAGCACAATGTTAGTTCTTTAATTTTAAGAGCACCATTTACATGACACTGGCGCAAGTGTCCCTGGAATAGTTCAGTTGCCAGCTATTGGAGCATACACCCCTGAACGGGAAGGCTTACATCGACCTGCATAAGGTCTATATATAAGGTGACCGCATAGTTTGAATGCTGACGGGACACTGGTGATGATTTGTGGTGAACACAAGATTCACAGAGGAGTCTTTACATTATGGACTTTGGTCACAGTTATATATTTTGAGCATCATCACATGGAGTGTCATCACCAGGTGGTGTTTTACATTTGAAATGCTTAATGTCCACCTACTGCCATGATTATCCTTTACATGTTATATTTGTTATGATCACGGTACACCATATTCATTAGCCATTTTGTGTTGTTTTTTTTTTACAACAAGGGATCACTACTGTATATCAACAATATCAATATCAACAATATATTGTTGTACACTTTGAGTGTATTTTCTTATGTTTTGTATTTATTAAGCACTGCATGGTAGAGGGGTAGCGCTTTACTATTAATATTATTCACAGTATAGGGGCATTGCTGTGGAGTGTGCATTGTCATCAACATTTTTTACTATTGCATGCATGCTGGTTGCCAGTGGCCAGGGCCCAGCCTGTTTGTGGTAAGTTGATTAGTTCTCCTCTTCCTTGCTCTGCTCCTATTTTACCGGTCTTTAGGCACACACATGCTTGCACTGCACTAGCAATATTGAAGCAATACAGCTCAGAAGCAACATGCAGCTGGCAATATAGAGCGAGTGTCTTGTTTTATTGTTATACATGTAATTAATTAGTTTATGTTCATTTTAGCACAAAGGGCTTGTGTGTGAACGCTGCAGGAATTGTTTATAAACTTTATTAAAATGTCACACCGACATTTCATAAAGTTTACTTGGCCACAATGCTGTGAACGCAGTGGTGTGAACTGGACATCCCAGAGACAAGGCATTTTGCCTTGTCATGGGGTGGGACTGTGCTGGAAAAACCACCCAACACAGTCCCAACACATCTGGTGTGAATATACCTTAACCACTTGCCACCCACCCCCCGTAGTTTTGCTGAGGGTAGGAGGCACAGGCAGGCCAGACAACATACTCGTAAGTCACCTGTCTTTCAAGTGTCTTTCAGTGCCAACCTGTGCTGTGATTGGTCAGAGATGAGTTATTCAACAGGTATTACTTGATTTTAAAAGTAACCTGCTGTTTGGCTGTGTCCAATCACAGCACAGAATTCTGTGTTTAAAAACACACAGGACTCTGTACACAGAACAGCGAATAGGCTGTTTCTTCTCTCTGCAAAGCAGGGAGAAAAAAACAGCTAGATCTGTAAGTAAAAGCAGCACACAATACACACTTTACACTTGATAGGCACACAGTTATCCCCTAGATGTTAACCCATTTCCAGCCAGTATCATTAGTACAGTGACAGTTTACAATATTATATCTGATCACTGTATTAGTTGCACTAGTTATATTAGTGTCAGTTAGTGTACCTCCCAATCAGTGTCAGTTAGTGTACCCCCTGCGAGGGTCTGTTAGCCCGAGATTGCCTGCCACCCTATCACAGTCCCACTGTAAGTCGCTGATCACCGCCATTACCAGTGTAGAATCATAGCTGTGGAAATTCTAGTATATATACCATCAGTTGTAGACCCTATAACTGTCACACAAACCAACTAATATATACTTATTGGGATTTTTTTTTTTACCAAAGATATAGCAGAATACATTTTGGACAAAATTTAAGAAAAGTAGAAAAATATTGTGTTATTTTTTTTACATTTTCGGTCTTTTTTTGTTTATATAATAAAAAAAAACCCAGTGGTGATCAAATACAACCAAAAAGAAGGTATATTTGTGTGAAAAACATTATATAAGTTTATAATATAAGTCATATTTACCAGTCCTTTCCTTTTGTGAATAAACACAATGAGGGAGATTAGTCTTTGATTTATGGCATGTTTTCTTATTTTTTCAAAATCTTTTTTATTGAAAGTACTAGGAAATATATGTTCAGATCTAACAACTATTTATAGATTAATTCCTGAGAGTAGGTGCGTAAAATGGGGTGGGCTTGTAGGGGCCCCAGCGCATTACATTGCTGAGGGGTCCATGATGCTATTAAGATGGCCCTGTCTAACATAACTTTGTGATCACTGTGTCAGCACTGGAGGGAGGGGAGTATTAGATGTTCTAGCAGATTTAGATACAGTAACATATTGAAGCCAAACTCCAGCCATTACTATATAAGAAGTTACAGCAAACTTTTCTTTCCTTTTGGAATAAAGGTTTTACATAAATAAAAGCTGATCATTGTAAACACCCCTGCTTGTGTTAAAAGGTGTGTCTCATTTGTGTAACTGACATTTGCTGGAGAGCTTGTCTGAAAAACAGATTTACTGGCTGGATCACCAGATAAAAAGAGAAGAAAAAATCCTAAAATTGTAAAATATTGCAATCATCACACCTAAGAAACGGTAAGCTGCAATTTAATAAACCTTTGCTTTTGGGCTCAATACCGCTTTAGCAGCTACTTTGGATATGTTGATTAGCTTATGAAGCTTGTGATTTTGCAACAAGCTCAAAACACTTCTGAAAAGAAATCACTCAGTGGCAGAGCTACAAATCTATGGAATTGCCATATCAAAGCTTTAAAGCGGAACTGCAGTCTGCTCACATAATTTGTAATAAAAACATATTTGCCATTCTCAAGCTTCCCTCCAACCAATTTGTATATTATTTGATATTTACTGTGATTTCGTACTTGCCAAATATGCTGCAGAAATCTCCCTCTACTAAGTCTGGCTGCAGCCATTTTAACTGTGGGCAGCTGAACTGCTTCCTGTTCACTTCCTGGATTTACACAGACACACAGAGGCGCACCTCCAGATCTGCAGCCCTGCAGCTCTCATTGGCCCTCTTATGACTCATCCCCCCTCCCTTCCTGGCAAACTCTCACGAGTGTGAGAGAGGGAGCTGTGCATGATATCATAAGACTAGGCTAATGACCAGACAAGAAAGAGGAAGTGGGCTGTATAAGGTATCCTGCAAAAAAACTTTATTAAAATAGTATGTTACGTCCAGAAGTTAGTTCTAATGTATACTAGGTAGATCAAATAAAGCTTGAAATGGACAAAAAGGATACAACATACCCAGGCAGGAGTTGTGTGGGTCACATAGGTACACAGGTTAACGCATGGCATGAAAGTGTGCACAATGAAGATTTGTACAGATCAGCATGAAGATTAAGGTGAACATGAAATGTGAGGAATTTATTATCTTCTTATTTTTGTCTGCTGCTTATTTCCATTTAGCCCTAATTGGTCTGTGAAGAACTATTCAGTTCAGGAATTCAGGAAATTTAGAACCAGAAAATTCTGATGCCTGGCCATTCAGGTATCTAGGTAATTCAGGAATACTGGCCATAAAAGAACCCAGGAAATTCAGGAATCTAGGAGTTTCAGAAATGTAGGCTATTCAGAAATACAGGCTATACAGGAATTTAGGCCACACAGGAATCCTAGCTATTCAGAAACCCATGCCATGCAGGAATCCAGGCCATTCGAGAATTCAGGAAATTCGGCCATACAGAAATCAAGGCCATTGAAGAATATAGGTCATAGATGAATCCAGAAAATTCAGGATTACAAGCCATTAAGGGATCTGAACCATACATGAAATCCGGCAATACAGGCCATTAAGGAATTCAGGTCATTCAGGAATCAATACCAAACAGGAAATTTAGGTCATGCAAGAATCCAAGAAATTCAGGAATCCAGGCCACACAGAAATTCAAATAATTCAGAAATCCTGGCAATTTAGGAATCCAGGGGCATTTAGGAATTCAGATCATTCAGAAGTTAAGATCATTCAGAAATTTGGGTCATTTCAGGCACTTTTGGTATACTGGCAATTAGGGTTGCCACCTTTTCATTAAGCCAAACCCGAACACTTTAGCGGCGCACTGCAATTTTTTTTTGTAGTATACCCTATAGGTTTGTAAAATAATTGGGACACCTTTGGGTGCCCCAAGAAGAACTATAATGCGGTGCTGTGATGAACAGTGGGTATGGCCAAAAGGTTAGTCCATCTCCCAGTGTAATCCCCCCAGGTCAGTCCATCCCTCAGTGTAATCCCCCCAGGTCAGTCCATTTCCCAGTGTAATTCCCCCTGGTCAGTCTGTCCCCCAGTGTAATCCCCCCAGGTCAGTCCGTCCCCCAGTGTAATCCCCCCAGGTCAGTCTGTCCCCCAATGTAATCCCCCCAGGTCAGTCCGTCCCCCAGTGTAATCCCCCCAGGTCAGTCTGTCCCCCAATGTAATCCCCCCAGGTCAGTCCATCCCCCAGTGTAATCCCCCCGAGTTCAGTCCGTCTCCCAGTGTAATCCCCCCAGGTCAGTCCGTCTCCCAGTGTACTCACCCCAGGTCAGTCTGTCTCCCAGTGTAATCCCCCCCGGTCAGTCTGTCTCCCAGTGTAATCCCCCCAGGTTAGTCTGTCAACCAGTGTAATCCCCCTGGGCCAGTCACCCAGGGTGGTGATGACATGGGTTTCCAATCCAGGTATACAGGAACCCCCCTCCCTCTTATTAAATGGATCCCTGGATAATATGACTGCAGGGGGGTGATCAGAAGGTAATCTCCACCCAGGAATATTCCTCCCTCCCTCCAGATAAAGAAGATCCCCAGCTAGGAGGACTGCAGGGAGTGATAAGAGGGGACCCCCATTCAGTAACACCCTTCCCTCCCCCCTCCAGATAAAGAAGACACCCAGGTTGGATCACTGCAGGGGGGTGATAATAGGGGACCCCCATCCAGGAAGATAGAAAGTCCCCTCCCTCCCCCACCAGTTAAAGACCCCCAGCTGGGAGGACTGAAGGGGATGTTGATAAGAGGGGACCTCCCTCCAGTTATATAAGACCCCCAGCTAGGGGGAATGAGTGGGGTGATAAGGGGGACCCCCATTCAGGAACAGAGACTCCCCTTTATCCCCCTCCAGTAAAAAAAAAAAAAAAAACAAGCTGGGAGGACTGCAGAGGGGTGATAAGAGGGGACCTTGCTCGCCCCCCCCCTCTAGTAGAAAGAGACCACTGGGCAGAAAGACTGCAGACAGCTACCCCTCTCCACCCTCTTAGGTGAATGGTGTGTAGTGAGTGAAGTCATCCAGAGAGCCGTACACAGCAGCTCGGGTCACAGTGTAGAGAGGGAGGGGGTGACTCACAGTAGCAGAGGAGGAAGAAATCCTCGTACAGCTCAGATGTCTGTGATGGAGCTCTGGCGGGCTGAATGTCAATGCTGCTTCTACTCCTCGCTCTGTCCTCCACGCTGCTGAAACTTGCTTGCCGTGGTGGCGTGGGTGGTGTCAAGGATGGCACAGGCTTCATTCATAACAGGATTCGCAGGCAGGCTGGCTGGTAGTGGCAGGGGGGCGGGTTGGACAGCAGGCACCACGCGGAGGAGAAAGCAATAGGAGGGAGACTGTTGAGACTGGAGGTACGCTGCCCTGTCCGGGTTAGAGGAGTACAGAAACCCAGGCACAAGTGTCAAAAACCGGACTGTCCGGGTCATTCCCGTACGGGTGGCAACCCTAGGCAATAGTGATTTATTCATTTATTGTAAATGATGATTATTTGCAGGGTGGAGTCTGGCATGAAGATAAGAGCAATCACTTTTCATAGGTAAAGAGTATATTTTTCTCTACAGATTTAAACAACAGAATAACAATGGAAACAGTTGTGGGGGACAGAGGGGCCAAGGGAATTTTGCTTGAAAAGAGAGACCGTTGAGAACTGTGCCTGATGATGCACAATGCGGAATACATCCTGTATGAGACAATCACAGATGGGGATGAATAAGAGAAGAGGAGATGGATAATACAGATTATCAGCGTACACAGGGAAACAACGCTCACAGGCAGCCTACACACTGAACACAGAGTTATTATTCAGAAGCTCAACTGTGTTTTAGGGAGGCAATGTCTAGACTTTGTTCTGCCCACGCACCTCCTAATCCATCCCAATGAGAAGAGCCTAAGTGACACAAAGTCCTCTCTCCATCCTTTTGCAGGATGAAGAGGTTGAAGTAAAAGCCGTTCATTTTAGTTTAATCGTTTAAATAGCAAGCAAGCAATAATTATGACAGAGCTAGGAATGAAAAACTTACATGAGGACTGTGTGTTGTTACAGTCAAGTAAAGAAATGTGTAAGCAAGGCTGTATATTAGCCAGGACAGGAAAAGATATAGCAGTTCATTATATGGTATATATGAATGCACAAGTTATTCTTGCAGGGCTACTCACCAGGAACGTATTCTTGGATTTTCATGAATAACATGTGTTTGTCTACTCTAAAGGATTCTTACGGTATTTAAGGAAATGAGAAAGGGAAGAGAATGTAGATTGAAAAAGAGGGGTATAAAGAAAGAATGGATGGGATCAATGAAATGGGCAGGGATCCACCATGTCCAACATGACTACGTTGTGTTCAAATAATTACAACTGGTAATTAATAAATAATATACAAATCCCACAGTTCATATATGTACAGTATCAAGTGAAAAATGATGGGCACGGCGCCAACTAATCATATGTGCACTCTCACAAACAAATGCTGCTCCTAGAATTAGTAAAATACTAATAAACAATAAACAAACAGTGAAGGGCGCTTCAGTAGTGTAATATTAAATAAATAAATATATAAACGATTCAATATTGTGTTGACGCAATCATGTAATAAGGTGCAACAGTGCGTGCTACATTAAATTAAATCATGTAATTGCCAATAAAGTGAATTAGTGCAAAAAAAAAGTTCATAATTTGTCTCTTATTATTATTATTATGAAACAAAAACCGCAATCTTCTTAAATACGCCAATCACCACATGACAATAAAGTGCAAATGCTATATTATTCGTGCTTCACATGATTGAGTCAACACGATATTTAATAATTTATATATTTATTTATTTAATATTGCACTACTGATGCGCCCTTCACTGTTTGTTTATTGCATATATGTACAGTATCTCACAAAAGTGAGTACACCCCTCACATTTTTGTAAATATTTTATTATATCTTGTCATGTGACAACACTGAAGAAATTACACTTTACTACAATGTAAAGTAGTGAGTAGTGAGTGTACAGCTTGTATAGCAGTGTAGACTTGCTGTCCCCTCAAAATAATATGTCTAAACCGCTGGCAACAAAAGTGAGTACACTCCTAAGTGAAAATGTCTAAATTGGGCCCAATTTCCCCTCCCCGGTGTCATGTAACTCGTTAGTGTTACAAGGTCTCAGGTGTGAATAGGGAGCAGGTGTGTTAAATTTGGTGTTATTGCTCTCACTCTCTCATACTGGTCACTGGAAGTTCAACATGGCACTTCATGGCAAAGAACTCTCTGAGGATCCGAAAAAAAGAATTGTTGCTCTGCATAAAGATGGCCTAGGCTATACGAAGATTGCCAAGACCCTGAAACTGAGCTGCAGCATGGTGGCCAAGACCATACAGCGGTTTATCAGGACAGGTTCCACACAGAACAGGCCTCGCCATGGTCGACCAAAGAAGTTGAGTGCATGTGCTCAGCATCATATTCAGAGGTTGTCTTTGGGAAATAGACATATGAGTGCTACCAGCATTGCTGCAGAAGTTGAAGGGGTGGGGGGGTCAGCCTGTCAGTGCATAGACCATATGCTGCACACTGAATCAAATTGGTCCGTATGGCTGTTGTCCCAGAAGGAAGCCTCTTCTAAAGATGATGCACAAGGAAGTGGCATGACTAAGGACATGGATTACTGGAACCATGTCCTGTGGTCTGATGAGACCAAGATAAACTTATTTGGTTCAGATTGTGTCAAGCGTGTGTGGCGGCAACCAGGTGAGGAGTACAAAGACAAGTGTGTGCCTACATTCAAGCATGGTGGTGAGAGTCTCATGGTCTGGGGCTGCATGTGTGCTGCCGGCATTGGGGAGCTACAGTTCACTGAGGGAACCATGAATGATGCCAACATGTACTGTGACATACTGAAGCAGAGCATGGTCCCCTCCCTTCGTTGACTGGGCTACAGGGCATTATTCCAACATGATAATGACCCCAAACACACCTCCAGGACAACCACTGGCTTGTTAAAGAATCTAAGGGTAAAGGTGATGGACTGGCCAAGCATGTCTCCAGACCTAAACCCTATTGAGCATCTGTGGGGCATCCTCAAACAGAAGGTGAAGAAGCGCAAGGTATCTTACATCCACCAGCTCTGTGATGTCATCATGAAGGAGTGGAAGATGACTCCAGTGGCAACCTTTGAAGCTCTGGTGAACTCTATGCCCAAGAGGGTTAGGATAGTGCTGGAAAATAATGGTGGCCACACAAAATATTGACACTTTGGGCCCAATTTGGACATTTTCACTGTACTCACTTTTGTTGCCAGTGGTTTAGACAGTAATGGCTGTGTGTTGAGTTATTGAGGGGACAGCAAAGTTACACTCTTATACAAGCTGTACACTCACTACTTTACATTGTAGCAAAGTGTAATTTCTTCAGTGTTATCACATGAAAAGATATAATTATTTACAAAAATGTGAGGGGTGTATTCACTTTTGTCAGATATTGTAAATATGAAGTACTCTTGACTTTTTTGTTTGTGTTTATGTTGTTAGGGCTTATATATGAATAGAGGGTGGAATGGCTAAAACCCTTCTCAGTTTGCTTGGTAAGCCATTCCAGCACCCAGGAGATGGGTTTCCCCCATCTTGAGGGAGGTGGGTAGTGGGACCTGTCCCATTCTTCCCTTTTCTCGGACACCTGTGCTGGTTCATTGATCCGCTCCTCTGCTTGGCCAACCGGCATTTGGGTTGTGTTCCAGCATATGTGTGTTATCGCCTGCGCAGGAAGTGACGTCATTGTCTTGGGCTTCATTTCCTTTTCCTCTGACCATGTTGCATGTCCTTGATGGGTGTGGTGTTTAAACATCTTCCTGATATGCTAAGGGTTTAACAGTCTGTTTTATCTGTTATGTATACTTTGTTCCATCTTGTATGTATATCTTAGTACCTGTCTCTGGGGTTTAATGATTATCATACATTTTATATATTAGATTAGGGGTTAAGCTATTATTGTATTGCTGGACTCTTGGTGTTATTGAGTTACAACCATAGTTCCTATTGTGAGTTGTAGACAAATATTATATTGCTTGTAATTTATTATAGACAATGTATATGGTTAGCAAACAGTCAGCAATGGGATTTGAATAGTTTTAAGGGGATACTATTGTGTATTTGATGTATGTATTGTTAGTAATTATTGACTCCAGAGACTGAGTGCGGTATAACAAAGTATTTGTGTTATTATTATTATTTTACATTATTTATATAGTGCCAACAGTTTGCGCAGCGCTTTACAATATGAGGGCAGACAGTACACTTACAATACAAATCAGTACAGGAGGGATCAGAGGGCCCTGCTCGTTAAAGCTTACAATCTAGAAGATATAATTAGGGATGTATTTTTATGGATACTGTATATTTATACCACCATGTAGGGTATGCGGCAATGTTTTAGGTTGGTGAGGTGATGGCCCAGTCTGTCCTAGTATGCTCCAATGGTCCTGCTTTGGGAATGACGCATGGTTTCTCCACCTCTGGGGGGTCTTGGGCTGATTGTTACACCTGGATAGTCACATGCATCCTGGGTAAGAAAATGAAGTGGTAAAGAAAAAATGTCATATGTATTTGTATCTACATTGGTATACTCTGTTATTGTATACACTTACTGTTTTATAGATTGAAATATGGATTCTGATATGTACTTCTCCTGATGAAGCAGCTTGGACCGCGAAACGCATAGAGCTCTTCAGTGACCCTCTTTTTCTCCCTCTTTGTATAGAATTTATTTATTTATAGCACTGTACATGATCCATTTTGGACAGAGCATTTGTCTATCTTGACTTACAATTGTAATAATCTTGTAGGGGTGGATATCTGTTTTGAGCACATCTATATAAATGATTCAGAATCTTTTCCCCCTCTTTTTTAATGTGTTTTATGTACACATCTTTTTATATTATGTAAAAATAAAATGATGTATGTTGATATGTGGTTGTTATTATTTGATACCTGATGCCTTAAAAACCCAAGTGCCTTATGCGGTGTACACACGGTCTGACTTTTCAGCAACAAAAGTCTTACAGCCTGTCCGACAGACTTTCGACTGACTTTTGGCGGACTTCCGAGGGACTTTCTGACGAATGGACTTGCCTACAAACGATCACACAAAAGTCTGATGGATTCGTACGTGATGACGTACACCGGACTAAAATAAGGAAGTTGATAGCCAGTAGCCAATAGCTGCCCTAGCATCGTTTTTTGTCCATCGGACTAGCATACAGACGAGCAGATTTCTGGGTCCGGCGGAGTTGCGACGTAAAGATTTAAAGCATGTTCCAAATCTAAAGTCCGTCAGATTTGCGACTGAAAAAGTCCGCTGAAGGTCTGGTGAAGCCCACACACGATCGGATTGTCTGCCGGATTTGGTCCGTCGGCATCCGTCGGACCAGTCCGGTTGAAAAGTCCGACCGTGTATACGCTGCATTAGTATTTTGTGATAGCAACTGAAATAGTCGCCAACATAAACAAAACAGTAATCTTAAAAAGGGCTGTTGGGTCTGCGCGATGTGGGGTACATAATAATATGTAGCTCGTCACACTGCAATTTACAATGATGTAGTACAATACAACACTGTTTATAGCTTTGTATAGCAGCAACTATCTCCCCCTACAAAATGTAGCAAAATACAGCACTGTGCATTGTACTGTATAGCAACGTATAGCAGCAGTTATCACTCCTTACAAAATGTAGTGCAGTACAGCACTATGCATAGTACTGTATAGCAAAAATTATCACTCCCTGCAAAATGTAGTACAATACAGTACTGTGTATAGCACTATATAGCACAGTATAACATCAACTATCTTGTAAAATGTAGCACTAGACACAGCACTGTGTAAAGCACTGTATAGTAGCAACTATCTCTCCCTAATCAAACCTTGTCCACACACCCTAACTACTCTAATTCTCCAACATGCCATAAAAGTTGCTGGGAACCCTGACTTTTATAGGGAGGAACTGGCACATAAGAAAGACATTATTATTGGCCCTGCTAAGCCACTTGACCAGAGAGTACAGGCCACTAAGTACAGTATTTGTATATGGTTGCTATAGCAGTGAATAGCCACATAGTTTGCAGTTTTCCCAAACTGCAAATTACTTGGCTTTTGCCTTGAACTCATGTTGGACCAGAACCTGAAGTTCATCCCCACCATTAAAGGAAATCGGCAGCATACAACAGGGACCAAACACTGCACTAATCAGCATGAAAATTCTATATAAATGGTCTGCTGGTGATATAAAGAACACTCTCACTGCCTCCCCACACCCATTCTATTGATTTTTGGCCAGGGATCATTAAGTATTTAAATGGAGACTGATGAGCCATCCCCGCTTTCAGCTCGTGGTCTTAATTCTTCGTAACTACCAAAAAAATCATTAGTTCAATCACAGTCATTAATGAAGTCATAAATCATTATGGGAATAATTCTCCCTGAATTGGATTACTTTTTCAATTATTTTGTTCTTTCTCCTCCCACGGCCTTGCGTACCTCTCTCATTATCTTGCCAAGAAATGAGTCGCCTCGCAAGGTGTCAGTGGACACTAAATTTCAACAAGTCTCTTGATACTGCAAAGTCATTTCCATGCCTAAATGTAACAGTAAATGTGTCACTAAAGCTTTCTACGAGGAAGGCCAAGCCGCGGTGTGCTGTGCTTGGTTAGAGACAAAAAGCTATACAATCAGGAATGGCGTTACACTAATTGTAGGTCACCTAAGAGGCAGCCAAGGTCATCATTTGATAACCTTGTAGCTCAGCAGTCAGCAAATCCAATGGCAGTCAGCTCAGGAATAACAATTAGTTCAGCACAGAGGGACACTATCACCCAAAGAAGAAAACCTGTAATTTATATTTAGGTTGCTTTTGTTGCTTTTATTGATGTATTAATTATGGAACATAAATGGTTTCTAATTTCCATAATTAACGTTGTTAAATAGCAAATGGCTATTTCCATTGTGCTTGTACAACAGAATGTCAGCAATATCTAAAAATAATAATATAATAATAGTATATAATAATAATAATAATAATAATAATAATAATAATAATAATATCTAATAATGTCTACAGTAGAACAATTTTATATTGGACTACCTTTCTGCTTGTTTGCACTATTTGTGTTACTTTGCTGAAAAACAGACAGTGAGCTGTAGACAATTCTACTCAAAGTCATGGCAGTTCTATGTAATCAGAGATAAATGTCTGAAGCCCATTAGACCCTTCTGCTAGTGTTGAGTAGCAGAATGTATAGGTTTGCCTAATAAAAGTGAAAATGTAATTCTATCTGAAACCCAAAACAAAACAATTTTTTCATTGTAGCTTACCAGTCCTTAGATGTAGTGGCTCCTTTAGTTTTTTCAGACTATTTTTCCATTATTTTGGCTTGGTAACCCTCTGAATAACACACTTCATATCTCCGGTTGGCTATGATTAATCACCAACTGTATCTACAGAGGGAGCCATGGTTATCGGTAGTACAGCCAATACTTTGAACTCTGCACCTTAGCCCTCCATGTGATTGTTTGGCCGCGTTGCAAGCCTCGTTGTGGATTACGATCAAATCCCGGAAGTGCACTGTGGACCGGCAAGCCGACATCACAGAGGAACACAGCTAATTTTCAACCAGACTGCAGAGATCACATATGGCTAATACTGGACTCCCCTGCACTTGGCAACTATGTCTTTACATGTGAGTGTTTTAATTCTAACTTGCTATTAAATGTTAACAGTCTTACTAAGAGGCGCCTGTTGCTGTTTTTCTCTCTTACATATTGGAGGGGCTTCAACTCCCCTCACAAGCCTGCCCTGCTATAGACTGCATTTTCTCACACAGAGCTTTATTGGCTCAAATGACTTTTTGATGAACTTGCACTGTGTTCTCTGTCCCATACTGTGACCTGTGCTGCTATTTATCATTCTGTTTTTTTTTTTGTATTTCTCCATTACATGGAGCTAAATAATAAGTAGTTTACAGAAGAAAGGTAACATTGTTTTCACTTTCAGTCCAGATCACAAGAAGTTAAAAGGATGCTGTGTTTCCAGCAACATCAACAGGTATTTTCTGTACTACTGCAATATATTACAGTTTTGTGCTTGGGTTTCCCTATCCTTTAGAATAAAAATGTAAAACTGAATTTAGTTTCCCTGCAGCATCGCACATAAACAAAAAATATTAGGCTAACATGTAACATGGAAATAAACTGAAAAATGAAAATATAGCTGTAGCAGAGATTTGCCTGCTACTTTCTGAATAACCATAGTAAATATTTTACTTGAAGTTACACATTGAGGAAATATTTAACCATCTATTTACCTATCTATCCATCCATGCATTCATTCACTATATGTCCATCTATTTTATTCTATATGAAAAAAATCTGTACAGATTGTGAAGAAAGCAGTTTAGTCATTGTCTGGCATCAGCTCCTCAATGGAGATTGCTAGGCATTCCCAGGTCACATTGGAGATTTGATCTTCTCGCTGCATTCTTATTCTGCCCCATCCCCCCACACCTTTGCCTGGGTCTCTGAAAATAGCAAAATTTTAGTCTAACCCGGCTTCTCTCAGTTCACAGGGGATGCATCTTTACTCAACGCAAATATGCACCAAGTTTGCATCCATATGCTGTCACATAGAGTAAATATGGCCATATATGGATCTAAATTTTACAGTTCAGCAGGGACTGGCTGGATTTCGATCCATGTATGGGCAGGCTGGTTGTGCAGAAGTCAATCTATTGATTGACTTCTGTATAATCAGCCTGTGTTTTTTTTCCCCAATGATCAATGCTGATGGCTTAGCTGGCAAAATTGATCAGTGTGTTCTAATGACAGGGAAGGGTCCCTGCCACTAGAACACAATAGCACAACGGGAGTGATTCCCCCAAGTGATTGACAAGTGTGTGGATGGGGGAATCAGTCAATATATATATATATATATATATATATATATATATATATATATATATATATATATTTTTTTTTATTTTTTATTTTTTTTTTATTCAACCCACTGGTTGAATGAAAAAAAATAAATAAGGTATGGCCAGCTGTCCAACAATGCTGCAGGGCAACATCAAACCAAACTTGTTCTTCTGGTCCGAGGCGTAACTAGTACCTTCTGGGCCCCAGTGCAATAAACCAGGGAGGACCCCCTGACCCCATCCTGGGGCCCTTCCTATCGATCCTGGAGCTCTTGCCACTGGTCCTGGGACCCTTGCCACTGGTCACAGGTCCCTTCCCACTGTTCCCAGGGCCCATACTATCGTTCCTGGGGCCCTTCCCACTGATCTTGGAGCCCTTTTGTCTTGTTGTAGGGCCCTTTATTATGGTCCCCTTACATCCTCCAGAGTATCCCCCTATTGCCCCCTTGGTGCCTCCAGAGTGCTCCTTACGTCCTTCAGCATGCCCCCTTAGTGCATCCAGAGTGTCCCGTTACATCATCAAGAGCTCAAAAAGAGAATCTGGAATTTGTACTGTCAGAATATGTAATTTAGCCAAAAGTCCGGGCACTCACTAGTTTCATTGTGGGCTTTCAGGAAGTGCAGAAATGGTGTAAGGGGGGCTACTCGCAAGCATGCCAGTCTGGTGGTAAAACACTTTAAAATGTCCTTGTTGGCAATTTGAAACTGCGCTTGTGCAGTTCCGAATTAAGCAGATTATTGTACTGCTGAGCTCGGTTTCTACTCGTGCAGTGGGGCGTGTGAACATAAGCTGTACCCGCTGCCCAGTCTAAGGTTGAACCCGGCGCTTCTCTAATCGGCTGCTTTCGGGACTGCGCATGCACAGTTAAAAGCCACTGACAAAATTTTACAGGCACTTTTATACTATTTACCGACAGGGGAAAAGTGAAGTTGGGAGTACGGTAAATTTTTTATCCATATCCTCTGCTACGCCCAGGTCACGGACTGGACTGCTAAGGCAACAGCACAAGGCAAACTACACATCTGTGTCTGAATGATTAGAGCTAACTAAAAGGCATGCAATATAAGAAGGGACAACACAAAAATTTAATCATACCCTCTTCTACAATGCTGTACATTTGAAAGGGGGACCCCAGGCTATTTCTATGTGGCTAACATGCACAGCTGGCTCCTCCTATACAAACAGGGTTTCAAGGCGTAATGCTGATATTCAGCCCAAACCACCTACTGTTACATGTACGGATTGGTACTAGACCTTTGATCCAGACAGAAGCTCTATATACCCAGCCATCTACCCAAGGCCCATGAGACATGGGGTCGAGGCCACGCAACAGAAGGGGATTCTATCACACCGTCAGGTATGGGACTCTTTTTTTCTTTTTTTCCATCACCACCCACCAGAGCCAACCAGGCCTGTACCAATAAAGCACACAACTGTCTTCATCTCAGGCATTGGCTGTACTTAAAGTGGTAGTAAACTCTACTTTATTATTTTTACCTACAGGTAAGTGTATAATAAAGCTTACCTGTAGGTAAAAATGAATATCTCTTACACATGCACTGTGAGATATTACACAATGAGCAGCAGCCATTGACGACAATGGCGCATGCGCTCTGAAGAAACGGCATGGCATACCTGTGCCATTTCTTCAGAGCTGTGTGCTGTGGCTGAGACTCTCACATGCAAGTCATTGCGGTTCTGCCAGTCAAAAGGCCGGAGTCCACGAACCTGGAAGCAAGACCAGGTGAAGATGGAAACCTCTGCAGCAGTGACAGCTCGCGCTGGAGGGCTTCGTTTTAAGGTAAGTCTTTCATAATGTGTTAGTATGTGATGCATACTAGCACATTATGATATTGCCTTGCGGGTTGAAAGGTCTTTGTTGTGATAAAACTCATTTACACGTTTCATTAAAGCAGAACAGTCTATACTACTAGCGAAGTTGTTCCCAAATAATGCGAAATAGACCTTTAGTGCAAATAGTCACTTCTTGGACTAAAGGGAGGTAAGAGGGGAGTAAATGTAATCACACAGTCCACAGTTACTTTCTTAAGGTTTCCAGTTCCTTCTTATCTCCACATTCCATTCTGAGGCCTACCAGACAGAGTCCTTCTTCAGCCCCTCCCCTGAAGGAGAGAGCATGAACATCCTTCACTGCTGCACTTTCCTTTCTGGCTCCAGGCTATCCAACACCACACTAAACTCCACCCACATCTTAAATAGGCAAACTCACTAGAGCTCCACCTGCAGGGGAAGTAGGTATCAAAGATGACCTGACCCACTAAATCAACCATATATATAAATAAAAGTCAAGAAATAACATCAACGTGACATAAACATGCCTCATAAAAGTGCAAAAAAATATAAAGTGCAAAAGAGTTTTAAATATTTATAACAAAGTCCCAAACAATGCAAAAATATGTACAGTACCTTGAAAAAGAATTCATCCCCCTTAAAATTATCCACATTTTGTCATTTTACAACCAAAACGTAAATGTATTTTATTGGGATTTTATGTGATAGACCAACACAAAGTGGCACATAATTGTGAAGTGGAAGGAAAATGATAAATGGTTTTCAACATTTTTTACAAATAAATCTGTGAAAAGTGTGGCGTGCATTGTATTTAGCCCCCCTGAGTCAATACTTTGTAAAACCACCTTTCACTGCAATTACAGCTGCAAGTCTTTTGGGAATGTCTCTACCAGCTTTGCACATCTAGAGAGTGACATTTTTGCCTATTCTTCTTTGCAAAATACTGTAGCTGAAGCTCTGTCAGATTGGATGGAGAGCATCTGTGAACATCAATTTTCAAGTCTTGCCAACTTTCTACACTAGAAACAACAGTCCTCTCCAAAGGCCTCACATTCTGCCCAACCACCAAACTGGATAATTTATAGGCATGGTCAGATATGGGGGAATCCTTTAGGAGACTAATGCCCCGTACACATGGTCGGACATTGATCGGACATTCCGACAACAAAATCCATGGATTTTTTCCGACGGATGTTGGCTCAAACTTGTCTTGCATACACACGGTCACACAAAGTTGTCAGTAAATCCGATCATTCTGAACGCATGGACGTAAAACATGTACGTCGGGACTATAAACGGGGCAGTAGCCAATAGCTTTCATCTCTTAATTTACTCTGAGCATGCGTGGCACTTTGTGCGTCGGATTTGTGTACACACGATCGGAAATTCCGACAACAGATTTTGTTGTCGGAAAATTTTATAGCCTGCTCTCAAACTTTGTGTGTCGGAAAATCCGATGGAAAATGTGTGATGGAGCCTACACATGGTCGGAATTTCCGACAACAAGGTCCTATCACACATTTTCCGTCGGAAAATCCGACCGTGTGTACGGGGCATAAGGCTCAAAGAATATTTTCACAGTAAGGAAAGGAATCCTATTACAATAGGAGGTGACAAAAAGAAAAAGAACAGCAGCTTCACACCTCCACAAGGACGCAACCCGAAACTGGATACCTATATTGACAGCTTCAGGCTGCAAGTCACATCCCTGATATCCACCCAGCAAAAGAAAATATTATACAGCCTTTCACCACTGGAGCGAAGAGCTGTACATGATCTGCGCAATAATCAGGCCATAACCATCAAACCAGCAGAAAAAGGGGGAGCAGTCGTTGTGATGGATACAGACAAATATATACAAGAGGGCCAGAGGCAGCTGGCAAATACTACTTACTACAAAAAACTGGATTATGATCAGACCCAGGATTTTACTAAGCAATTAAAAGGTCTCATTGCGACAATACCAAGCCACCTACATTCAGAACTCAACAATGCAATTCCAGATAATCGAGAGACTTCTACATGCTGCCCAAGATTCACAAGCCAGGAAATCCAGGCAGACCCATTATAACAGGTATGAATACACTTACCGAACATATCTCAGGCCTTGTAGAAAACATTTTAAAACCTTTAGTCATGAACGCTGCGAGTTTCCTGCAAGACACCACTGATTTTCTGAACAAGCTTAACAATATACAACAATTACCACCAAATACACTTCTAGTCACTATAGATGTAGAATCTCTGTACAGTAACATCCCTCACAAGGATGGGTTGGCAGCATGTCACAGATTCTTATCATCCTCACCAAACCACAAATACACTGCTGAGGATGTGACACAGCTCAACAAATTCATTCTTACACACAACTACTTCACTTTCAATAATGACATCTATCTCCAGTGTATGGGTATTGCTATGGAAAGCAGAATGGCACCCCAATATGCAAACTTATTTATGGCTGACCTGGAGGACAAATTCCTGAACAGCATACAACAAAATCCATACAGATATTATCACTATATTTATGATATCTTCATGATATGTACTGAAGGTGAAGAAAATCTAAAACAATTCTTCTCATTGATCAACACTTTTCACCCATCTATCAAACTAAAAATGAACTATTCGAACACACGTCAACTTCCTGGACACTACAGTATACATCAGGGATGACAAGCTTCACACGTCGATATACAGAAAACCGACTGACCGATGCAGCTATCTTCATAGTTCCAGTTTTCACCCCCAGCACACTAAACGGGCCATCATACACAGCCAGGCCATCAGATACCACCAAATTTGTTGAGACCCAGAAGACAGAGATAAACATCTCAGAACACTGGTAGACTCCTTGCATAAGAAAGGTTACAAAGACAAAACAATCAACAACAGCATAAACACAGCCTTAAAGACCCGAATAGAAAATCTCCTCCAATACACAGAGAAAAAAAACAAATAACCGAGTACCTCTAGTCACCACATAGAACCCAGCACTTGAAGGGATCAAAAAGATAATCAAAGATTTACAACCCATTATAACAGAGGATGAAACTCTGAAAGGAATATTCCAGCAACCCCCATTATTGGCTTTCAGACAACCATCCAACCTCAGACACAAACTAATCAGCAGGAAACTTCACTCTGATTATGAAGTCACAAATAATGGAAGCAAACCCTGCAATAAAAAAACGCTGCAAACTATGCAACCAGATCAATCCATTCAAAAGTGTTACACACACAAATGGGACCTTCAATATCATGGGATCTTACAACTGTACCTCCAGTAATGTTGTGTACCTCATCCAATGCAAAAGGTGCAGCAAAGGATCTTATGTTGGTGAAACAGGACAGAAGTTGCAAGCGAGGATGAATTTGCTCAGGCATACCATCAAAGAACATAAAGAAGACAGTTTATGCACACCTTTGGGGCATCATTTCTTACAACCAGACCACACTATAGAACAGTGTTTCTCAACTCCAGTCCTCAAGGCGCCCCAACAGGTCAGGTTTTCAGGATTTCCCTTAGATGAAATGGCTGTGGTAATGACTAAGGCAGTGAAGCTGATCAAATCACCTGTGCAAAATAATGGAAATCCTGAAAACATGACCTGTTGGGGCGCCTTGAGGACTGGAGTTGAGAAACACTGCTATAGAAGACCTCAGTGTTTTAGTTCTTAAAGGGAATTTCATAACTATCCAGGAAAGGAAAACTTTTGAACTAAGAATGATTAAAAATTATGCTAAAGTTTTAAGATCCCCTCTGTGACTAGTATCCCCCCCCCCCTTCTCCATTCTTTGGCTCTCCCTCTGTCTTATCTCACTAACTCTGCTGCTACCTTTATTACCATTAATTTGTATGTGTTTGTTTTTGTTTGTTTTTCTTTTTTTTTTTTTTTTCTTTAACATTCTGCTTAAAAATTTGTGATTTAGTACTGCTTGGACCTCGAAGAAGGAGACATACCCTGAAAGCTTGTCCTGAAAAATTGTATGTTAGTGCAAATAAAAAAAGTATCACGGACAGTACTCAATTTTCCCAAGTCTTGCCACACATTCTCAATTAGATTTAGGTCTGGCCATTCTAGCACATTAAAATGCTTTGATCTAAAGCATTCCATTGTAGCTCTGGCTGTATGTTTAGGGTCATTGTCCAGCTGGAAGGTGAACCTCTGCCTCAGTCTAATGTCTTTTGCAGACTTTAACAGGTTTCCTTATAAGATTGCCCTGTATTTAGCTCCATCCATCTTCCCATCAACTCTGACCAGCTTCCCTGTCCCTGCTGAAGAAAAGCATCCCTACAACATGATTCTGCCACCACCACGTTTCCATGGTGGGGATGGTGGGTTCAGGGCGATGTGCAGTATTCGTTTTCCGCCACACATAGCATTTTGGGACTTCTTATGGCTCTCTTTCTTCTTGCCACTCTTCCATAAAGGCCAGATTTGTGGAGTGCATGACTAATAGTTGTCCTGTGGACAGATTCTCCCATCTGAGCTGTGGATCTCTGCAGCTCCTCCAGAGTTACCATGAGCCTCTTGGCTGCTTCTCTGATTAATGCTCTCCTTGCCCGGCCTCAGTTTAGATGGACGGCCGTGTCTTGGTAGGTTTGCAGTTTTGGGACTTCTTATGGCTCTCTTTCTTCTTGCCACTCTTCCATAAAGGCCAGATTTGTGGAGTGCATGACTAATAGTTGTCCTGGTGACAGATTCTCCCACCTGAGCTGTGGATCTCTGCAGCTCCTCCAGAGTTACCATGGGCCTCTTGGCTGCTTCTCTGATTAATGCTCTCCTTGCCCGGCCTCAGTTTAGATGGACGGCCGTGTCTTGGTAGGTTTGCAGTTGTGCCATACTCTTTCCATTTTACAATGATGGATTGAACAGTGCTTCATGAGATGTTCAAAGCTTGGGATATTTTTTTTATAACCTAACCCTGCTTTAAACTTCTCTACAACTTTATCCTTGACCTGTCTGGTTTGTTCATTGGTCTTCATGATGCTGTTTGTTCACTAAGGTTCTCTAACAAACCTCTGAGGGCTTCACAGTACAGCTGTATTTACACTGAGATTAAATTACACACAGGGTGACTCTATTTACTAATTAGGTGACTTCTGAAAGTGATTGGTTCCACTAGATTTAGGTTGGGGGTATCAGAGTAAAGGGGGCTGAATACAAATGCACGCCACACTTTTCACATATGTATTTGTAAAATTATGTTGAAAACCATTTATCATTTTCCCTTAACCTCACAATTATGTGCCACTTTGTGTTGGTCTATCACATAAAATCCCAATAAAATACATTTACGTTTTTGGTTGTAACATGACAAGATGTGAAAAATTTTAAGGGGTGTGAATACTTTTTCATGGCACTGTATATAACAAAATGTCAAATAAAAAAGTGCAGAAAGTATGTAACGCAATCACAAAAATGAAATCAATCAAAAAATGAATACATTTGTATGTAACATAGTCCTAGTCCCCCAAATAAAGTGCAAAAAAGAAAAATATAAATGTATAATATAATGTAAATATTTTATTATATCTTTTCATGGGACAACACCAAAGAAATGAAACTTTGCTACAATGTAAAGTAGTGAGTGTACAGCTTGTATAACAGTGTAAATTTTCTTTCCCCTCAAAATAACTCAACACACAGCCATTAATGTCAAAACCGCAGGCAACAAACGTGAGCACACCCTTAAGTGAAAATGTCCAAACTGGGCCCAAAGTGTCAATATTTTGTGTGGCCGCCATTATTTTCCAGCAGTGCCTTAACCCTCTTGGGCATAGAGTTCACCAGAGCTTGACAGGTTGCCACTGGAGTCCTCTTCCACTCCTCCATGATGACATCATGGAGCTGGTGGATGTTAGAGACCTTGCGCTCCTCCATCTTCCCTTTGAGGATGCCCCACAGATGCTCAATAGGGTTTAGGTCTGGAGACATGCTTGGCCAGTCCATTACCTTTACTCTCAGCTTCTTTAGCAAGGCAGCGGTCCTCTTGGAAGTGCGTTTGTTGTTGTTATCATGTTGGAATACTGCCCTGCGGCCCAGTCTCTGGATGGAGGGGATCATGCTTTGGTTCAGTATGTCACAGTACATGTTGGCATTCATGGTTCCCTAAATGAACTGTAGCTCCCCAGTGCCGGCAGCACTCATGCAGCCCCAGATAATGACACTCCCACTACCATGCTTGACTGTAGTCAAGACACACTTGTCCTTGTATCCTCACCTGGTTACCGCCACACATGTTTGACACCATCTGAACCAAATAAGTTTATCTTGGTCTCATCAGACCACGGGACATGGTTCCAGTAATCCATATCCTTAGTCTGCTTATCTTTAGCAAAGTGTTTGCAGGCTTTCTTGTGCAACATCTTTAGAAGAGGCTTCCTTCTGGGATGACAGCCAGGCATACCAATTTGATGCAGTGTGCGGCGTATGATCTGAGTACTGACAGGCTGACCCCCCCCACCCCTTCAACCTCTGCAGCAATGCTGGCAGCACTCATATGTCTATTTCCCGAAGACAACCTCTGGATATGATGCTGAGCACGTGCACTCAACTACTTTGGTCGACCATGGCGAGGCCTGTTCTGAGTGGAACCTGTCCTGTTAAACCACTGTATGGTCTTGGCCACCGTGCTGCAGCTCAGTTTCAGGGTTTGGCAATCTTCTTATAGCCTAGGCCCTCTTTATGTAGACAAAAAATTCTTTTTTTCAGATCCTCAGAAAGTTCTTTGCCATGAGGTGCCATGTTGAACTTCCAGTGACCAGTATGAGAAAGTGAGAGCGATAACACCAAATTTAACACACCTGCTCCCCTTTCACACCTGAGACTTTGTAACACTAACAAGTCACATGACACCGGGGAGGGCAAATGGCTAATTGGGCCCAATTTGGACATTTTCACTTAGGGGTGTACTCACTTTTGTTGCCAGCGGTTTTGACATTAATGGCTGTGTGTTGAGTTATTTTGAGGGGGAAGCAAATTTACACTGTTATACAAGCTTTACTCTCACTACTTTACATTGTATCAAAGTGTAATTTCTTTAGTGTTGTCACAAAAGATATAATAAAATATGTACAAAAATGTGAGGGGTGTACTCACTTTTGTGAGATAATATATATATATATATATATATATATATATATATATATATATATATATATATGTATATATATATATATATGTATATATATGTATATATATATATATATATATATATATATATATATATACATAAAGTCCCGATAAGTAATCAATGAAATCCAGTGATAAAAAAATTTCACAGTGCCAAGAAAACATTCCAATAAAGTGCTCCAGTGCTTGAGTGAAACCAGAAAACCAGACATGCAGAGCTGCTTACCAAATATAATAGATCTCAGCACTGGAGATCTAAATATGCTCATGAGAAAGGTAACACCCAGGTAGCTCAAAGAACCATCCATTTAGCATTGATCATCAGTACAAACTGATGTGTAGTAAAACCATGTCACTCAAAGGGTCATCCACACAGCATGGATCATCAGCATGAAACCAGATTGAATGGTATTCACAGGCACAGCATCCACATACTGTATATAAAACAAAGAAAAAGCCTCATGGAGCAGTAAAATTTAAAAGATGTTAAATAATGGGATAATGCATTACAATAGCAGCAGTAAAGTAAACAGTGTATAATCCAACTTATCCAAGCACAGTCATGAGTCATGGCAGCAGTTGTGTGCAGTGGCATTGCACAACCAGGCTCCACGAAACATGTTTCACCAAAAAGGGCTTTCTCAAAAGAAAGGATCCTTTCTTTCAGACATATGTCACATGCAAATGTATTCTTTTTTTAAATTGATTTTATTTCTGTGACCGAGTTACATACTTTCTGTGCTTTTTTATTGGACACTTTGTTATATATATATTTTATGCATTGTTTGGGACTTTGTTATATACTGCATATTTAGAGCTCTTTATATATTTTTTCACTTTTTTGAGTCATGTTTATGTCATGTTGATGTTATTTTTTGATTTTTATTTATTCGTATGAGAATTTAGTGGTTGAGCACACCTGTTTTTCTTAATTACATTGTCTAAGCCAGATATTCAGGCTTTTACAGGTGATGCTGCCAATTTAGATCTCAGTACAGATTTTTGTTTTATTTTTAATTAAAGGAGACCTGCACCTGCCTATACGTTTAACAGAGGGAGTATGCTAAGAAGAAGTAAGAGCAGAGTGCACAGAGAGATGGCCTCATAGCTCATTAGAGTGCTAATGTCCTTTCACTATTCAAAAAGAAGTTGTGGGGTCTGATAGTGACCAAACTGTCTTCTTCAAATGCAGTGGAGAAAAGTGAAGTCACCAGCTAGGCTGGGATGCCTAGGTGCCTAAACTGAATTGCATATCTTTTGTCATGTTATATAATTTACATACGTGCATATCATGTATTCATCTATTTGTCTAGTGGTCAGCTTTAAAAAGTTTTGACAAGGAACCCAGCATATATGACAGCAGAATTATTACATTTACAGGTTATAACCTTGCAAAGTTTGAAAGTTCCTTTTATCCTATTGAACATAGTTCTTACACCATTAGTACTTGGGTCCTGTACAAGTCATTCCAAAAGAATTTTGAAATTCAAAATAATTGGTATTAGATCACAGCTGCTAAGAAGCAGCACTTGTTAAAAAGCAAAGAACTGCTAAAATGGCCAAGCCAGGTGAAACTGACCCCCTTTGATACTATTTGTCTGTGAACTGGAATTCATTTATCAAGCTTGAGGGAATTAGGAGAGCTAAGTTCCAGTTTACACAATACACAATAACCTTTCCAGAATTTGAAGGTGTGATAGCTTAGTAACTCCCTTGCAGCTAAGTAATTGGTTTTCCAAACATGTTCTCACTAAACTTTACCATACATTGAGGAGAATTTATTAAAAGTGCAACAGCCAGCATCTGGAGTAGCTGTGCATGGCAATCAATCAGCTTTCTAGCTTTCACTTTTAAAGCAAAAGTGAAAATAGAAGTCGATTGGTTGTCATGCCAGCTGCTCCGCATTCTGTCTGCCCCAGTATTAATAAATTCCCCTTGTTGTATGAGATTTTATTTTAATCTAATGTTGTGTTCACATTAGTGTCAGTATGTGGGTCAGTGCTGTCTTTTCCTACTCCACCAATCCTATTGTATTCGGTAATCCGAGTGTCATATGCGAGGATATGAATAAGGCCAGATAGCTTAACTCGCCTTCCTATCAAAGCACAACAAAGTCCTTTAACTCTCTTAACTTTATTTGTAAATTAACAGTAGAGAGTTTGTAGATGTTGTAGGGTGTTGAGAGAGAGCTTCTCTATGTGGAATGCTTAGGAGGTAAAAAACAGAATGCTTATGGCAAGACTTCTCAGGATGTACTTACAGAGTCTTCCATGAGTAAAAGAAGGAACGGGGGTATGGGCTAACCAGGAAAGGGAACAGGGAGAAACCAACTAATGAATTTAGGCAGGGAGAGTGGGCTACTCCATTCTCCCTACAAGAGAATTGAAAGGTTACAATGGCAACCATGCTCTAGTAGATTAGAAAATAAACACTGCACCATGAGAGTGTTCTTTCCTCTCCCGCTTTATAAGGCAAAACTGGAGCTTTAAATACACTATCTATTTATATATTGGATGGATGATAGCAGTGGCTTAGATTCATTCCTGTGACCTGTATGACATGTATTGGATTTTCCCATATGTGTAATTTGACTCCCTGTAATAGGGGTCAATTAAGTCTGGTGAGTGCATAGTATGTCTGCATGTGAGAGGAACCTTTCCTATACTCACTGAGGATGCTATTCACGTGTGGAATGTATTCGTGGACTTCACAATTTGTATATATTTTTCATAATTCAAATGAAGACGTATTTATTTATTTGTTTATTCACTATGATGATATGTAATTTATGATATATATATAGATATATATACCGTATATACTCGAGTATAAGTCGTTCCGAGTATAAGTCGAGGCCCTAATTTACCACAAAAAAATGGGAAAAACTTATTGACCCGAGTATAAGACGAGGGTGAGAAATGCACAGCTACTGTAAGTGGAAAAGAGGGTCAACAATGCCCATTTGCATGCCTCACTGTGCCCATTTGCAGCTTTAGGTCCCCCGAACTTCAAACTCGGTAGTTAGGGGTTCCTAGGTGCCCCCTAGCTGCAGCCAAAATTTGGGGTCTCTGAACCCAAAGGGTCCCAAAATTACATTGCTGCAGATGGACACAGTTGACCGAATTTGGGGCCCTGTATCTTGGGGCCACTTAGTGCTAAGAACCCCAAATTTGCTGTGCAAACCCAGTGGAACTAGCACCATAAAATATCCAAAGCTGGGGTTTCTAGCACCAAGTGGCCCCGAGATACAGGGCCCCAAAAATCGGTTCAGAAAATGTCAAGCACTTTTCTGTAGCAGAGAATGACATTTTCCGAACCGGATTTGGGGCCCCATATCTTGGGGCCACCTGGTGCTAGGAACTCCATCTTTGGATATGTTATGGTACCAGTTCCACTGGGTTTGCACACCAATTTGGGGTTCCTAGCACTAAGTGGCCCTGAGATACGGGGCCCCAAAGTTGGTTCAGAAAATGTCAAGCACTTTTCTGCAGCAGAGAATGACATTTTCCAAACCAAATTTGGGGCCCCGTATCTAGGGGTCACTTAATGCTAGGAACTCCATCTTTGGATATGTTATGTCACCAGTTCCACTGGGTTTGCACACCAAATTTGGGGTTCCTAGCACCAAGGGGACCTGAGATACGGGGCCCCAAATTCGGTTCGGAAAATGACATTTTTTGCTGCAGAAAAGTGCTTGACTCAAGTATAAGTCGAGGGGGGCACTTTCAGCACAAAAAAATGTGCTGAAAATCTCGACTTATACTCGAGTATATACGGTATATCTACGCAGTTTCCTTTGTTTCTTTTCATGTTTTAGGTGTTTTTTTACACTTTACAACATGCAGGTCTTTATTTGGTCATTGATCTGCGCGGGTTTGGAACCTATTGGTTCCTATATTTTCTTTTATTGACAAACTGCACCTGGGTAAAATTCTGGATGGAGCTATCCAAACAGGCAAGAAAGGGTCAGAGTCACTGCTTGAACTCATTCTAATCTAATTTTAAGCCTGAGAGCTAGTGAACTACAGTAGTTCGTAAACAGCAGGTCTCTTTTAGCTAAGCTGTTCAGGATAATATAGAAAATTTCTGAAAGGGAGCTAAGTGCTTCACCTACCAGCTGAAAATGAGGATACAAAACAATCATATCTGCAAGAAAAAGTGTTTAGGAAAATATACACAAAACTACAACACATTTCATTAGTTTTAGTTAAAATTTTTCTCCACCACTAATACATAGCCAACTTCAATTTCTGTGCTGCCTTTCTTTCTGGGAAATCAAAGTACGTGGAAGGTGAGGCAGCCATCTTGGGCAGGCTCAGTTGAAACAATTATCTTACCAGCATGTCTTTGGAGTGTAGGAGAAAAACAGATTTCCCAGGGGAAACCCACACAAGCACAGAGAGGACATGCAAATGGTGTGCTGGTTAGGCTTCAAACCAAGTATCCTAGTACCGCAAGGCAGAAGTGCTAACTGCTAAGCCACTGTGCTGCCCATATGCAGCCTCTGACCCACCTACTGAGCCAGCGGCGGATCAAGGGGGGGCAACAGGGCAATTGCCCCCTCCAAGAAATTTGTGATTGGCAGGCCAGTCAGCAGGTGAGTGAGCGGGCGGGAGGGTGAGTGTGCGGGTTAACGAGCAGGCCAGCCAGTCAGTGGGGGTTGGCAGTTGAGAGGGAGCCTGAGCGGGCAGGTTGGTGGATGAGTGAGGGGTGTCCCCAGGTGAGTGTGCGGGCGTCCAGGGCAGACATCGAGTGAGGGGGTGGGCCGGTCCGCAGGTGAGCAGAGAGACTGGCCAGTCAGTGAGCCAGTGGGCAGGGAGCAGAGAGATGACATCATCTCTCTGCTGCCTGCCTTCTCTCTGACAATATGCACCTTAGCAGGCCAATGACAATAAGCAACGTGTGGCAGGTGATGTGACAATCAGCAACATGTAGCAGGTGACGTGGCAAGTGTAATCCGCAAAGTGTGGCAGGTGACATGGCAAGTGTAATTCCCAATGTTTGGTAGGTGACGTGGCAAGTGTAATCCGCAATGTGTGGCAGGTGACGTGGCAAGTGACAATCAGCAACATGTGGCAGGTGACGTGGCAAGTGTAATCTGCAAAGTGTGGCAGGTGACATGGCAAGTGTAATCCGCAAAGTGTGGCAGGTGACATGGCAAGTGTAATCCCCAATGTTTGGCAGGTGACATGGCAAGTGTAATCCGCAATGTGTGGCAGGTGACGTGGCAAGTGACAATCAGCAACAGGTGGCAGGTGACATGGCAAGTGTAATCCCCAATGTGTGGCAGGTGACATGGCAAGTGTAATCCCCAATGTGTGGCAAGTGACGTGGCAAGTGCAATCCCCAATGTGTGGCAGGTGATGTGGCAAGTGACAATCAGCAACATGTGGCAGGTGATGTGGCAAGTGTAATCCGCAATGTGTGGCAGGTGACGTGGCAAGTGACATTCAGCAACATGTGGCAGGTGACGTGGCAAGTGACAATCAGCATCTGGTGGCAGGGACGTAGCAAGTGACAAGCTGCATCTGAAGACAGGTCGACGTGGAAAGTGACACACTCGGGGCTCCCACTGATTCTGCATTATGGTGAGTTGAACCATTTCATTTTATATTACAATGTAATAATAGAAATAATGCACTTCAATCATCCTGACAACATAACAACCATGGTGCAGTGATGATGAAAGCGCCAACATCAGCCATTGTCTGCAATGCCTGCAAAATTAAATTGCCTGCAAAAAAACATATTTTCTGGCAGTGCCCCTCCTGAGACTAGACTCTGGATCCGCCCCTGTACTGAGCAGTGTAAATCAGTAATGTTCAATAGCACTTAAAGATTCTGCCTTCAGTACTACATTACTGGGTGGATGGGTTAGTAAACATTGTGCATCTTATTTCCCACAAGACTCTCCTGTTTCCGAACATGCGAGAGAACTCTTTGTCTGAAATTTTGGTCTGTGGAAAAAGAAATGTAAATACCATATATACTCGAGTATAAGTCGAGTTTTTCAGCACATTTTTTTGTTCTGAAAGTGCCCCCCTCAACTTATACTCGAGTCAAGCACTTTTCTGCAGCAAAAATGTTCATTTTCCAAACCAACTTTGGGGCCCCGTATCTCGGGGCCACTTGGTGCTAGGAACCCCGAGATACGGGGCCCCAAAATCGGTTCAGAAAATGTCATTCTCTGCTGCAGAAAAGTGCTTGACATTTTCTGAACCGACTTTGAGGCCCCGTATCTCAGGGCCACTTGGTGCTAGGAACCCCATATTTGGTGTGCAAACCCAGTGGAACTGGTACCACAACATATCCAAAGCTGGGGTTCCTAACACCAAAAGGCCTCGAGATACAGCTTTGAATATGTTGTAGTGCTAGTTCCACTGGGTTTGCACACCACATTTGGGGTTCCTAGCACCAAATGGCCTTGAGGTACAGGGCCCCAAATCCAGTTCGGAAAATGTCATTCCCCTGCTGCAGAAAAGTGCTTGACATTTTCTGAACCGATGTTTGGGGCCCTGTATCTCGGTGCCACTTGGTGCTAGAAACCCCAGCTTTGGATATATTGTGGAGCTAGTTCCACTGGGTTTGCACACCAAATTTGGGGTTCCTATAACTAAGTGGCCCCGAGATACGGGGCCCCAAATTTAGTCAACTGTGTCCATCTGCAGCAATATAATTTCGGGACCCTTTGGGTCCAGAGACCCCAAATTTTGGCTGCAGCTAGGGGGCATCCAGGAACCCTTAACTACCGAGTTTGAAGTTCGGGGGACCTATGGCTGCAAATGGGCACAGTGAGGCATGCAAATGGGCACAGTGAGGCTGCAAATGGGAATTGTTGACCCTCTTTTCCACTTACAGTAGCTGTGCATTTCTCACCCTCGTCTTATACTCGAGTCAATAAGTTTTCCCCATTTTTTTGTGGTAAATTAGGGCCTCGACTTATACTTGGATTGACTTATACTCGAGTATATACGGTAACACTTCCTGGAAATGCTTGTTCATAGTGAATGTCTCTTTGGTGACTCTTTAAACAAGGTTATACAGGACAAAATAAGAGAACTAATTTTCCCCAGAAGAAAAAGCCTAGGCCTCAATCTAAAAAGACTCCTCTTGACTCTGAATCTGAGAATAGTTCATTTTTTTTCTCCCAGGCTTCAACCTTCAAGAACAAACCCAAGGAAGGGGCCCAATTCATTCATAAGTCTTGGACCTTTAAATCCCCAAACCTGCACACAATTCCTCTTAAAAATTCCTCTGAAAAAGTCCTCTTAAATCTCACAAACAGATGCCCCTACTTCCCAAAGTTGGGGGGCATTCTTTGGCCTTTGCAGACACCTGGTCAGCAAGCATTTTAGATGTTTGAGTAAAAAACATGGCGTCCAGGCTATAAGTTAGACCACTTCATGTAGTCCAACCTGCTTGTGTCTCCACACAAATAAGTCCACCATGCTGCTTTTTCAGATCTGACCTAAGGAGTTAATACCATTGTACCAATGGCAGAGAGGTTTTAATGTCTTTACTCCAACCTTTTTACTATTCCACAACCAAAATGAGGTGTCTGCCTATATTTGAGCTGAAGGTTTTTGGCTAAATTCACATGAGTGAATAGGGGGGGCTGGGATAACAGTATGCCAGGAAGCCTGTACAAAGCAATAGACGGTTGTATAAATTAATTACAGACTGGCAGGAGCAATAGCTATTTACATATATTCTCACATTCAACAGTCACCTACAGTTAGGGACAGATGTCCAACCCAGGTATTTTTGTGTCAAGAGTTGCTCATTCATCCTTTCAAGCAGGTGCTGTATGTGCGGATACATGCAAATAGCCATTGCCCCTGCTAACCTGTCTTTACTTTGTATAGGCTTCCTGGCATACACCTGCTGCTGTTTACCTACATCTGTGATCCCTGCCACAGCACTCAACTGTGTGCCCCTAAGCACCGGGGTGAATCTATACCTTTTGCTGTCACCACTTTAAGGTTTATGATTCCTAATGTTTACATTTCATCAGTTAAATACAGAATTTCTAGTTGAGGTGATTTGAGATGCTGTAAGGCCATATGTTCACTTCCATAGGTACCGAAATATGCCACCCACCTGACTTCCCTACACCATCAAGGCTCCTGTAGTCTCCTTAACGAATATCTGTCACCTGCACTAAGTTGTCACATAAGGTTCTTGTTAGCCTGCTATGTGACAGCAAGACATTTAAGCAAAAAAAGTTTAAAAAATTAAAGTTAAATGAAATTAATAAAGAAAACAAAAATAAAAAACATTTTTGTAAAGCTCTTGCCACCATGTACACACACGTATGACCCTTAACCTGTGTATCTGACAAAAACAAAGATTGTATCACCAACAATAGTTATCTCTATGCACACCAGAGTGAGAGAAATCATTCTAGGGCCATCATTCATGATTAACTCCAAAATGAGGACTTGTATAAGCTTTGCATACAGAATCTGGGCCCAGCAAGATGCGACACAGAGCTCAACAAAGGTGAAACTGTGTCTAACACCTGACTGTTTTTTAACTCTTTATGTAAACTTTTGTTTTACATTTTTTTTACGTTTTATACACTTTCAGAAAACACCAAACTCCAGGATGGCTAAGATGCCATCACTATTGCAAAGGACACTCCTGGTACCTTTATCTCACATTATCTAAACCAGCACTAGGACCAGATAGGATAGAAACACTTTATAATAAGATCCTATTATGTTAAGAAAGTGCCAGTTTCTTCTGGTTTGAGAAATCTTATATACTAACATTCTGAGAGGACCATAAAAAGAGGTAAACAACAGGTGAAGCTTTTACAGAATGATAATAGGTTGTGTGTTATTCTAGAGAGAGACTGAATGCAGTAGAGTTGAGTGATGAATATAAATGCAACTACAGCTCAGCAATTTCAGCACCAAGGACAGAGACCACTGCTGAGCACGCAGAGACAACAATCTAATAACACACATAGATTAGCTGCAGGAGCTAAATGCTGGCTTTCCAAAAAGATTCAATTTTATTTATTTATAAACAAAAACAACTTTAAGGCTCCATGCACATTATCATTTTTTTTAAGCTCAAAAAACGCTAGAAAAAAACGCTGGATGGAAAACGTTGATAATAGCGTTTTTGTACCAGTGTTCTGTCGAAATAGCCAACTCCTCAAAATCCCCAACTGTGTCACTTAGGGTGACTCTCCAGCAGAAGATTTCAACGAGTTGGCTCTACTGGCCACGCGTGAGCGTGCACCTGACAGAATAACAGAAACCCAAGAAATTGGAGAACTCAATGAGTTTTCAAAAAAGGTTAGTGACGTATCTTGCGCATGCACACTGCGGCGATTGGTAGAACAGAGGAAAACTCGTTGAGTTCTCCAACAGCTGGGGGTTTCTGTTATTATGTTGGGTGCATGCTCGTGCATGGCCAGTAGAGCCAAATCTGCTGCTGGAGAGTCACCGGAAATGATGTAGTTGAAGATTTCAACGGGTTGGCTATTTTGACAGAACACGGCCATTTAGGAGCAATTAGCGTTTTTTTCTGCTGGGAAAACAAAAACTCATGTCTGTTCCTAAATTCTGAAGCTTGAAACATGCTTCTAGCATACAATAGTGTGCATGGATATGTAGGATAATACTTAGGATCAGAAAAAATGCTTATAATAGCGTTTAGGAGCTTAAAAAAAGGTTAGTGTGCACGTAGCCTAACAATATAAATGACAAACAAGGTAGCATGTTGACATCCACACCCACTTCTTAAAGTGGAAGTAAACCCTACTATTGTTTTCAGCCAAGGAAGCTGCCATCTTGGCTTCTGTTTGATCTTCAACTGCCATGATGCTGCACATATGATCGGTTATGACACCAGCCCTTTAGCCTTCCTTGCATGCAGGGAATATAACTGTTTTTTTAAACTGTTAAATCAATGGGTTTACCTCCACTTTAAGTATCTGGAAGGTTCTTGCCCCTTAAGGCTAAGTTCACCTTTACATAAAAGTAATAAATGCACATATTTTTGCAGTTGAAAAAAGAATGCGCATTTACTATTTTTTAAAACAGGAGCCTGGAAAGCATTTCATCCGTGATCAAAAGATTGCAGTTGATATATCGGGCTTCTGCACACACTGCCTTCAGCTCTCTTGCTCGTGCCTCTGTACGCGCTGCGCTACTTTTAAAAAGTGACAGCAAGTACAGGGAGAGGAACCCCCACCTGCTGTCACGAGCAGGGGAGGGGGATTGAGAGAAGAAAGTCTAGGAGCTGGAACATGTTACATGTTTCACCCAAATAATGGGTGTAACATGTAACATGTTTCAAACTGTTTCATGTTTCAATTTATCTTTTAAAATATATCTAAATGCAAAACCAAATATGGTGTGGTAATTGCATTAATTTTCTTTCATTTCAAGCTTCTTTTGCTTTGTTTACCCTCTAATTCTGCAAAAAACACACTTCCTCTCCCTGGGAATAAGTCACTCCTGCACCGTATTCATGATGGGAATCATGGTTGTCACCCTAGGCTGCTCTCCTGTTATGGACTTCAAACATGTCTATATCTCTTCATCGCCATTACATGGGGGACAGGGCAATTGGTAATTTATGGAACATATAGCTAAGAATAAGGATATTCTTTAATGCAGCAGATCACAGAAAGTGACAATGACATTTCTAGCAAAATCAACAGCTATTTTCTACATTTGCTGTTGTTGATGTTATTAGCGTGATAAAAAAAGAAAACTAATGCAGCCAGCACATCTAAGAATTGTTTTTTTTTGTTGGGTTTAGTTACTGTATCCATTCATTAAAGAGGAACTTTAGTCATTTTTTTATCATTCTATCTATTAAATTTTCTGCCCTTGTTGTTTTAACCACTTGCTGCCCGCCCGCCGTCATATGACGGCGGGACGATGCAGCTGTTGTTCTGGGCCGCCGTCATATAACGGCGCAGCCTTCCAGGCAGCCCAGGGGGCGTGCGCGCTCGCCGCATCGCTCGGGTCCCGGTGCGTGTGCCCGGCGGCCGCGATGTCCACCGGGCACCCGCGATTGCCCGGTAACCGAGCAGGACCTTGTACAGAGGAACACCGATCGGTCTCCTCCCCTTGTGAATTCCCTTCCCCCACAGTTAGAATCACTCCCTAGCAACACATTAACCCCTACAGCGCCACCTCCTGGTTAACCCCTTCATTGCCAGTCACATTTATACAGTAATCAATGCATTTTTATAGCACGGATCGCTGTATAAATGTGAATGGTCCCAAAAATGTGTCAAAATTGTCCGATGTGTCCACCGCAATATCGCAGTCACGATAAAAATAGAAGATCATCGCCATTACTAGTAAAAAAATAATAATAATAAAAATGCTATAAATCTATCCCCTTATTTTGTAGACGCTATAACTTTTGCGCAAACCAATAAATATACGCTTATTGCGATATTTTTTACCAATAATATGTAGAAGAATACATATCGGCCTAAAATGAGGAAAAAATTTGTTTAAAAAAAAAAAATTTGGATACTTATTATAGCAAAAAGTAAAAAATATTGTGTTTTTTCAAACTTGTCACTTTTGTTTTGTTTATAGCGCAAGAAATAAAAAACGCAGGGGTGATCAAATACCACCAAAAGAAAGCTCATTTAGTGGGGAAAAAATGATAAAAATTTCATTTGGGTACAGTGTAGTATGACCGCGCAATTCTTATTCAAAATGTGACAGCGCTAAAAGCTGAAAATTGGCATGGGCAGGAAGGGGGTGAAAATGCCCAGTATGGAAGTAGTTAAACTTTGGATAGTAAAACATTTTTTTTCTGACAGTAAATACCTTATACAGCCCACTTTCTGTTTCTTGTCTGGTAAAAAGCCTAGGCTTATGACATCATGCACAGCTTTCTCTCTCACTCTTGTGAGAGTTTGCCAGGAAGGGAGGGGGGATGAGTCATAGGAGGGCCAATGAGAGCTGCAGAGCTGGAGGTGTGCCTCTGTATGTGTCTGTTTAAATCCAGTAAGTGAACAGGCAGCAGCTTCAGCTGCCCACAGTTAAAATGGTTGCAGCCAGACTCAGGGGAGGGAGATTTCTGCAGCATATTTGGCAAGTACAGAATCACAGTATATATATCAAATAATATGCAAAGTGGTTGGAAGGAAGCTTCAGAATGGCAAAGATGTTTTTATTACAAATTATGTGAGCAGCCTGCAGTTCCTCTATAAAAATGTCTTAAAACACTCAGGTTTAGTATCTGTTTGATTATTTGGCCTTATTGACTCTCCAAAATGATAGGGAGGTTATGTAAAAGTAGATGTAAACCCTAAGTTAAGAACATTTAATTTGCTAATGAACAATTTATCATAAACAGTTGCATTTTTCAAACTTTTTTCATGATGTATTGCATTTTAACAGTGGACAACAGTGGACCATACCTGCGTAATGTGTGTTGAAATTTTTATTTGTGGTCTCCAACAGAAGCCCTATGACAGGGTGACGATGCAGGGACACAACTGGGAGACAAGGACACAACATTGTCACCATAAAGCAGGAAGTGCCTGTACAGGCATAATCAGGTAATATTTTAATGAAATATGCAAGTTTAGAAAAATTGAAAATGGCTTTTGAATTACAATAAGGTACCTTACACACTGCCGTGACTTCAAAGGCCCGCGATTTTGCCGCGTTTTCAGGGAATGCCTGTGTAAACTTGAGGTCTATGGACCTTAACTCACATCACAGTTAGACCAAAGTAGTACAGGGACTACTTTGAAGTTGGTGCGACTTGAAGTCGCACAGATATGAATGGTACTCATTGGAAATCATGGGGTATGACTTGTCATGCCACTTTGCAGTCCCAAGATGCAGGACAAGTTGCACAAGTGTGAAGGGAGCCTAACTTGATTTTTTTTAAACTCATTTAAAGTTTTAATTGTTTTACATACACATTACGTGAGCATTGTACATAGTATTATAACTCAGTGGAGTTCCCCTTTAAATAGACCTGTTTATTCCATTAGGAAGTAAAGTGTGGCAAATTCTTTTCTCTCCATGAGGTTTCTGCAGCACAGAATGGCTATTGAAGGTGTCTGTGTGATATTTCTTACATAACACTTAAAGGCTTTTTTCCTTTCCCCAATTTTCTTTCTTGGGTGAATAGCTGAACACATTTTTCTAACACACTCAAAGCATTATTATTTTATAGATAAAAGCTTTTCAGCGAGACCCTTGCCAGACGCATTTAATAAGCTCTTGGCAGCTTGCATCAATGGGACTGCTCCACTTCTGAACTACAAAAAAAGACACTTATGTAGCCAAGCCGGGGAAATTAAGATTTTATTCTGACCATAGGCCGTCACTGAGTTACAATAAACCATTGTAGATTTAAATGCACTTCAACAGCATTAAAAAAGCTTTAAAGTGACTGCAGGATAAAATTTCAATAGGAAACCACCAGGGAAGATTGTCGAAAATCCAAACAGCTCATTAAAAAGACCTATAATAGATTAAAGTGGACCTGTTTGTGTAGCTATTTTAAAGGTACACTCCAGTTTAAATTAGTTTTTTTTTTTTCAAAACGGTTTTTATTGAGACAATGCATGAAGTGACATTACAACTGTACAGAAAAAACATCCAACATCTGAAGGTCACTACTCATGTAAGATAGTCAACATTGTCCAAACAACTTATGAACTACTACTCGGTACTATATCTGATATAATAGTAGAAAACACTCTGTTTTAGCTTTCGGATTTGATTAGTCCGAGCATCTTTAAATACACACAAAAAAAAACTGGTAGTAACATTTGTTCTCTTCTCTCTCTTCCCAACTTCTGACTCTAGGTGTTTCAAAATCTTAGTAACCTATCCTTCACCAACTGCGCTGGGTCAAGACTAGATTATCTAACCAAGGCTGCCAGATAAAGTCAAACTTTAAGGCCGCATTTTTGTCGGTAGGCCAGTTGTTTTCTAAAAAGGAGGGAGTTAACATATGATATCCATTGCTTCCCTGTGGGTACCGTAGCCACCATCCAATATCTAGCAATAAGTTTCCTAGTCAGTTACAATAGTCTAATGATCATAAGATACATTCCCCTATGGAACATTTCCTCATCTATGGCTCCTAGCAAGCATACCAAGGGTGTCATTGGGACAGGTGCCTGGGCCAGGCTAGGAATACTGTATATTGCATGACTTCAGTCTAATAACGATTACGTTTTGAGCATCTCCAGATCATGTATATAAAGTCACCTAGTTGTGCTTTACATTTGAGGCATAGAGGAGAATCTCTTATCCCCCAGTCACACAGTCTCTCGGACGTCCGATAAGCCCTGTGTAGTATAAATAGCTATGACAGCCTATGTGACGCTGAGAAACAGATGACTGGGATCGATTCCAAGGCCATATCCCACTGGTCCCCGTCAATGTCCCCAATGTTAACCACCCATTTTCCTCTACACTTCAAAGAAGCTGGATCTTGGATAGAGGACAATAGGGTTGCATATATTTTAGATATTAAACCCTTCCTTTCCTCCGCTTGAAGGATCTCCAGCAGCAGAGGAGAGGTAGTCACAGAGAAAGTGTGTTTTTTTGTGTCTGCAGAGCATGCCTGAGTTGGAGGTATTGGTAAAAACATTTTGAGGGCAGTGAAAATTCAGCGCTAAGCTGTGCAAAAGATTTTAGTATATTACCCATGAATATCTGTGGGAAGAACCAAATCTTTTTGGCGCCATATAGAAAATCCCTGGAGTTTATTTAACTCCAGGTATCCAGAGTTATTCCACAAGGGAGTAAACCCCAAAGGGCCCTCAACAGACAGGACCTCCCGAAAAGCCTTGCAAAATTTTTTAAGGAGGAAAGCCTTTGGGGAGGAGGGGGGCACACTTGGCAAATCCATTTCCATATGAGAACCAGCCTTTAGTTCCTGGTTGATCTGGGTTATTAAATGTACTATGGGGTCGTTGTTACTATCCCGGGCCCAGCCAGCGAATTGATGCTTTTGGGAAGTCAAGAAGTACATTTTAGGGTGGGGAAACGCCACCCTCCCTCCCACCGCTCTCCGGTTCCCTCCGCCGCTTACCTGAGCTGTCGGTAGGGGTGGAGGCAATCGGGCCCTCGTCCGTGTGTGGTATGGAGATGAGTGAGGGGAAGATGGCCCCCACCCGTCTTCATACCATTGCAGGGCAGAAGCGACGTCAAAACTTTACTTCCGCCCATAGCTCTTAAAATGCCTTTTTTTTTTTTAAATGACAATTTTTTTTTTTTGTTATTGCATTTTAGTGTAAATATGAGATCTGAGGTCTTTTTGGCCCCAGATCTCATATTTAAGAGGTCCTGTCATGCTTTTTTTCTATTACAAGGGCTGTTTACATTCCTTGTATTAAGAATAAAAGGGCACAATTTTATTTTTAAAAGAACAGTGTAAAAATAAAAAATAAAAGGTAAAATAATTAAGCAAAAAAAAAATTTTAAACGCGCCCTGTCCTGCTGAGCTCGCGTGCAGAAACGAACGCATACGTACGTAGCTCCCGCATATGAAAATGGTGTTCAAACCACACAAGTGAGGTATCGCCGTGATCGGTAGAGCAAGAGCAATAATTGCAGCCCTAGACCTTCTCTGTAATTAAAAACATGCAACCTGTAGAATTTTTTAAACATCGCCTATGAAGATTTTTAAGGGTAAATGTTTGTCTCCATTCCACGAGTGGGCGCAGTTTTGAAGCGTGACATGTTAGGTATCAATTTACTCAGCATAACATTACCTTTCACAATATAAAAAATGGGTTACTTTACTGTTGTCTTATGTTTTAATTCAAAAAAGTGTATTTTTTTTCAAAAAAAGTGCGCTTTTAAGACTTCTGCGCAAATACGGTGTAACAGAAAGTATTGCGAAGACTGCCATTTTATTCTTCAGGGTGTTAGAAAAAAAATGTATAATGTTTGGGGTTTCTAAGTAATTTTCAGGCAAAAAGACCTGTTTTTAACTTGTAAACAACAAATCTCAGAAAGAGGCTCGGTTCTTAAGTGGTTAAAGCCTGCAAGGGTGGTGGTAGCCTGTTTAAATTAGTAATAAACCCTGAGATGCATACAGGGAGCACAGCCTAATGCTCTGTTTTTTATCCAGACATTGCCGTAGTGCACCCATCTACCTCACTCCCTTTTGTTAATAAGCTTGTGATCTGGGATTTGGTTTCCTTGTGATGTAGGAAACACACCTACTGAAGGCTGCACAAGCCTTGGCAATCAACCTAATAATGTCAAGGCATTTTTACAACCACCAACAAGATGGCCATACATGGTTGTTGATCAATTTACAGGATAGGTAAATAATATGATTGAAAAAATGGTTTGATGCTCCATACACTTATTGATCATATTGATTTATTTACTTTCCTATAATTAGATTTTTTTGTCCAGACCAGTTAGAATAACTTTGTGTCTTTTATGTGTCTTTTTGATAAGTCATAATTGCAATCATATTGGGATAAGCATTGTGTTATAGAATATGTATAGGAATATTTATCCAGGTTCTCCCTGAAGTATGTCAGCTCCATGACACTCCATGGCAGTGCTGGGCTGTACAGTTTATTTCCATACCATGACTAGGTTATATACCTTCTGATAGCTACTCTAGAAGAACATAAAGGACACCAGGGCCCTTCTTTTTGCAAGTTCTTCATCTAGAACAGGGGTCTCAAACTGGCGGCTCTCCAGCTGTTGCGGAACTACAAGTCCTTTGAGGCATTGTAAGGCTGACAGTTACAGACGTGACTCCCACAGGCAGAGGCATGATGGGACTTGTAGTTCCGCAACAGCTGTAGGGCTGCCAGTTTGAGACTCCTGATCTAGAAGGCTAAGAAGGAAGTGAAACCTGGACGACCTATATGTGCTGCTGCTGTTATTGTTGTTACCAGTTAGAAGGGGATTAGAAAATATTAATAGTGCATGAAGATAACATCATGCATTTACCTGTAGCCATGTGAGGGATGAGGGGGGATTATGACATGCAGCATTGGGTTGCTAGTAAATTGGCAACTTTTTCCTGGTATTTCGCTGTTCTCCAGCTCAAAAATAACATTCCTAGTGATAAAGAAGACAAACTGCTTTCAGAGAAATTTTACAGAGTAGCATTTTTACCTCTAGAAATTATTTTTTAGCTGTCAAGGAACCCCTGCTAAAAATTATTATATTTACAGTTGACAGTAGGGTAGTTTGATTAGTTGTAGAAATAAATAAAAAAAATGCACCCTAACCCCTGCGTTTTTGCGGGCTGTAAAATGGGCTGTCGTGCCTGCATTTTTCCGCAAAAAAAAGATAATGTACCTTTTCAAAAATGCAGGTGCAAAACGGTTCCTGCACCTACACATGCACTGAGATTTTACATCCGTGGGGGTGCCATTCCGAACGCATGGCAGTGGCAGTCCAACGCGTTTTCGCAGAGCAGTGCGTTGCGTGGTTGTGGATGCAGGAATCGATTCCTGCACACAGAAGCCTTACAGTCTCTGATACCCAGTTGCAATCATTTTACAACACTTCCTTGTTCTATATGAGAAATAATTTTCAATAATAATCATAAAATGACATAATAATACCACCCCTCCTCCCAAAAGAAAACAGACTTTGGAAAATGTAGTTTCTGCTTACACTAATGGTTAGTGTAGAAGTGACTCCTTACATTGGACACCAGTGGAAAATTGTCCCATTAAATTGATGCTCAGTGAAGATGAGAAATCAATATACCACTGCATACTGTTCAAGAAACTCCCAGCATCTTCTGGAGAGACCCAAGAGTTCCCTGGGAACCCTGGTTATGAAAGGCTGGTATAGAGGCTTACAAATTTTATATACCACCATTTTATACAAATTCATTTCTCAATGGCTCAGCTGACTGCCAAAAATCCCTGAGGAGCTAGACACTTCTGCACCCCACAATAGTTGCATGTTCTGCTATAGACCTATGAATGGCTACAAACCATGCAGCGCAGGAGCATTGGAAGGAACTTGTTGTAAAAGGATGTCTGACTGTATTATGATTATTCTTCTAGTTTTGATTGCTGCATGTTTGTTCCAATCACGTGTATCGGAGACAGACACAGACAGACAACTAGAAGTCAGCAGCGGCAGATCCTATAAGTCTCTCATGACAGCTGCCCATGATCACATATCTAATTTACTGTTTAGAGACAGTCATTCAGATTTTCCACCTACAGTACAATGCCCTTTTCTTTCAGGTAATGTATTAAGCTGAACAGCTGCTGATATAAAATAAATTGGCCACATGTAGAGTCTGCTGTTTTCAATCACTCTAAGGGGACTAACAGTTTTACACTGAAAAAGAGGAACAGCAAACACAATCACTTAACGATGCTTCTAAGGAGAATGCACAGCATGAACCCAGAATGAGAAAATATGGCTGCCCACCATGGGCATCCGCTGAACTTTTTTCAGGGGGGGGCAACATTTTAAGGTCATGTATTGCAATTTGCAAAACAAAAAGATGTACACAGTGGTGTCGTTGTACAGGCACTGCTGTTACCTGTGTTCTTCAGTGATAGGCCCAGGACAGGCACTGGCAGCCAGGCAGTGTATTCTCTGTCATCTCGGCCACTGCACGCCACGCACCTGTGACCTGTGGGAAGAGCCGGTGCCGCGCCGGCTGGATCGGCATAGGCACAACATACATTTACACAGGCAGAGGCAGGCTGAGGCAGCAGCCAATCACGGAACAGCTGGGTCACGGTGAGGCTCGAGCGGTAGAGCCAATCTGATGCTCGGGCCGGGGGTGAGGAGGGAGGAATGGATGTGTAGGCGGAAAAGACTGAGAGCAGCCCCAGCCCCCCAGGCCAGCAGCAGACTTTGAAAAAAGAGTCCACGGCTGCCGTGGCAGCCATTGCAACACAGGGGGCAAGTGTCTTCACTCTGACTTCAACACTCTTACGATTCCGGGGGGGGCAATTGACCCCCCTTGCCCTATGGTGCTGCCCACCCTGCTGTTTATATCATTGCAAACTATAAAAACTAATAAATATACAGTGGGGACGAAAAGTATTCAGACCAACTTAAATTTTTCACTCTTTGTAATATTGCAGCCATTTGCTAAAATCATTTAAGTTCATTTTTTTCCTCATTAATGTACACACAGCACCCCATAATGACAGAAAAACACAGATTTGTTGACATTTTTGCAGATTTATTAAAAAAGAAAAAACTGGATTATCACATGGTCCTAAGTATTCAGACCCTGAAAATGATTTTAGCAAAAGGCTGCAATATAACAAAGAGTGAAAAATTTAAGGGGATCTGAATACTTTCCATCCCCACTGTACATTATGGTGATTACCTGGAAATAAATAAATAAATTGAACAGTTTTGCTCCTTGGAAAAGTAATGTCTGACACTGCCAGACACTGCAAGGGTTACCATGCTGAGACATATCCTTTCATGAGGTGTATCAACATATATGCAACAAAATGAACCTGGGGGAATGGGCGTGACCAGAGGCTGAAGTGAGAGGGAGGACGTTGTGAGCCCGGACCTTGCTGCTACTCCCATGTCTGATCCTGCCTAGCAGCGTGGGGAAGGTGACACGGGGAAGCTGAACAGCTGATCAGGCGGACAGATTCTGTGTCCTCTCAGCGTTCTGCCTGCACGCTCTCCTGTGGCTCTCCCAGGATAGGATTCAGCCGCGCACTCCCCAGTAAGAAGGGACAAGGCGCATATCTGGGATTGAGCAGCCGTCTGTGGTATCCTGGAGTTCCAAGGAGAGGTTCGTGCCAAGATAACCAGGAGGAGGGGTGCGGAGGAGGCGGCCGTGCAGAATGGAGCCTGCGTTCATACACAGCGTGGACCCAAAGATAAGGCAAGTCAAGCTGCTGAAAAGCTGGAGCGCTTTGCTTACACACCAAACCACACACCCAAGAAAGAGGGCCAGGTAGGGGGTGTGCAACATCAGGGCCCACAGGCCAGCCACCCTGGGGGGGAGGAAAAGTCAAGGCTCAGCAGCAGTAGGCGCACCTGCAACATTCGCAGAATATGCATTACAAGCAGTCCTGGAGGGGGAGCATGGACTGAGCAGAAGGTATGGGTAAGCTAGCCTCAGTAGCAGAGAAAGAACAATCCTTGAAGGACATTCTCCTAGCAGTTAACAACTGTAAGACATCACTATCTGAACTATCTGACCAGCTTGAAGGAATTAGAGATGATTTATTTAATAAGACAATATGTGCAGGAGGTATGTGTTCGGACTACAATCCTCGAGGGGAGAGTCAATCAGGTAGAAGATGATGTGAACCCGATGAGACAAGAAGTAAAACTCATGAGGGATCAATTGAATATGTGCATGCATAAAATGGATGAATTAGAGAACAGGTTACGCAGGAAGAATGTAAGATTTCTTGGTCTTCCCGAAAGAAGTGAAGGTAATAACCCCATAGAGTTTATGGAAGGCTGGTTCAGAGATACGTTCGGTAAGGACTCTTTATCAAGTTTGTTTGCAATTGAGCTTGCACACAGAGTCGCTTTCAGGGCACCATCTTCAGGGGGTCAGCCAAGGCCCCTTATTATCAAACTCCTGCACTTTAAGGATAAGATTACCATTCTCCAGAAAGCAAGAGAAATGGAAAACATACAGTATAATGGCGTAAAGATTTCTTTATATAAAGACTTCTCCCCTGAGCTACAGAAACAAAGAGCAAAGTTTACAGAGTGCAAACGTAGACTGCAACAGTTCGAAATTAATTATGCATTACTTTATCCTGCATGCTTATGTATAACAGCATTTTGGGAAGTGAAGTTCTTTAATGTTCCTGCAGAAGTAACATTATTGTTGGAAAAGAATGAAGGAAGGCTACAGCGGGGTGAAGTAACATGAAAAAATTAGACTCTGGTGGTCCCTGTTCAGTTTAAGGCTCCCGTGGACTCTTTTTTTTGTCTCTTTCCTCTTCAAGATTTTTATTTAGACATATTTGTGTATATATGAGGTGAGGGCATGGGGGGGGTAGTAAATATTTTTTGAGTACACTGGTCATGTTGGGGTTAGTTCCCCTCTTATTAGGTTTGGGTAGCAATGTATAAAAGAGTTATATTCACTGCAGTGGGTTAATACAGTCACTATAGAAGCCCTTGGTATGGGCCCAAGGTTGGGCAAGGGGGAAAAGGGAAATAGGGTGGGGGGTGGAAGGGGGGGTGGGAGAACAGGGGGTGGGTGTGGAGGGGTAAGGGAGGGGGAGGGAGGGAAAGGGTATGGCGTATGCACAAGGTTGTATGGGAGTTCAAGGGTGGAGGATATGTGGAGTGGGTTGATGTAAGACGTTTTGAGCTTGCACGGGAGAAAAAAATCACCAATATCATTACATTTTAGACACAAAGGTATTAGGGATAAGTGTAAGAATTATCCTGAGAGGAGACAGGGAACAAGGGTAGGAGAATGATAGGTACCAGAGTTGACAGAGGGACAACCCCAGGTCCCTTAAGGCGAGTTAAGATATGCTCATGGAATGTGCGGGGAGTACGGGAGATGTCCAAAAGACAGGCAATCTTTTCTATGTCTGGGACAGGTGGTTTCAAAATACTCTGCCTCCAGGAGACTCACCTTGAGAAAGGCACAATTAGTGCCTTAAGGAACAGGAATTACCAGGAGCAGTATCATTCTACCCATACCTCCTACTCAAGGGGTGTGAGTACATTGATAAATTCTGGATTGGCCTTCTCCTACAGATAGAGTAAGATGGATGAGAGTGGACGGTATGTTTTTCTTTTTTGTGTTATTGAAAACCGAAAATGTGTATTAGCCAATGTGTATTTCCCTCCACCATTAATACAGAAATAATGTGTGATTTAATAAGCTTTATAGCGGATAAACCTGGGGTGCCAGTCATAGTGGCAGGCGACTTTAATATGACTATGGGTAATAGTATAGACAGGCTCCCACAGATGTTTGCTCTCGGAGGGGTACCTAAGGGCCCGCTCCTCCAATTCTGTGAGGAGATAGGACTGGTGGATATCTGGAGCAAGTGGCATCCGGGGGTGAAAAAGTGGTATGCGTCCTAGAGTGCAACTCTAGGACGCATGCCACTTTGTCCAGAATTGACCTTGTGCTGTGTAATGAGGAAGCCCTAAATTTAATGGAAGAGATAGATTACGAGCCAAGGGGGATTTCGGACCACTCACCAGTGGCTTTCTCAATTAAAATTGGGATGAGCTATGGTAGAGGGGACTGGAAAGTGAACCTCTTTTGTCTCAAAATAATTGAGGATGCTGGGGTTATTGTAGCCAGTCTAGACTTAAACTTAAACTCAGGAACCACCCCGCTGGGTATAATGTGGGACTCCCTGAAGGCTTTTTTTTTGGGGTGTACTGATACAGAAAATTTCCTATATTAAGAAACAATCACAGGCTAAGAAAATCAAAGCAAAAGAAAGGGTATGAGGAGCTGAAGTGGAGGAACTGACTTTAGCCAGATATGGTGAGTGGGTAGAGAGCCAAGAAGAATATAGGAAATTAGTATTGGAGAAAGTGGAAAAAAAATGTTTCAGAGACAGAGTTTTTTTGGGGAAGGAGAGCAAGTGGGGAGAACCCTGGCATTGATAGCCAGGGCAAATGGTCCCCCATCCACTATTCCAGGCATTTGGGACAAGGAAGGGGATATTACAATAGCTGGAAATAGTAAAGGAATTCAAAGATTATTATGAAGCCCTGTACAGCACCCCACAAATAAATACAGAGGTGAAATGTGGGAGTTTATTTGAAAAACTGAAAATAACCCCGTTATCTAGAGAAGACAGGGAAGAATTGGAAGCCACGTTGACATTGGAAGAGTTGCAAAGAGTAATAGCAGATCAGAAAGCACCAGGTCCTGATGGCTTGCCTATAGAAATATTCAAGAGATACGGGGACGTATTGTTCCCAAAACTCTTGGAGAGATTTAATGGGGCCGCAGTGGAAGGAAGATTGCCCATATCAATGTCGGAAGCCACAATAATTGTATTATTAAAAGAGGGGAAAAATCCGCTTGATGTAGCCTCATATAGACCGATTTTGCTTCTGTGCTCTGCTGTAAAGATTTTGGCAAAAGCCTTGGCAACAAGGATGAATAGAATAATTTCTAACGCAATACATCCAGACCAAACCGGTTTTATACCGGACAGATCTGTGAGCGTGAACATAAGGCGAGTGTATTTAAATATGCAACTGCCAATAGAGAACGGGGGGAATAGAGCTGTCCTATCATTAGATGCGGTCAAGGCATTTGATAGCCTTGAGTGGCACTATATGTGGAAGCTATTGTCAGAATTTCAATCTGGCCCTAACTTTATCCAATGGTTAAGAATTTTATATGACAGCCCGTTAAGGTCAATGAAGAGTGCTCTGAATGGTTCCAGTTGGGGAGGGGAACGAGACAGGGGTGTCTGTTGTCACCCCTGCTCTTCGCCCTCGCAATGGAGCCATTGGCTATTGCCTTAAGGGCCTCTCAAGAATTTTGGGGATTCAAAAGAAGGAGGGAGGAGGAGAAAGTCGCAATGTATGCAGATGATATCTTGCTATTTCTTGGGGATACGCAGGCCTCTTTGAAAGCAGCTATGGGGATAGTTAAAGAGTTTGGATATTTCTCTGGACTGGACTCTTGCCAATAGACCTCCTTACAGAACCCCTTCCGCAACAGGTAGATCTAATAAGAGTGGTAAGCCAAAGGAGATATTTAGGGGTCAATATAACAAGAGACCCGGGGCAGTACATAACGGGAAATGTAGTCCCACTTATGATAAAGTTAAAACAGAAAAGTCGGGTGTTGGGCCGCCTCCCTCTCTTGGTTGCAGGTCAGTGCAATTTAATTAAGATGGTAAGGATGCCGCAAATTCTATAAGTAACACACAACTCCCCAATATGGATCCCAAAACACTGGTTCAAAAAATTGGACAGTGTGTTTAGAGAGTTAATTTGGAAAAATGGGGCGGCAAGGATTCGCTTACAGGTACTGCGGCGATCAAGGGAGGCGGGGGGCTTGGCATTGCCAGACCCAAGGTGTTATTTTCTTGCGGCACAAATGCAGTATATGAGAGGTAGTAATATGCCAGAAGAAAGGGGAATAGGAAGTAATATACTGATGAACAACATTAGTCATGATACGATAGTAGAAGCGATTGAGGCAAATTCTTTTGGCTCCAGTTGTCCCACAGTCCCAGTTAATGGTCAGAAGTTGGGAGACCGTCAAGGCCTTGTTAGGTTATGCCAGTTTCTCTCCAAAATGGAACAATAAAAATCTAAAAGAGCTCAATGTGATGGGGAAAATAAAGGAATAGGATAGGAGGGGCATCCACTGCTTGGCACAGTTGTACAGGGCAGGTAGGTTGAAATAATTTCAGGAGATAAGGGAGGAGTATGCGATTCCTAACCGACTATTTTATAGTTATCTGCAAGTCAAGCATGCCCTAGACGCACAATTTAGAGGGAAGGAGCCAGAGTGGAGTGAAATGCCCTTGCTTAGGAAACTGGTGAATACTAGTACTTCTAAAGGATTAATTTCCGATATGTATGGCAGTATAAGTACGGCAGGTCAGGAAGGAGTGGTGGAGTCCAAAAACAGGATTAAATGGGAGAGAGATGTTGGCCCAATAACAGGGGAACAATGGAAATACGTCTTAGCATTGGGGCCCAGGGCCTCTCTCTCTCCGTCGCAGGGGGTATCCCACCTGTATCTGATATATAGGTCATATTACACGCCATTGAAACTGTACATGTTTGGAAAGAGGCCCGACGCTAAATGTCAAAGGTGTGGGGACAGGAGGGGTGATTGATACACATGTTCTAGCGATGTCCCAAGTTGCATAGGTATTGGAAAGGTATAATTGATAAAATAAACTCTGTGTTTGGGGCATCGCTATGCATGGAGGCCAGGACTTGTCTTATGGGTCTGATGGAGAAGAATGGTATGCTAAGAGACACTCAGACTGCAATAATTAGATGCTTGTTCCAAGGAAAGAAGTTAATTTCATGGAAGTGGCAGGTAGGGATGAGCTTCGTGTTCGAGTCGAACCCATGTTCGACTCGAACATCGGCTGTTCGGTCGTTCGCCGAATTGCGAACGATATGGGCCGTTCGCGCCAAATTCGTGTGGCGCGTCACGGCCCATAATTCACTGCGGCATCGCAGTGCATTGCTGGCTGATTATTGGCCAAGCATGCACTATGACCCGCATGCTTGGCCAATCACAGCGCCGTCAGTAGAGAGAGCTGTAATTGGCCAAAGCCAGGGTGGCTTTGGCCAATTATGGCTCAGGGGATTTAGTACACACCCCACACTATATAAGGCCGCCTGCACGGCGGCCCTGTGTAGTGTGTGTTCCGGTGTGCTGAGAGATAGAGAGAGAGAGAGACAGTGTCATTTGATTTGAGTTAGATAGATTAGGCAGAACAGTCAGTCAGTTAGCTGCACTTACAGTGTATTGTGTATATATATGCATCCCAGGTGTTGCATATATATATATACACTGTATTCAGTTTAGCTAGATCCGTTCCTGTTATCTTCTATCTAGACTATTTACATTTAGTGCAGTGTGTCCTGCTCACAGTGTTCAGCTAGATCCGTTCCTGCTATTTACATTCAGTTCAGTGCGTCCTGCTCACAGTGTTCAGCTAGATCCGTTCCTGGTATTTACATTTAGTGCAGTGCGTCCTGCTCACAGTGTTCAGCTAGATCCGTTCCTGCTATTTACATTCAGTGCAGTGCGTCCTGCTCACAGTGTTCAGCTAGATCCGTTCCTGGTATTTACATTTAGTGCAGTGCGTCCTGCTCACAGTGTTCAGCTAGATCCGTTCCTGCTATTTACATTCAGTGCAGTGCGTCCTGCTCACAGTGTTCAGCTAGATCCGTTCCTGCTATTTACATTCAGTGCAGTGCGTCCTGCTCACAGTGTTCAGCTAGATCCGTTCCTGGTATTTACATTTAGTGCAGTGCGTCCTGCTCACAGTGTTCAGCTAGATCCGTTCCTGCTATTTACATTCAGTGCAGTGCGTCCTGCTCACAGTGTTCAGCTAGATCCGTTCCTGGTATTTACATTTAGTGCAGTGCGTCCTGCTCACAGTGTTCAGCTAGATCCGTTCCTGCTATTTACATTCAGTGCAGTGCGTCCTGCTCACAGTGTTCAGCTACATCCGTTCCTGCTATTTACATTCAGTGCAGTGCGTCCTGCTCACAGTGTTCAGCTAGATCCGTTCCTGCTATTTACATTCAGTGCAGTGCGTCCTGCTCACAGTGTTCAGCTAGATCCGTTCCTGGTATTTACATTTAGTGCAGTGCGTCCTGCTCACAGTGTTCAGCTAGATCCGTTCCTGCTATTTACATTCAGTGCAGTGCGTCCTGCTCACAGTGTTCAGCTAGATCCGTTCCTGGTATTTACATTTAGTGCAGTGCGTCCTGCTCACAGTGTTCAGCTACATCCGTTCCTGCTATTTACATTCAGTGCAGTGCGTCCTGCTCACAGTGTTCAGCTAGATCCGTTCCTGCTATTTACATTCAGTGCAGTGCGTCCTGCTCACAGTGTTCAGCTAGATCCGTTCCTGCTATTTACATTCAGTGCAGTGCGTCCTGCTCACAGTGTTCAGCTAGATCCGTTCCTGGTATTTACATTTAGTGCAGTGCGTCCTGCTCACAGTGTTCAGCTAGATCCGTTCCTGCTATTTACATTCAGTGCAGTGCGTCCTGCTCACAGTGTTCAGCTAGATCCGTTCCTGGTATTTACATTTAGTGCAGTGCGTCCTGCTCACAGTGTTCAGCTACATCCGTTCCTGCTATTTACATTCAGTGCAGTGCGTCCTGCTCACAGTGTTCAGCTAGATCCGTTCCTGCTATTTACATTCAGTGCAGTGCGTCCTGCTCACAGTGTTCAGCTAGATCCGTTCCTGGTATTTACATTTAGTGCAGTGCGTCCTGCTCACAGTGTTCAGCTAGATCCGTTCCTGCTATTTACATTCAGTGCAGTGCGTCCTGCTCACAGTGTTCAGCTAGATCCGTTCCTGGTATTTACATTTAGTGCAGTGCGTCCTGCTCACAGTGTTCAGCTAGATCCGTTCCTGCTATTTACATTCAGTGCAGTGCGTCCTGCTCACAGTGTTCAGCTAGATCCGTTCCTGCTATTTACATTCAGTGCAGTGCGTCCTGCTCACAGTGTTCAGCTAGATCCGTTCCTGGTATTTACATTTAGTGCAGTGCGTCCTGCTCACAGTGTTCAGCTAGATCCGTTCCTGCTATTTACATTCAGTGCAGTGCGTCCTGCTCACAGTGTTCAGCTAGATCCGTTCCTGGTATTTACATTTAGTGCAGTGCGTCCTGCTCACAGTGTTCAGCTACATCCGTTCCTGCTATTTACATTCAGTGCAGTGCGTCCTGCTCACAGTGTTCAGCTAGATCCGTTCCTGCTATATACATTTAGTGCAGTACGTCCTGCTCACAGTGTTCAGCTAGATCCGTTCCTGTTATCTTCCTACTGACAGGCAGGCTTGTCTGGTTACAGTATATAAAGCTACCTGAAGAAAATTACAGGTGTTCTTTTTGATCCTATTAGTACCACGGTCAGGCAGCTAGACTATTTACATTTAGTACAGTGTGTCCTGCTCACAGTGTTCAGCTAGATCCGTTCCTGTTATCTTCCTACTGACAGGCAGGCTTGTCTGGTTACAGTATATAAAGCTACCTTAAGAAAATTACAGGTGTTCTTTTTGATCCTATTAGTACCACGGTCAGGCAGCTAGACTATTTACATTTAGTACAGTGCGTCCTGCTCACAGTGTTCAGCTAGATCCGTTCCTGTTATCTTCCTACTGACAGGCAGGCTTGTCTGGTTACAGTATATAAAGCTACCTGAAGAAAATTACAGGTGTTCTTTTTGATCCTATTAGTACCACGGTCAGGCAGCTAGACTATTTACATTTAGTACAGTGTGTCCTGCTCACAGTGTTCAGCTAGATCCGTTCCTGTTATCTTCCTACTGACAGGCAGGCTTGTCTGGTTACAGTATATAAAGCTACCTTAAGAAAATTACAGGTGTTCTATTTGATCCTATTAGTACCACGGTCAGGCAGCTAGACTATTTACATTTAGTACAGTGTGTCCTGCTCACAGTGTTCAGCTAGATCCGTTCCTGTTATCTTCCTACTGACAGGCAGGCTTGTCTGGTTACAGTATATAAAGCTACCTTAAGAAAATTACAGGTGTTCTATCCCAGCTTAGTGCAGCTACAGGCCATTAGTATGTCTGGAAGGCCAAGAAGGAGAGGCAGACAGTCACAAGCCAATAAGAGAGGGCAAGCAGGCTCTGTGTCTAGTGCTGGTCGTGGAGACGGTGCATCCTCATCAGCACGTGGCCATGGGACACGCTTGGCCTTTTTTTCGGCAGCTGGCCGTGTTGAGCCGCAACATGCGGAAGACTTGGTCGAGTGGATGACCAAGCCGTCCTCATCCTCCTCATCCTCTCTCACCCATGCCCAGGGTGCTTTGTCTGGCAAAGCAGCGGCCTCTTCCCTCAGCTCAATGTCATCAGTGACTCCTTCCCTAGCTCCACCATGTCCTCATGAGGATTCCCTCGAACTGTTTGACCACAGTGTTGGGTACATGCTCCAGGAGGATGCCCAGCGTTTGGAAGGCTCTGATGATGATACTGAGCTCAATGAAGGCAGTAACATGAGCACGGACAGAGGGGGTGCCCAAGAAGGACAGCAATCTGGCAGTCATGCTCCCCCTGCTGCAGCATACTGCCAGGTTTGCTCCAGTGATGAGGAGGGAGGGGATGATGAGGTCACTGACTCAACGTGGGTGCCTGATAGGAGAGAGGAGGAGGAGGAGGAGGAGGAGGAGGTGGCACATCACCAACTAGGCAGGATGCCCTCCAGGGGCCAGCCTAAGGGCAGCACATTGACTGCATCACACCCCAAAGCTCCACATGTGCAGGGCGCTGCAGTCTCTGCGCGTTATTCAAAAAGTTCTTTGGTGTGGGCCTTTTTTGAGACGAGTGCATCAGATCGCACCGCTGCTATTTGCAACATATGTCTCAAGCGTATCTCGCGTGGCCAAAACATCTCCCGCTTGGGTACCACATGCTTGACCAGACATATGTTGACCTGCCATGCAGTTCGTTGGCAAGCGTATCTAAAAGACCCACACCAAAGAACAAAGACGATCTCTCCTTGCTCCTCATCAGCTGAGATTTCCAACCCCACTAGACCTTCAGTCCTCTCTGAGACCTGCAGTGAGAGGAATGAAGGTGTAGAATTAGGTGTGTCACAGCCAAGTACTTGTGGGCAATCTGCTTTTGGTACACCGACGTCAGATTGTACCAGGCAAATTTCCCTGCCCCAGCTGCTGCACCGCCGAAAGAAGTTTGCTCCCAGCCATCCACATGCCCAGCGGTTGAATGCTAGCTTGGCAAAATTGCTAGCACTTCAACTGCTGCCTTTTCAGTTGGTAGACTCTGCCCCCTTCCGTGAGTTTGTGGAATGTGCGGTTCCTCAGTGGCAGGTACCCAAACGCCACTTTTTCTCACGGAAGGCGATTCCGGCTCTCTACCGGCATGTGGAAGGCAATGTCCATGCCTCGCTGGACAGGGCGGTCAGCGGTAAGGTGCATATTACCGCTGACTCATGGTCCAGCAGGCATGGACAGGGACGTTACTTAAGTTTCACGGCGCATTGGGTGACTCTGCTGGCAGCTGGGAAGGATGCAGGACAAGGTGCAGTAGTGTTGGAGGTTGTTCCGCCACCACGCCTCCAAAATGCTGATTGTGACACACCTCTCTCCTCCACCCCCTCCTCTTCTTCTTCCTCCATGGCCTCTTCCTCGGAACCAGCGGTGCTCCGTAGGCGTTCAAGGGGCTACGCAAGTACGCAGGCCAAAAGATGCCATGCGGTGCTTGAGCTGGTGTGCTTGGGGGACAGGAGCCACACTGGGGCAGAGGTTCTGTCAGCTCTGCAGGGGCAGGTTCAGAGGTGGTTGACGCCACGCCAACTTAAGGCAGGAATGGTGGTTTGCGACAATGGCACCAACCTCCTCTCTGCCCTCCGACAGGGACAACTGACCCATGTGCCCTGTTTGGCTCACGTCCTTAACTTGGTGGTGCAGCGGTTCTTGGGCAGGTACCCGGGCTTACAGGATGTCCTGAGGCAGGCCAGGAAAGTCTCTGTGCATTTCCGCCGGTCATATAATGCCAGTGCTCGGCTGACGGACCTCCAAAAGGAGTTTAACCTGCCCAAGAACCGCCTAATCTGTGACATGCCCACCAGGTGGAACTCGACGTTGGCCATGCTGCAGCGGCTGCACACGCAGCAGAGGGCCATCAATGAGTACCTGTGCGACTATGGCACCAGGACAGGGTCAGGGGACCTTGGTTTTTTTTCCCCACGCCAGTGGGCCATGATCAGGGATGCATGCACTGTCCTGTCACCATTCGAGGAGGCCACGAGGATGGTGAGCACTGACAGTGCATGCATCAGTGACACTGTCCCCCTTGTCCACCTGTTGGAGCACACGCTGCGTGGAATAATGGACAGGGCACTTGAGGCAGAACAGAGGCAGGAAGAGGAGGACTTCCTTAGCTCTCAAGGCCCCCTTTATCCAGACAGTGTTCCTGCGTGCCCGCCGATCACACAGGAAGAGGACGAGGAGGAGGAGGAGGAGGAGGAGGAAGATTGTGTCAGTATGGAGGTGGAGCCTGGCACTCAGCATCAGCAGTCTTTAAGGGATCAGTCCCAAGGAACACATGGACTTGTACGTGGCTGGGAGGAGGTGGCTGCGGACGTTGTTGTCCTTAGTGACCCAGAGGACTCCGGACCGAATGCCTCAGCAAACCTACGCTGCATGGCCTCCCTGATCCTGCAAAGCCTGCGTAAGGATCCTCGTATTCGTGGTATCAAGGAGAAGGACCAATACTGGCTGGCAACCCTCCTTGATCCACGTTACAAGGGTAAGGTTGCGGACCTTATCTTGCCATCGCAGAGGGAGCAGAGGATGAAACATCTTCGGGAGGCCTTGCAGAAAGGTCTGTGCAACGCGTTCCCAGAGACTGGGAGGTTACAAACTCCTGTTTCTGGACAACGTGTTGCTGAGGCTTCGGTCAGTCAAAGAAGGAGCGGTGGAGAAGGTGGCCGTCTGACCGATGCGTTCAGACAATTTTTTGGTCCGCAGCCCCAAGGTATGATCGGTTCCAGCAACCATCGCCAGCGTCTGTTTTACATGGTGCAGGAATACCTAGGGGCAAGATCAGACTTGGACACCTTTCCCACCGAAAATCCTCTGGGTTACTGGGTCTTGAGGATGGATCACTGGCCAGAGCTTGCACAGTATGCAATTGAGCTACTGGCCTGTCCTGCATCCAGCGTTCTTTCGGAACGCACATTCAGTGCTGCTGGAGGCGTGGTAACCGATCACAGGGTGCGTCTGTCCACCGACTCGGTCGATCGGCTGACCTTCATAAAAATGAATCAGTCTTGGATCACCACCAGCTACCAAGCACCTGATGCAGATGTAACCGAATAATTTTTTTTGAAATCTCAGATCCCTTCAAAGACTGCCTATGCTGATGCTGAGTGACTATCCCTGAGTAATTATCCTCTTCCTCCTCAATCATCACGCTGATAGCTTGTAAGAACATTTTTGGTTCTGGGCGCCACCACCAGTGCCTAAGGCACAATTTTTCAGCCCCTGTTTAACAGGGGCGTGTAATTACAATTTTTGATGTAATACTTTGCAGCAGGGCTCGTTCCTGCATTCCAACTAGAGTGTCTGTGAGGGGTTGCAGTGTTGTGGCACCAGCACCAGTGCCTAAGACCCAATTTTTCAGCCCCTGTCTAACAGGGGCGTGTAATTACAATTTTTGATGCAATACTTTGCAGCAGGGCTTGTTCCTGCGTTTCAACTAGAGTGTCTGTGAGGGGTTGCAGTGTTGTGGCACCAGCACCAGTGCCTAAGACCCAATTTTTCTGCCCCTGTCTAACAGGGGCGTGTAATTACAATTTTTGATGCAATACTTTGCAGCAGGGCTCGTTCCTGCGTTCCAACTAGAGTGTCTGTGAGGGGTTGCAGTGTTGTGGCACCAGCACCAGTGCCTAAGGCCTAATTTTTCAGCTCCTGTTCAACAGGGGCATGTAATTACAATTCTTGATCTAATATTTCACAGCAGGGCCCTGTGAGGGCTTACAGTGTTTTGGCCACAGCAACACCTAAGGCCCAAATTTCTGCTGAGTATATAGGGCAGGACCCTACTTTCAAACATCTAACTTACAAACGACTCCTACTTGCAAACGGAAGGAGACAACAGGAAGTGAGATGAAATCTACCCCTAAGGAAGGGAAATTCTCTCCTGTAAGAGTTAATATGGGAAAACAATTTCTCCTTTCCACTGATGCTTTCCAATCCTTGTTCCACAAAAAAACCCAAATTTTCAAAAAACATTTTTCATTGGGACAAAAAAGTGAGGTGAAATCTTCTGAAGAGGAGGAAAGACGCAAAACAAATGTCACAGGGGTGATAACCCTTCCCTATGTTTTCCAAAAAGCTTAGAAAAGATTTTTTGGCTGGAGCTAAACACATTAAAAATGTTCAAAATTACAAACAGATTCTACTTAACAACAAACCTACAGTCCCTGTCTTGTTTGCACCGCCTGTATACTGCTGTTCAGAGTATATAGGGACCTTTCCTTATTTTAATTTGGGTGCGGGGTTCCCCTTAATATCCATACAAGACCCAAAGGGCCTGGTAATGGACTGGGGGGTACCCATGCCGTTTGTCTCACTGATTTTCATCCATATTGCCATGACCCGACATGACATTAAACCCGCAAGCAGTTTTAAATGAGATTTTTTCCTTTAAAAATGACATTTGGTGCAGGGACTGTTCTAAACATGGGAAACACGCGTCACTTTACAGGCATACTATAGACACCCCCCAGGTACGATATTTAAAGGAATATTTCACTTTTTTTTTTTTACTTTAAGCATCATTAAAATCACTGCTCCCGAAAAAACGGCCGTTTTTAAAAGTTTTTTTTGCATTGATACATGTCCCCTGGGGTAGGACCCGGGTCCCCAAACCCTTTTTAGGACAATACCATGCAAATTAGCCTTTAAAATGAGCACTTTTGATTTCGAACGTTCGAGTCCCATAGACGTCAATGGGGTTCTAACGTTCGTGCGAACTTGCGGTCCGTTCGCGGGTTCTGGTGCGAACCGAACCGGGGGGTGTTCGGCTCATCCCTAGTGGCAGGCAAAAGATCCTCCGACGATAGCAGAATGGATGAAAGAGGTTAAGGATGTGATCGGGAAGGAGAAATTTATTTATGGGAAGAGGGGCAATATGAAAATATATGGAAGCCATGGCAGAACTCGGATCACCCCGATTAAAAACACGATGGACATGAAGGCTGAAGGGAGTGAATGAAGGTTGGTGTGAGTAGGGTGGAAGTGAGGTATAAATTCAAACCAAAAAAATACTGCGGTATCCCTAAATGTGGTCAATGAAGATGAATGTGTATCTGTGAAAACGAAAAATTGTTAATGCTGCTGCAACCATAAATGTGAGACAACCTCCACTTAGTAATACTGTATATAGAAAAAGCTGCGATGCTACTATTGAGTGCGATCGTGAATCACTTGAATGACCACAACTACTGTGCACATATGTGATAAAGAAACATATTTCTTTATCACATATGTGCACAGTAGTTGTGGTCATTCAAGTGATTTACGATCGCACTCACTTAATAGTAGCAGCGCAGCTTTTTCTATATACATGGAAGTGAGGTATGAATGGATGGAGAGGTTTGGGGGGGTGGTGGGGGGTGGAAAAAGGAATAGTGGTTGGTTTTATTTATCTATGTTTTCTGTCACTTTTTTATATATTATGTAAACAGTGTTGCTTTGTGGACAAATATATATTCCAAATAAAAAGTATTGATTTAAAAAAAAATGTCTGGAAATAGTTGCTATGGGTAACGGAGGACTTTTTACATCACTGTCTGTTCTAGATAATCCTCATTTACAGCAAGCACTCAGTGAACTGCAGTGAAAAAAAAATCAATTTAGGGAGCAGCTTTTTACACAGCAATGTTCAGCACTGTTGGATGGAATTTCAAATTTCTGTTATATTAAATAAAGACGGAAAGCAAAACTCAACTACAAGATTTATGATTTAGGATCTCTTTTATTTATGAGGAAGATGTAAGAGGTGAAATCATCTCATATACAATAATTCAATAAGGAAATAAAAGCAAAAAAGCAAAAATCTGAGATAACTTAACTCTAGGTGGGAAATGCAACTGATCTGGAGGTTTTAAAACATCTGACAGGAAACTCAGATTATTTTGTATGTGTGTTAAGCGGTACTAACAGACAGCACTAAGATAATAAATAGTAGGGTAGGATTACACATCCTTTTGGTGTTAAAGTACTACAAGTCCTATTAGATGCCAGCCATTGTGCCTTGTACGTTCCTCTTGTTTTCTGGTAAAGAAGACTGGTCATTGTGCAAGGGAATGCATTTGATACTTTTTGTTCCTGGTTTCCCAGGAAGGATTTAATAACCTGGAGTACTGCATGTAAATCTGGAAGAGTTGGCAAAAAAAAACAACAACATTTTGCTGAAACTTGATGAGTAAGGTGAAGCAGTGAGAGAAAAGCCAGAAAATCAGCTTCTGTCTGCCAGGGCCTGAAATATGTATCGGTGTAGAGCTGCACAATTCTGGCTAAAATGAGAATCATGATTTTTTTTTTGCTTAGAATAAAGATCACAATTCTCTAGGCTAACTTTACTGTTTATTTATTTTTTTATTCATTAAAGTGTATTTTTTTCCCCAAACTTTGTGTTTGAAAGACTTCTGCGCAAATACAGTGTGGCATAAAATATTGCAGCAACCGCCATCTTATTCTCTAGGGTCTCTGCTAAAATTTTATATATATATATATATATATATATATATATATATATATATATATATATATATGGCTTTTTTTTTGCTGGAACTCGGCGGAATGATGCAGTTCCGGCACCTCTGACAGGCAGCCCTCTCTGCTCTGACCTATCTCACACTAGCGCTGCCCACACAGGGCTGCGGCCTTTTGAGGTCTTCAGGTCCCAGCACAGCAATATACAGCTGCCTGTGTTGATTCAAGTAGCAGCTTCTGTCCCCGCTTCTTCTCACACTGTAGCACGAGCAAGGAGCAGAGAAGCCCTGAAACTCTGCCCCAGCTACAGTTCTCAATCGTCTGATAAGCCTGCACGTAAAACATGGACTGGAGCACTGGAACAGCAGTGGAAAAGGTGAGATGAAAAATGGAGGGGAGGGGGGAGAGAGAGCCCTCCAGAGACTAAATTCACTGTGAAAGAAGGGAAGGGGGGGTGATTGTGCAGTGAGGAGGGGGGGTGGGTGGAAATTTGTCCAGTGAGGAGAACTGGGAAGGGAGATTTGTACAGAGGTAAGAGCTGCAAAGGGCAGAGCTGTGGAGGGTGGGGGAGGTTGTGTAGAGGTGAGAGCTGTAGGGGAAGCTGGGGGTGCAGAGGTGGGTGGCAAAGGTGAGAGCTGTGGATTAGGGTGAGCTTTAGATGGGGGCTGCAGAAGGGGAGCAGAGATAATATGGATGGAGGTGCAGAGGTGAATTGTGGACTGGGGGTGTAAGCTGTAGTTAGAGGGGTGCAGACGTGTGATGGGGGGAGGTGAGTTGCGGATAGGGGTGCAGAGTGGAGCTGTGTACAGGGAAAGAAGAGGTGAGCTGTGGATGAGGGTTGCAGAGGATAGGTGTGAGTGGGGCACACAGAGGTAAGCAAAGAGATAAGCAGGAGTGAGGATTTGATGGTTAATTTTGGGGGGATACTTGAGGGGGAAGACCAGGGAAATTTGCTGGGGAACAGTAAGACCCCTTTCACACTGGGGCAGTGCGGGTGTTAGTGATAAAATGCTAAAACTAGCGGTGCTTTACCACTGTTATAGCAGCGCTTTGGCACCACTAGCGGGGTGCTTTTAACCCCCAAGAAGGGGTTAAAGTGGAGGGCCACCCTGACAAAAAAAATTGCGCCAAAAATCCTAAAAAAAAAAAAAAAAACCATTTGAAAAAAAAAAAATTTTTAAACTTACCTGAACCCTCGTTGCTAGGCAGTCTTCCTAATCTGCCTCTAACATCACCTGACAATACACCAGGGGCCAAGTTGGCTGCACACCCCAAAATAAGTATTACCAAAAAAGATTGTAGAAGTTCCCCATGGGGTTTTTAAGCAGCAAGCATCGAAAAAAGTTTTTGTAAAAATTGTTTTTATTTAGAAAAATACTCCGAACATACTTTAGAGACTACAAAGATTTAAAATATGAGCTCCGGTTACACATAAAGTTAAGTATATAGGGTACATATACTGGTTGTGCTGAAAATCTATCACATAATCACACAATAAGTTGCAAGGAGTGTAAATATGTTACCACCCCAGGCAATATCATTAATGATTGTAGTAATGCTTGCCAATAATAAAGAAGGCCCCGAGACCCCAATGCATTTCGACGTTTACAAGGTCATTGTCTTCCTCAGGGGGTCCTTTAGGCTCTGTAAAGGCATCAAGGTAAAAATGATCATATATTCCTTGTATGTCATTAAATGTAGATATTCCATAGTAACTGTATATTTACCCTTGGTACTGTATATACTCTCAACCGGAGTTATCTTAAAAAACTGAAGAAATCAGAGAAGTCCCCCTCTTTTGATGCTGGACTCCGTTGCACCGCTGTCCCTGCCTGCGCCCCAAAGGGGAAACAGGACCAATCCGTAGGGCTTACGAACGATCACAGATGTGTAGCTCTCCTCCGCACTTGGAGGCAGGTAAAGAGCAGGACACCTATAGATTCATCATAATGGAATAAAGGGGTTTCTTAATGTCATGTCTAGCTTTCAAGAGACTATATGTCACATGTGTAAATTAGTTCACTTAGGTATAGAAAAAGATTGATATACCAGCAACATACTGAGTATCTACAAATCTATATTGCTATGACATGCAGGGCCCCATGGCCTGTGTGGGTGTAGCTGAAGGAGGAGTAAATAAATATCTATTAGCATAAATCTTGGACCATACTATGATTCCATAAAGTCTATCATATCCCATGATATTGGTGTATTGTAAACTTTCTTGTAAAAAGGCGCAATGTGCTAAAAGGAAAAGAAAAAGAAGAAGAAAAAGAGGTGTGTGTGAGCGACACAATATGTATGAGTTTTATGTTGCATAGTGGAATAACAAAAGCATAAATGTGAAAAAGTAAAAACATCCTCGTTTAAGGAGAATGAGTGATGTGCCAAGTGCAAAGCAATAAAAAATTGATGAAAAAGACAATGAAAAAAACGCAATGAAAAAAACGCAATGAAAAATATAGTGAAAAGAGAATAGAGAATATAGTGAAAAGAAGTGTAACAAAGTGTGGAAAAGGTGATGATCAGTGTATGACAACATTACAAAGTGAAAAAAGAAAAAAAATGATGATAACAAACATTTAAATGGTGTGAGTGTTGTGTGACTATGTGAATGGAATGGCCAGTAAATAACTGGTCATTCATGAGAGTGCAAATCGATGATTGAAAGAATGAAATTAAAACCTTGTTATGAGTTGAAAATAGTGCTAAAAAATAAAAAAAACAAATAGAGCTAAAAAATGCATATGAAAATCGCTTATCTTAGGACTAAAGGCCAAGAGAGAGAAAAGCTCACCTAATAGTTCCTAGTGGGAAAGTTATTGGTGTCTATGGCATACCATATGTAGATGCACAGTGTCTGATAACCAGGTTTAGCAGACAAGTGCATAGTAAGCCTTTATCAGACAGAAAAAAATATTAGACATGAAGAGGGTTTATAAACAAACTCACAGCGGTACAGCATGACCTTCTGTTTGCATGTGTGCTTACCTCACGAAATGGATGCTATCTTACTCTGTTAGGGATCAGCTGAGCTGTCTGAACCTAGGATGTCTCTAATTATACTCACTAAATTGTCCATTATTCCTATCAGCTGTTCACAGCCTGCAGTCCCAGCCTACCAAGGGGAGGGGCCGTGGGGAGGCAGTCCTGCGTCCCCTCTGTGGTCATCCCGGTGTTCTGCCATATAGTGTCCTTGTATCAAATAGTGTCCGCCTCGTACTGCGCAGGCGCAGCGCCTGCGCAGTACGGAGGAGCAGGAGATGCCGAAAATGTCCGAAGGTGATCAGCTGACCATCAGCTGTACACGGCGCTCGGGCACCTGTTAGCGATGGCAGTGTAAGAGGGCCCCTCGCGGGCTCGCTTCGCTCGCCACGCTTCGGGCACGGCCTCGCTGCGCTCGGCAAATATTTATTCTAACTCTATGTCCACTTGGATAGTGGGGAATGATCCTGGACATAGGGTAAGAATAAATGCGCAGGCGCCGTGTACAGCTGACGATCAGCTGTTGAACTTCGGAGACTTTCGGCGTCTCCTTTGTCCTCCGTACTGCGCCTGCGCAGTACAGGGAGGACACTATATGATAGGGGACTGAATTCGACAAGACACCGGCATTCCGACAAGCTGACGCTCCGGAAACCTCCGACACCTCCGCCGTAAAAAACGAGGCTTAGAACAAGGTGAGCGCACGCGCAAAACGCACATCCCCGATCAAGGCCGAAGAGTCCCCGTGCGCATTCGCTCTGCCCAGATCCCAGTCCGGTGGTGTGTACAGAACGCCGCCGGCAGGGAAAGCAAGCTCCACCTAGTGGTTGCAAGCAACCATTGGTGTTTGCTACAAAGGGAGACGTAAACGAACATCTCCCCACCCTGCCAGGAAGCCGCCGAGCTAGTGATTGCAAACCCCAGAGGCCAGGAGAGAGAGCGGGACAGTGATCCAGCATCTGGGGGAAAAGAGAAAAAAAGAAAAAAAGCATCAGATATATATACATCGTTTTCGCAAAAAAGTGTACTTCAGTGTTCAGGAGTTATACAAAATTAGAAAGTATTTGTTAACATTTATGTATCTGCTGAGCAAGACAAAAAGGGTATAAATTACAACAACTGTACCCAAAAAAAGGGAGATAGGTCCAGACTTTCTTTTTCTTTTTCTTTTTTATGGAAATCATTCCCAAGGGTTTCATCCCCCGAAGGAGGAAACAGCCAGAGAGGACATCCTAGCAAGGATTAGGCACATTCAGACACAGCTGTCTTGTGTCTTCTTGAAAAAGAATTTGGTGTAATACAATATGAGATAACATTAAATAAAAATATACATAGACATATGATTATAATGCGTCTGCGGATTCCTTTGAATCCTTGCTAGGATGCTAGGACGTAAACCCCACGGGTTGGTCCTGTTTCCCCTTTGGGGCGCAGGCAGGGACAGCGGTGCAACGGAGTCCAGCGTCAGAAGAGGGGGACTTCTCTGATTTCTTCAGTTTTTTAAGATATGATAGGAATATATGATCATTTTTACCTTGATGCCTTTACAGAGCCTAAAGGACCCCCTGAGGAAGACAATGACCTTGTAAACGTCAAAATGCATTGGGGTCTCGGGGCCTTCTTTATTATTGGCAAGCATTACTACAATCATTAATGATATTGCCTGGGGTGGTAATATATGTACACTCCTTGCAACTTATTGTGAGATTATGTGATAGATTTTCAGCACAACCAGTATATGTACCCTATATACCTAACTTTATGTGTAACCGGAGCTCATATTTTAAATCTTTGTAGTCTCTAAAGTATGTTCGGAGTATTTTTCTAAATAAAAACAATTTTTACCAAAACTTTTTTCGATGCTTGCTGCTTAAAAACCCCATGGGGAACTTCTACAATCTTTTTTGGTCTTCCCAATCTGCCTCTTCCTATTCCGCGGAGTATCCTGTTCCTCGGTGAGCGGCCCCGTTGCCTTCTGGGAACTGTGTGTGTTCCCAGAAAACCACAGGGCCATTCACAGGGCGCCGAGCCGCAGGAAACTGGCAGTGAAGCCGCAAGGCTCCACTGCCTGTTTCCCTTAGTTTGAATGGCGGTGCCAGGACCCGAGAGCCGAGGGACGGGTTGGCCTCGGGCGGCTGACATCGCGGGCACCCAGGACAGGTAAGTGCACTTATTTAAGGTCAGCAGCTAGTGTTTGTAGCTGCTGACTTTAAAAAAAAAATTTCGCTGGCCGGAATCCCGCTTTAAAAAGGGGTTAAAAGCGACTACTTAGCGTTGCTTTCAAAACGCTTTTAAGGCGCTTTGAAAGCAGTACCCATTCATTTCAATGGCAGGGGCGGTGGAGGAGGGGTGTATACACCCCTCCCCCACCGCCCCAAAGATGCTGCTTGCAGGACTTTTTTTTCCTGTCCTGCAAGCGCACCGCCCCAGTGTGAGAGCACTCTGGCTTTCACACTGGGGCTGCAGAAGAGGACGTTTACAGGTGCTATTTCTAGAGCAAAAACGCATGTAAAGTGCCTCAGTGTGAAAGGGGTCTAAAGCATACAGAGTTAGTAACCAAGAGTACGTAATGTATGGCACAGCGTGCAGGGTCCAGTGGTGTGAATTTTGTAACACCTTGTACATTACATACTCAGAACCGATATACTCTGTGTGCTCTGCTGTATGTTACATATCTAAGGCCTAGGTATGGTACTCCTGAATGCTGTACTCTGTACAATGGGTTTTGCATTACATACCCCTGAGTCCTGCACTCTGTATGCTGGACTGTATATTATACACTTTACCACTATTCTCTGTGTGCTGGGCTCTATTTTACATATTCCTGACCCCTGCACCCTGTACACGGGGCTATATGCTCCATATCTCTGAGAACAAGGGAGGCTTCACCTTGAATGTAAGTACTATCCTGTTTGCTGTTTTTTTCTGCACCCTGTGTGATATGCACTGCTCACAATTGCACAATACACACTCCTGAGCCCTATGTGTTATAAAGTCCTGAGTCCTGTATTTTGTGTGTTACACATTCCTGAACCATGTGTGATACGCAGTTCTAAGGCCTCACTTATTACAGTTATTTGACACCACTGTACTTCTCTCCTCTAAGGAAGGTGTGTCTAGGGGTGGAGTTTGGGCGTGGCTTGGGGTGGGGTTTGGGCGTGGTTGTGGATGGGAATTTGGGCTGAGAGGGTAAGTTCCTGCACCTATTTTCTGAGAAAAAAAGCCCTGTGTATGTATATATATATAGGTATACATATATATATATATATATATATATATATATATATATATATATATATATATATATATAATGTTTGGAGTTCTAAGTAATTTTCTAAAAAAGAAAAAAAAATACTGATTTTAACTTGTAAGCAACAAGTGTCAGAAAAAAGGTTTAGTCTTTAAGTGGTTAAACTGATCTCATTTACAGACCGAAGTTCATCCCTTTGATCTAAAAGAACGAAATGTTACAATGTTTCTCTTTATCTCTGCCTTTTGTGATGTTGTGATAAACTTGGTAGGCTGCCTGTTTTGTTTTGTTTTTTACAGCGGTCAGCTGTGAGCAGAGAACGGCTCTGCACTGAATCGAGGAAATGCTGTTTTAAGATCATGATTTTAGCACTGCCCTTCTGACAGACATGAGGCTGCAGTCCTTCTCAGAAGCTCTTTCAAAATCCCACTGAATTTGGCTGCTAGAAGTTAAACAAAAGCTTGAATGATGGAAAATCAAGTGGTTGAGTAGGAGCTGCACTCCACTCTCCAAACCCACCATTACAAAAATGACTGAAGAGCTGTGATACTACAATAATAATTTAGCGCTACTGTGTAAATACAGCATGCAAAATAGTTGCTGATGGCATGCATACTCTGAACTATCAGGAAGCCTGGGCAAAAAACAGGAACCTACAGAGTCAAAAGAAATGGCAGTCAGCTGCAAAAAGAAACCATCTCCAGCAATGATTTAGAAGAGCCCATCTCAGCTAATTCTCGTCTTATAGTTGTGTAAGCCTCAAATCTATTGAAATCTGGTGATTCCACTTTTAATAATTATATTTAAATATAATAGCATGCATGTAGCCCAGAGCTTTCTACATGTGGCCGCAGATGGCTTAATTAGAAGCAACACAAATTAGAACTGACAGGACTCTGGATGACAACTGGATGACAAATCAAGAAATGGAAATGGTACAAATGAATGATTGCCAATTTACCAAATTTTGTTGAGCTGAGTCAAGGATTAAATCTGTTGAATAAGTGAACCAACCCTAAATAGATTTGGCTGCTGAGAATTTTATTTCTTTTAATATGAAAAGTAACTGTAACTTCAACTGAAAGGCCTTGTTCCCACTAGACATGTGCAATTATTTTTGTTCCGAATTCGGAACATCGGAAATTCGAAAATGTGAAAATTTGAAAATTGGAAAATCCGAAAATAAGAAGAAAATTCAAAAATTAGAAAACCAGAAAATTTGAAAACCTGAAATAATATCTAACTAATATTAACTATTACTAACTATTAAATTATAGGTATTAGAATTTCCTTTAAATTTGGCTATTAGTGAACGTAATGAATACGAATTTATCCAAAGTTATGAATTATCTGAAATAACGAATGCCGCATCTAAATGAATGGAATGTAACAAATTAATAATAATAAAAATGTTTTATTATTATTATTATTATTTATTATTATTCATTTGTTACGTTCCATTCGTTTGGATGCGTTATTCGTTATTTTGGATAATTCGTAACTTTGGATAAATTTGTATTCAATACATTCACTAACAGCCACATTTGAAAGGAAATTAGCTATTATTAGTTAGTTAGGATTTTTGAACTTTCGGATTTTCTAATTTTCGTTCTTATTTTTGATTTTTGTACTTATTTTTGGATTTTCGTTCTTTCAAATTTTCAGATTTTTGAATTGTCATATTTTTCAATTTCCGAATTTCTAAATTTCCAAATTTTCGAATTTTCGGATTTCCGAATTTCCGAATTTTCCGATTTTAGAATTTCCGAATTACCCAATTTTCGAATTTTCGGATTTCAGATTTCCAAATTTCCGAATTTCTGAATTTATATGAAATAACGAATGAATCAAAAAAACAAAAAAAAAAAAACTAAAGGAATGAAACTAAAATAAACTATTTTTTTGGCAGTGCACATGTCTAGTTCCCACCATATACGCAGAAAAACTAATGGCTAGAGACATCCTCTTACATCAGTTTTCATGCGTGTTTCAGTGAGTTTTATACTCGTTGCAGATTCCTGCACAGAAAAAATCTGCACTGATACCAGTGTTGTGGTGTGAAAAGGGCACATTGAGAACAATTGTTTTCTTTGTGCCCTTGCAGAACACGTGCAGAAAAACTCATGTCTCTGCACATGGTATGAACAAGGCCTAAAGCCCCATACACACTATTAGATTTTCTGCAGATTTTTGTCTCCAGATTTACCAAAACCATATAATATGAGGTCAAACCTCAAGAGTTTCAATTTGTATGCAATCAGGCAGGCCCTTGCACTACATGGTTTTGGTAAATCTGAAGACAAAAATCTGCAGAAAATCTAATAGTGTGTATGGAGTCTAAAAATTTAGAGGAGTGGAGACAAGGCTGTAACCAGGATACAAACTGTCAGAAGTAGAAAACGAAGCTGGAAACCCAGATGCATATCAGATGGGAAATATTCAAGTGTCACCCATGATTTATCATTCCAGCACCCGCCGTCCACTGCTGGGTAATCAATTAATTAATTATAATGGCCTCATTTAAAACTAATGTGTTGTAAAATGAGAGCAGATTGCTATATATCAATAATCACTGGAGGGACAGAGGAAATTAGATTTAGAACGCTGTCAAAAATGAATGCATATTGCATGTGTATGCTGTGTTTATTTAATAGAAAATGCAATATTAATAACTTTTTCATTCTTGTTTTTAGGGCAGCACAAATAATAATTGTGTTACAATGGCCTGTTGTCGATGGTGTAATATACTTATCAAAGAGGTGCTGACAGTGTAATAAAGTGTCTAACTGACACTGTTAGCATTAGGCCAATCTTTGATGCCTATGCTAACTTCTGAAATGGTGGACTTATAGGAAACCTATCATGGGAGAAATATGGTTAGTACTGTTGGTGGCCCCTCTTTCTGTAAATCCTAGTTGCCTGGCTATCTTGCTGACCCTCTGGCTTCAGTGCTTTGAGTTGCTGACCCAGAACAAGTATGCAGACAAGGATTTCTGACTTTATTGCCCCCCAACCCTTATACTTCCAGGTTAGTGATTTACATAGTACTGAATTTAGAGGGTGAGCATAACAACCAGGTAATTAGCATTTCCAGGAGGAGATCAGAAGTGTTTTACGCAGCTAAAAAATGCTGCACATCTCTGGAATGACTGAGAAATTAGCTCTTTAGAGGGACACTTATAGTCTGCTGTCAGGTTGAACATTGTTGTATTTTACAGTCAAAATATGATGATATGGGCTCTGAGAAATTTTCAGAGCTCCCCAACACATTGTGCAAGGTAACAACATAAATGGTCCTGGCTGGCATTTATAGAGAACCTGTACTTTGCCTATGCAGGAACAAGGTAGACTAGTCACTGTAGCAGAACTTACTCGCTTTCACTTTGTTTCCCCACTGCTCTATTGAGCCACATCCAGAAAGGAAAAGAAAAACCCCATACTTCTAGGTAATGGGGAACATGTGGTTTACTCCCTTCCTCCCAAGGACACCTTGATATCCAGCTCTGTAACATAACGATAAAGATACCGTTACGTCTTATACCACTAGATTGAGAGAGCCCAGTCTTCTGTCATTTGTACCTGACATGTAGCCCTAATAAAACATAAACATTTACTCACATTATCCAGACAAGTGGCTACAAACTTAAGTAGTGGTAGGGAACAATCTTTGACAGGACAGGTCTCAGAATCTATATGTTATCTTTATATTACCCTCTTACAAGAAGGGAAAAGGCTATACTTGAAGTTTCAGGTCAGTGAATGCATTCAGTAGTGATCAACTTCTCCAGCTCAGTGGGTATGTCTCGGGATGCTATCTCATCTTGATAGTATCCAAGAGACCATGAGAAAAAGCAGCCACAAGGGCCTCATTGTTCCAAGCAACCTCTGCTGCCAGAGTATAGAATTCAATGGTGTAATTGGCAACAGTTCCCGTACTCTGATGGACATGAGGCTCTTGCAGCAGAAGAGGAGCGTGTGGGAACGTCAAATACCCTTTTAAAACTCTAGGTAACTCAGGACGACAAGGTTTTGTGTATCCCATAGAGGGTTTGCCGAGGCCAAGGCTCTCTCAGAAAGCAAAGAAATCACAAAGTCTACTTTGCTTCTATCCATAGGAAATACCTGGGGCAGCATCTCACAATAAATCCCAACCTGGTTGAGAAACCCTCTGCATTGAACTGGATTTCCCCTAAATCGCTGAGGAAGCAGAGCAGAACCAGACATACCTCTTATAGAGGAAATATTTGAGTCCGGTGCTTGCACATAGACTGGAGCAGCAGCAGGGAGGGCCTGAAAACACAGGTTGTACCAGAACAACCTCAGTGGGGGGGATCCAGGTGAGCAGTGCGAATCAGGAGCATCCGTAACGCAATGGCAAACTGAACCATGCGGTGATCCTGTTCATCCAATCTAGAAAAATGTTTACCAATAAGTGGATTTCCTGCATATTCTGTATTCATGGCCTTCGCCTACTGTTAGGAACCATGAATCAGACTGAGACAGAAGTGCAGTAAAAATCACACTTTTTAATAAAATGGTAAAATGGTATAAACAGAGCAAACGTAGTCAAAACATAGCCAGGGTTCGGTAACCAGAGTGGGTAGTCGGAACAAGCCAGTGAAACAGGAATCCAGAGATCAGCGTAGTAGAGGCCGTAACAGTATCAGGAACCAGAAGGGAAGTCAGCCAGGCAAAAGTCTTTAACAGGAAACCACAGCAGAGAGTATCTGGATATGTTGACCAAGCGGAGGCACAGGAGATCTGATCCAGGCAGTTTAAATAGCCAGCAGGGCTAGCTGATAAGCAGGAAATGACGGGGGTTATGGCGCTCCCTTAAGGGGGGTATATCAATAAATAAATAAAGTGGATAGTGCAATACACAAAAGGTTAAATAACACTAGTGTACACAAATCTCATTGCCCATACATTGAATAGTACCATCGAAAAAGTGAAAAAATAAAAAATATTATTAGAAAACATCCCATCCACATATAGTGGGAAACTGTGAAGTATTGATCAATTGTAAAGTGCTGACCAATTATGTGCTAATATATATAGTGCATGTGCAATCTCTGACAGTAGTCCAACGTGCTCCAACAGTTGATAACAGATGCAGGCCAATAGGAGAAAATAGTGATATTGATAATAGATAAAAGAATAAAAAATAAAAAGTACAAAATGTCTAGTCAAAAATTATATATTCAAAAATATATTATGTGGATAGCAGAACTGAGTTCCAACTGCATTGGTGACTGTGGTGCCCACAAAGAAGGATATTCGTGACTTCTGTGCTCCCCCTTTTGGCTTCCCACTCACCGGCTCCCAATACCCCTACAGGGGTGGCAGACACTATAAGATTCCAATGCCGTCCTCATGGATGGTATCCCGTGGTTGCTGAAGTATGGTTCTCCTCTATCCCAGGGTTCCCAGGTCAATCATCCATAGCAGCTTCCACCACCACATCCAGGAAGGGGAATCGCCAGAGAAAAAATCCTCATAGGAAAAGATATCACTTCATAGTGTAGTATGTATTAAAAGGCTTTATTAAAATAAACTGATCCGCATGTGGGAACAAGAATAAAAACCAAACACTACACCATGGGTAAAGCCGATACCAGGAAGAGCTTTCCCGCAGCGTGCGGTCCAGCTGCGTTCCAGGCTCGCTAGCTCCGTACCCGGAAATGACTTAAGTGCGTAGCCCGCCTTACGCGTTTCGTCATCGACGTTATCAAAGGCGGCATTGATGACGAAACGCGTAAGGCGGGGCTACGCACTTACGTCATTTCCGGGTACGGAGCTAGCGAGCCTGGAACGCAGCTGGACCGCACTCTGCAGGAAAGCTCTTCCTGGTATCGGCTTCACCCATGGTGTAGTGTTTGGTTTTTATTCTTGTTCCCACATGGGGATCAGTTTATTTTAATAAAGCCTTTTAATACATACTACACTATGAAGTGATATCTTTTCCTATGAGGATTTTTTCTCTGGCGATTCCCCTTCCTGGATGTGGTGGTGCTAGCTGCTATGGATGATTGACCTGGGAACCCTGGGATAGAGGAGAACCATACTTCAGCAACCACGGGATACCATCCATGAGGACGGCATTGGAATCTTATAGTGTCTGCCACCCCTGTAGGGGTATTGGGAGCCGGTGAGTGGGGAGCCAAAAGGGGGAGCACAGAAGTCACGAATATCCTTCTTTGTGGGCACCACAGTCACCAATGCAGTTGGAACTCAGTTCTGCTATCCACATAATATATTTTTGAATATGTAATTTTTGACTAGACTTTTTGTACTTTTTATTTTTTATTCTTTTATCTATTATCAATATCACTATTTTCTCCTATTGGCCTGCATCTGTTATCAACTGTTGGAGCACGTTGGACTACTGTCAGAGATTGCACATGCACTATATATATTAGCACATAATTGGTCAGCACTTTACAATTGATCAATACTTCACAGTTTCCCACTATATGTGGATGGGATGTTTTCTGATAATACTTTTTATTTTTTCACTTTTTCGATGGTACTATTCAATGTATGGGCAATGAGATTTGTGTACACTAGTGTTATTTAACCTTTTGTGTATTGCACTATCCACTTTATTTATTTATTTATATACCCCCCTTAAGGCCTGATTCACACCTATGCATTTTTAGTGCTTTTTGCATTTTGCAGATTTTCACTACAGAACGTGTTCCATAGGAAACCATTTAAAATGGACTGTAGTCCAAATCTGCAAAATGCAAAAAGCACTAAAAATGCATAGGTGTGAATCAGGCCTAGGGGAGCGCCATAACCCCCATCAATACTTTTTCACATTTTTTGGCCCCTTGTGGGTCCAAATTAGGGGAGGCAGCACACCTTCTTCTCAGTCCTTCTCTTCTCTTTTCTCTAACTGGTTTTCTCCCTTCTTTTTCCTTCCCTTTTTCTTTCCTTTCCTGGCCCTCTCTTTTGGGTGTCCCCCTTCCCCCCCTCTCTCTTTTCTCTTTCCTCTTCCCCCTGTTGTATCATTCCCACCTTTCTCTTTTTTCTTTTTCTATATCTGTCCTAAGCGCACAGCCTTTTGTGTTTTTGAAGCAGGAAATGACGACCAGGTGAGTCACTGTGAAATGAAGAGTACTGGCAATTAACCGACAACTGAGCACAGAACTCTGAGAAGGAAGAGCTGAGCCCAGCCCTGACAATTGGGTAATTGATTTTTTTTTCCAGTGGCATAAATTTAAATGATTTAACATAGAATTCGATTTTAATTATCTGCTATTGTATTACATATAGCAATATCGATAATAAACGTATACATTCTATTTAAAGTAATATTATCTAATAATGTAAGCATAAACATAGATGGGAGCCACATATTAAGGTACAAGAGTTAGAAATGATAGTAAAAATATAATGAGCAACTCACTCTATTAGTAGTAATAGTTTATGGCTTTTCTATACTGCAGCACATAAAACCTGTGGACATTACAGACAGGCAAATACACTATATAAGAGAGGTGGGGGACTCAAGTCACATGACTTGACTCGAGTCAGACTCGAGTCACCTGTTTGAGGACTTGCGACTTGCTTGACAAAATTAAATAAATAACTTGACTTGTCACTAATGACTTGCGACTTGACTTTGACTTGGGCTATTTGACTTGCAATGACTTGGCACCACCAGTGCTGTGTCTTGGCCTAGGCCACCCCCCCCCCCCCCCCCCACAAAAGAAAGCTCCCCCCAAGTCCCGGCTTCGGGGTAGATCAGTATTTTGACTTAATTTGTGACCAAAATAAATGACTTGACTTGACTTGCTTGACTTCTAGCAGGGACTCGACTTGACTTGCTTGCTTTTCGCCACAGTAACTTGGGACTTGCTTGTGACTTGAAGGTTAAGACTTGAGACTTGCTTGTGACTTGCACATGTGTGATTTACTCCCATCACTGCTATATAATATAACCAATACAAATCAATCTGTTCATTTCATCTCAAAGGAACAAGAGGGTTGAGGATCTTGCTCACTACAGCTTATAGCCTAATAGAGAACAGGGTGTATTCTGGTCTCTGCTTATTACACCTTACAGTACACCTTTCAGTGCCCCCCCTGAACAATACCAGGCCACATGCCCTCAACATGGGGAGTGTACTTTGGGGTGACCCCCAAAGCACCTTGTCCCCATGTTGATGGGGACAAGGGCCTCTTCCCGGTTGTCAGGGTCTACAGGCAGGAGGGCTTTTTGGAGGGCTTTTGTTCGCACAAAGCTCTATTTGTGCGAACAAAATGATAAAAATTTCATTTGGGTACAGCCTAGCATGACCGCGCAATTGTCATTGAAAGTGCAAGAGCACTGAAAGCTGAAAATTGGTCTGGGAAGGAAGGGGGCGAATGGGTCCAGTATTGATGTGGTTAAAGAGAATTCACATTTACTTGACATATTTCATGGTTTACCTAGTCCACAAAATAATTATTAGAGCCCTGAAATTCAGCATTGGAGCAGGGATTTTTTTTTTGTTTTTTGGGGGTTTTTTCTTCCCCCTCCCTTTACATTTTCTACTCAAGAACTTGCATGTGTGCACAACCAAATACTTTTGTATGCAGCTATATTTAATACAGATTTGAAGGGGTATGAATAGTTTGCACTTAGAAAACATTGTATTTATAGTCTGCAAAAGTCAATCAAAGCAAAAAAAATCTACTTTTTATTTCAACATTAATATAAACATTTGGTACATTAATGTACTTGGGCCAAAAAACATAAAAGGCATGGAAATTATGCTGCAGCATTTCACAATATAGTTAGAAGGGCCCTGCTCAACAGAGCTTACAATCTACAAGGGTAGGACACCTAAAATTAGACACATTTAAAAAAATCACATTAGAAAAGCAAGGGTACAAATCAAGCTAATAACAAGCATGACTAACCTTTGTGGTGTTCAGAAGTCCTCCCCCCAAACCCCAAAAAGTTACATGGCAGGGATACAAATCAAGCTAATAACAACCATAACAAACTTTTGTGGTGTTAAGAGGTCCTCGCCCCAAATCCCTAAAAAGGTTAAATGGCAGGATTACAGGATCACAAGCAAAAACAGACAAAATTAATACAAATGCCAAAAAGGTAGCGTACAAACAACATTGACACACACAGTAGGAATGAATTAGTAAGAACCTTCTTTTCATCGAAACCATTACATAGTAGTTGTAAGTCTAACATGTGATATTTAGAAGCAATCATCAAACCAAAGCCTTAGTAGGGTGTGGGTCAGGAATTATGCACACCCCCCAAAAAAAACACAAAAACGTATCTATTTGTAACCCAATATACACAATGCAAAGAAAGATTCAGGCCCATTCTTAGGCCAAACACCCACCAAAAATGCAGACCTTTAAATAGCCTAGCTAGGATTGCTAGGGCACTCACCTAGACCCACCCAGTAAAGGACACACCCACCAGTGTAATTCATTCTGTCTATTCATGTAGGCCTCAAGTGCTCACACCTGTCCATCAGGAATACATATTCTTTACAAATGAATGCATGCATCAGCATATATCTGTGCATGGTAAACCTCAACCCAACAAATGACCAAGGCTCTGGACATGATCAGTGATCCCAACAATCTCCAAATTAAACTTGTACGTTGTTGGGCATGTGGAGGGTACAACATAGGAAATGACAACTTTGTGAGGGCTGCTTCAAACAAATTGGTGACAAAGTGCATTCATCACTCATCATCAGCATACAGCATTAAAATATGTGTACAGGATCACACCAGACTTATACATCCATATCTGGCCTAGAACACCACAGTTCTAGACTTGGTGCAAACCCATACTTGCTTAATTTATAATGTTTTTTCTTGGGGTCCCATTATGTGAAACCCATAAAAAATGTAATCACTAGTGAAAAAGAAACTTTAAAATAATACAGGAAGAACATAAAAACCTCTAGCCACGTAGCGGGATTGGGATTCAAACCAAGAACCACAGTGCTGCCAGGCAGAAGTGCTAACCAGTTGGCCACTGTGCTGCCACATATATGTAGGCTGCATCTCTGTGGTGTGAAACAGTCCTAAGTTCCAGGGGTACAAGAAGTTAATCAATGCAGATGTACTGTGGAAGGCCAGAGAGCCATTGAACAAACTGTTTCTGGCATATGCTATGTGTTTTGAATGCTGGGTATGGCTGATTACTGTCAGTATGCTGAGATAAACAGCTGTCATTTTGTGGGTTTAGGCTTGGCAAGAGGCTGCAGTTAGTGCCGGTGGGGAAATGTTAAGGCTGATTATAGTCCTTGTCCATGGAAAACATATGACACAAATTGCAATGGTGGTGGAACCCTCCTACACATAAATACTAAATTTAGACATAATTTATGGAAGGACCTGAGTCAGGAGCGAACAACATAGGGAGAACAGACAACTTCTCTACATGAAGTGGCATGTTTGGGATTTGAACCAAGAACCTCAGTGCTGCTAGGCAGAAATGCTAACCTGTTTGCAGCCATTGTGCTGCCACACGTGGCACCCTCCTATACATAAATACACATAAATACTGCATTTCTTTGGACATATAGGTGGTGGAATAACATTAGTCAGGAGTTATTCTTCTTGATTTATTTTGTGATATTTGGTGGTTCTTGGTATGTGAGTGCAGAATAGTAATGTTACCCCCTGAATTATGGGAATTTCATTTTTATTTCTGATGTTGGTACACATATCACATTTTTGTGGCTCAAATTATGATCCTTTCGAAATACTAACCGTTTCCTGACCAGCGCACGCCGATGTACGTCGGCAGAATGGCACGGCTGGGCAAATGGGTGTACCTCTACGTCCATTTGAATTCCCCGCGTGCCATTGCGTGCGCGCCGGCCGGGAGCTCCGTGAGTCGGGTCGCGGGTCCCGCGAACTCGATCGCCACAGGGATACCCGCGATCCCCTCACAGAGAGGATGAACAGGGAGATGCTGATGTAAACAGCATCTCCCCGTTCTGCCTAGTGACAAGTGTCACTGATCACTGCTCCCTGTCATCGGGAGCAGTGATCAGAGTAATGAAACTGCTAGCCCATCCCCCTACAGTTAGTAATCACTCCCCTAGGACACACTTAACCCCCTCCCCACCCCCTAGTGGTTAACCCCTTCACTGCCAGTGTCATTTACACAGTAATCAGTGCATTTTTAATCGCACTGATCGCTGTATAAATGACAATGGTCCCAAAAATGTGTCAAAAATGTCCGACATGTCCGCCATAACATCGCAGTCACAATAAAAATCGCTGATCGCGCCATTACTAGTAAAAAAAAAAAAATTAATAAAAATGCCATAATACTATCCCCTATTTAGTAAACGCTATAACTTTTGCGCAAACCAATCAATAAACGCTTATTGCGATTGTTTTTACCAAAAATATGTAGAAGAATACGATCGGCCTAAACTGAGGAAAAAAAATGTTTTTTTATATATTTTTGGGGGATATTTATTATAGCAAAATGTAAAAAATAATGCGTTTTTTTTTAAATTGTCGCTCTTATTTTGTTTATAGCGCAAAAAATAAAAATTGCAGAGGCGATCAAATACCACCAAAAGAAAGCTCTATTTGTGGGAAAAAAGGATGTAAATTTTGTTTGGGAGCCACGTCGCACGACCACGCAATTGTCAGTTAAAGCGACGCAGTGCCGAATCGCAAAAAACGCTCTGGTCAGGAAGGGGGTAAAATCTTCCGGGGCTGAAGCGGCTAAACAACATACAAGATTGTGACTCATTTTAAATTTGCTTCAGTAATAGTATTTTTTGTGGTTTGTAAAAACATCTGTGTGAGTTTTGAAATTTTGTGAGATGGACAGCAATAAGTGAGAGAGATAGAGAAAAATCTATTTTACTAAAACATGGAAACATTACACATTCTAGCATTCTTAAAAACAAAATAGATGAGGAAGAAGAAGAAACATTGTTGCAAGCACAATTTGTTTGAGAGAAAGATACAGTTCATCTCAACATTAAAAGTATTTATTTGGGGAAGTTACAATTTTATCATTATAATCAATGGCTGAAACTTGCATTGGGCTACATAACTCTCATTTTCACTCTCAAAAATGCTTTTTAACCCAGTGCTAATTTTGGTATTTACTATAGCGCCCTGTAAAAAAGGCATGGGAGTTAAAATGAGAGTAGTTTGCATGTCTGAGCATGCTCAGTTGTGCTGACACATAGTTGTAAAGAGAGGGGGAATTTATCTCTTCTTATGCCTTGTACACACGGTCGGATTTTCCAACGGAAAATGTTTGATGGGAGCCTTTTGTCGGAAATTCCGACCGTGTGTAGACTCCATCAGACATTTCCCATTGGAATTTCCGTCAGACAAAATTTGAGCTCTGGTTCTCAAATTTTCCGACAACAAAATCCGTTCGCATAAATTTTGATCATGTGTACACAGTTCCAACACACAAAGTGCCACGCATGCTCAGAATGAATTGCGAGACGGAAGCGCTCGGTCTGGTAAAACTAGCGTTCATAATGGAGATAGCACATTGATCACGCTGCAATTTTTAAAATAGTTTAATGCAGCGCATTCTCTTCTTCTTTAGAATGCTAGAAGAATGAAGTTGTTTTGCTGCTCATATTCATTCTTTTTTTATCAAGATCTGCATTTTTTTATTTTTCTAGTGCTCTCCATAATGTTATTTCTCATTTTGTGTGTCAAGTTACCACAACACCATTATTATCTTGTATTTTTTTACCTCAAGGAGGTTGGTTGTTGTCCCTTAATTTGACCTATTTTGAAATGTACCTACCTACTCACAAACAAACTGTCCTTTTTAAAGTAAAAAACATAGGCAAGTTTTTGTGAAAAATAAATAGCCATTTATTATGGGTCGTAACAAAATAAAGAGGAAGGCAACGCTGGAGAAACTGATGAAATTTACGAAGCCTTTGTACCCCAGGGCATATTTCAATAATTTTACAGTCAAAATTGGTAGCCTGAGGAGTCCTTACAATAGGGAGCACAATCCAGTCCAGGACTACAAGAGATCAGGAACAGCAGCAGATGACATCTATGTCCCCAGGCTGTGGTCATACCACAGCCTGCATCTTTTGCCAGACCAGACTGAACCCAGGCCATCACACTCTTGTCTTCCTTAGACGTTTCCTTCCAGGCTGTGGCTCTGGTGTTGGAGTTCTGGCAGGAGGTGGTGGAGGAGGAGGAGGAGGACCATGGTGGAACTCACAAACGTGGCTTTGGCTTGAGAGTTCACCCCTCATCCCTTATTTAGGGCTTGTAACATCACTTCCTCACATAAGAGGCATTGGCCCTCCTCCATTTCATGCATTTTGCAGGCTGTCATGTAGGCATAGTCCTATTGAACACTGGAGTTTTCTGAGGGCCGCAGTATCCTTCAGAAATAGGCCAATTGTTGCCTCCTCCAGGTTACTCCTCTTCCTGGCATCTTTTTGTGGAAGGCCAAGGGGAGGGACCTGAGATTCTGGCAGGCTACTGGGCCCAGTCACCTCCTGGCTGCCACTTACCCCCGCCACCTCCTGGTTGCCACTTTCCACGGCCTCCTCCTGGCTGAGACCTTTCTGTGTATTAAAAAGGGACATAGTTTTAGTTTTTTGTTCATCAGTCACACACAATTTTCAGCTCATGATTGTTGCAAATTGAATATTAATAAATAGAAAAGACTATAATTCTGACTCCAGAATTTTTTATTCTTGTCACAATTATTTGTGGCCACTACTGTCTATTGATATGTAAAACACTTTGTGAAATCAGAAATTAGTTATCAAAACTAACATATATTTAACATCATTAATTTGACAAACAGAAATATTTAGATGAATGCTATACCTGACTCAAGCTGGGCTCCTCCACATGTTGCTGCCTGGAAGGCCCAGGTTGGTCGTCGGAAGCCTCAGCTGGGGGGGAAGGAAGCCTTGAAGGAAGACTGGAGAGTGCTGGCCTGGGTTGAGTCTGGTCTGACAGAAAATGCAGTCTGTCATAGTACCACAGCCTGGGTACATAAATGTCATCTGCTGCAGCTCCTGATCTCAGGGAATCCTGGACCTTCTTGCACTCCCTATTATAAGTGCTCCTCATGCCACCAATTAGGGCCTTCAAATAGGGGATGTCTGCAGTGGGGATCACCGGCTTCACAAATTCCAGCAATTGATCCAGCGCCGCCTTCCTCTTTGGTTTATTGTTATAAAAGGGGTGGTTTACCTGCCACAGACAGGGCAGCTCCCTGTACATATCAATGAATATGGGGATAAAGTCCTCATTGTTGAATAGATCCATTTTCTCTGCAAGATACAACAGAAGACAAACCCTAATGTCAGGCGAAACTCTCCTATTCTTGACACAATATAGGCCTCAATCTATAAGCAGTATAGGCCACTGATGCACCAACTTGTAACTTGTACCTTTGTTATAACGAATGTCGCTTCTGTTACTTTGTCCTCCGCTCATAGATCGTACGTACGACGCATGTGTGTTCCGCTTTATATACACTGTGCATGCGTGAAACTCCGCCCGCCCCTGATGTTCTTTGTAGTCTATTCCATGCCCCTTCTCTTTCGGCACAGTGGGAAAGAACATGGCGGAAAGACAACATGTGCATGTAGAGGAGAGCAGCAACGACGAAAGGTCGGAGCCCCGAACCTCGCGATCCCGGAGGAGATTGAAGGCCTCAAATATGTCCTTTGTAGAGATGGTGGACATCTTGAAGAGGGCCGACTTTGACGGGAAGCATGGACCTTACCCAAACCCAAATGTGAGAAAGGCCAAGATCATGCCTAAATTTGAGAAGAGTCTGAGGAAGAATTTTGGGGTATGGAGGAAACGCTGGTCAGACCTGAAATTGAGGGAGCAGGATCAGTACAGAAGATTCAAGAGAGTGCTGCAAAAAGTAAGTATTTTGTTGTGGGTTCCTATTCTTCTTTTTTTTTTTTTAAATTCTTTTTATTATTTTAATCGACATAATAAATCATACAACATTAAGGACGTGTCCGATAGACAACGTCCCCAAAAGGCCAAACGTGGCCTTGTGCTTATCTAACAAAGATCTACTAACTACATTCCCCGTACCTCCCTGGTTCCCCCCTCCCCCCACCCATGAACCACAGCTCGCCAAGAGTTACCAGATCACTGGTGTCATCTATAACAAAAGCTTGTGATATGTTATTTATTTGCAAGTATCATGACCCTCTACCTTCTGAATTTATTGTCGCTACTCATTGAGATGTCGATGAGAAGTGTCTTCCTCCAAATATGTTCACTTTTTATCAACTCATTACCTCCTCCCTTATCCCACCGTGGTGTTAGATTTATACCATGCTTGCCACACTCTATCAAATTTCTTTACACACCCCCTAGATTCATATGTAGCCTTGTAAAAGGGAAGCATGGAGTTCACCAGGCCCTTCCAGGCTGAAATAGTCGGTGCCTCTGGCTTTTTCCAGGCCAGTAAGATAGCTTTTCTTCCGTAAAACATGAGTATATTCAGTAGTGTTCGCATGGCACGTGTTGGTACTATGTCATCCACTAGTCCCAGCAAACATACCTTAACCACTTGACCACTGGGCACTTAAACCCCCTTAATAACCAGACCAATTTTCAGCTTTTGGTGCTCTCACATTTTGAATGACAATTACTCAGTCATGCAACACTGTATCTATATGAATTTTTTGTCCTTTTTTTCACACAAATAGAGCTTTCTTTTGGTGGTATTTAATCACCACTGGGTTCTTTATTTTTTGCGCTATAAAAGAAAAAAGACCGAAAAATCTGTAAAAAAATTAATTTTTCTTTGTTTCTGTTATAAAATTTTGAAAATTAGTAATTTTTCTTCATATATTTTGGCCAAAATTTATACCGCTACATATCTTTGGTAAAAATAACCCAAATTAGTGTATATTATTTGGTCTTTGTGAAAGTTATAGCGTCCACAAGCTATGGTACCAATATCTGAAAATTGATCACACCTGAAGTACTGACGGCCTATCTCATTTCTTGAGACCCTAACATGCCAGAAAAGTAAAAATACCCCCCAAATGACCCCTTCTTGGAAAGAAGACATTCCAAGGTATTTAGAAAGATGCATGATGAGTTTTTTGAAGTTGTCATTTTTTCCCACAATTCTTTGCAAAATCAAGTTTTTTTTTTTTCGTTTTTTTTTTTTACAAAATTGTCATATTAGCAGGTTATTTCTCACACACAGCATATGCATACCACAAATTACACCCCAAAACACATTCTGCTATTACTCCCGAGTATGGCGATACCACATGTGTGAGACTTTTACACAGCGTGGCCACATACAGAGGCCCAACATGCAGGGGAGCACCTTCAGGCGTTCTGGAGCACCCAGGCCAATTCTGACATTTCTCTCCTACATGTAAAAATCATCATTTATTTGCTAGAAAATTACATAGAACCCCAAAACATTATATATGTTTTTTTAGCAAAGACCCTAGAGAATACAATAGCGGTCATTGCAACTTTTTATCTCGCACGATATTTGCGCAGCAATTTTTCGAACGCGTTTTTTTGGGAAAAAAAACAGTTTTTTGCTTTAAAAAAAAACAAAACAGTAAGGATAGCCCAATGTTTTTGCATAATATGAAAGATGAAGTTACGCCAAGTTAATAGATACCTAACATGTCACCTTTCAAAATTGCACACGCTTGTAGAATGGTGCCAAACTTCGCCACTTAAAAATCCCCATAGGCGGCGCTTTAAAATTTTTTACTGGTAACAAGTTTTGAGTTACAGAAGAGGTCTAGGGCCAAAATTATTGCTCTCGCTCTACCGATCGCAGCGATACCTCACATGTGTGGTTTGAACACCGTTTTCATATGTGGGCGGGACTTACGTATGCGTTCGCTTCTGCATGCGAGCACATGGACAGGGGCGCTTTAAAAAATTTTTTTTTTTTTATTGTTCATTTTACTTTAATTATTTTAGTTTGACACTTTTTTCCAAAAAAAAAATTTTTTTGATCACTTTTATTCCTATTACAAGGAATGTAAACATCCCTTGTAATAGGAATATGGCATGACAGGTCCTCTTTACAGTGAGATATGGGGTCAATAAGACCCCACATCTCACCTCTAGGCTGTTCCTGAAATTAAAAAAAAAAAAAAAAAAAAAAAAGATCCTGGCTTCGATCGTAGCGGTGAGTCGGTAGAAGCACCGGAGGGCGGCGGGAGGGGGGGCGTCCCCTCTCGCCTTCCGTAAGAACGATCAAGCAGTGTAACAGCCGCTATGATCATTCTCATGGTATAGGGAATCGCCGGCTGAAAAATATGATATCTGAATGATGCCTGTAGCTGCACCCATCATTCAGATATCCCCGCACAAAGTCAAGGACGTCGTATGACGAAAGGCGGGAAGTGGTTAAAACGCTTTTTTTTTTTTAACACAAAGTTGTCCATTTATACAATATTTCTAACACATAGCATGTACATACCAAAAATGACCCCCCAAAATAGATTCTCCTACTCCTCCTGAGTACGGCGATACCACATGTGTGAGACTTCCACAGCCTGGCCACGTACAGAGGCTGGGTATGGCTGAGCATGGCTGGGTATTGCAGAGTATCGCCGAGTATGACTGGGTATGGCAGAGTATGGCTGGGTATCACCGAGTATTGCAGAGTATGGCTGGGTATTGCGGGGTATTGCAGAGTATGGCTGGGTATGGCAGAGCATTGCGGGTTATGGCAGAGTATTGCGGGTTATGGCAGAGTATTGCAGATTTTTGCGGGGTATTGCAGAGCATGGCTGGGTATGGCAGAGTATGGCTGGGTATCACTGAGTATTGCAGAGTATGGCTGGGTATTGCGGGATATTTCAGGGTATTGCAGAGTATTGCGGGGTATTCCAGGGTATGGCAGAGTATTGCGGGGTATTCCAGGATATTGCGGGGTATGGCAGAGTATTGCGGGGTATGGCAGAGTATTGCGGGGTATGGCAGAGTATTGCGGGGTATTTCAGGGTATTGCGGGGTATGGCAGAGTATTGCGGGGTATGGCAGAGTATTGCGGGGTATTTTGGGGTATGGCAGAGTATTGCGGGGTATGGCAGAGTATTGCGGGGTATTCCAGGGTATGGCAGAGTATTGCGGGGTATTCCAGGGTATGGCAGAGTATTGCGGGGTATTCCAGGGTATGGAAGAGTATTGCGGGGTATTCCAGGGTATGGCAGAGTATTGCAAGGTATTCCAGGGTATGGCAGAGTATTGCGGGGTATTCCAGGATATGGCAGAGTATTGCGGGGTATTCCAGGGTATGGAAGAGTATTGCGGGGTATTCCAGGGTATGGCAGAGTATTGCGGGGTATTCCAGGGTATGGCAGAGTATTGCGGGGTATTCCAGGGTATGGCAGAGTATTGCGGGGTATTCCAGGGTATGGCAGAGTATTGCGGGGTATTCCAGGGTATGGCAGAGTATTGCAGGGGTATTCCAGGGTATGGCAGAGTATTGCAGGGGTATTCCAGGGTATGGCAGAGTATTGCAGGGGTATTGCGGGGTATGGCAGAGTATGGCTGGGTATCACCGAGTATTGCAGAGTATGGCTGGGTATTGCGGGGTATTGCAGAGTATGGCTGGGTATGGCAGAGTATTGCGGGTTATGGCAGAGTATTGCGGGTTATGGCAGAGTATTGCAGATTTTTGCGGGGTATTGCAGAGCATGGCTGGGTATGGCAGAGTATGGCTGGGTATCACTGAGTATTGCAGAGTATGGCTGGGTATTGCGGGATATTTCAGGGTATTGCAGAGTATTGCGGGGTATTCCAGGGTATGGCAGAGTATTGCGGGGTATTCCAGGATATTGCGGGGTATGGCAGAGTATTGCGGGGTATGGCAGAGTATTGCGGGGTATGGCAGAGTATTGCGGGGTATTTCAGGGTATTGCGGGGTATGGCAGAGTATTGCGGGGTATGGCAGAGTATTGCGGGGTATTTTGGGGTATGGCAGAGTATTGCGGGGTATGGCAGAGTATTGCGGGGTATTCCAGGGTATGGCAGAGTATTGCGGGGTATTCCAGGGTATGGCAGAGTATTGCGGGGTATTCCAGGGTATGGAAGAGTATTGCGGGGTATTCCAGGGTATGGCAGAGTATTGCAAGGTATTCCAGGGTATGGCAGAGTATTGCGGGGTATTCCAGGATATGGCAGAGTATTGCGGGGTATTCCAGGGTATGGAAGAGTATTGCGGGGTATTCCAGGGTATGGCAGAGTATTGCGGGGTATTCCAGGGTATGGCAGAGTATTGCGGGGTATTCCAGGGTATGGCAGAGTATTGCGGGGTATTCCAGGGTATGGCAGAGTATTGCGGGGTATTCCAGGGTATGGCAGAGTATTGCAGGGGTATTCCAGGGTATGGCAGAGTATTGCAGGGGTATTCCAGGGTATGGCAGAGTATTGCAGGGGTATTGCGGGGTATGGCAGAGTATTGCGGGGTATTCCAGGGTATGGCAGAGTATTGCAGGGGTATTCCAGGGTATGGCAGAGTATTGCAGGGGTATTCCAGGGTATGGCAGAGTATTGCAGGGGTATTCCACGGTATGGCAGAGTATTGCAGGGGTATTCCAGGGTATGGCAGAGTATTGCAGGGGTATTCCAGGGTATGGCAGAGTATTGCAGGGGTATTCCACGGTATGGCAGAGTATTGCAGGGGTATTCCAGGGTATGGCAGAGTATTGCAGGGGTATTCCAGGGTATGGCAGAGTATTGCAGGGATATTCCAGGATATGGCAGAGTATTGCAGGGGTATTCCAGGGTATGGCAGAGTATTGTGGGGCATTGCAGAGGGAATTGCAGAGCATGCAGAGTAGTAGGGATGGCTGAGCATGGATGGATGGATGGCTGGATGTCTCTGTGCAGCGCTGTGGGCACTACACATACAGCCCACAACGCTGCAGCCATCCATCCATCCGCCTCTCTGGTCACTGTGTACCGATCGGTACACAGGAGGGGAGGAGAGGGGGAGGAGAGGAACCGGCGTCATCAGATGACGCCGGTTTGTTGACATGTGATCGCTCCGTCATTTGACAGAACGATCACATGGTAAACGGCCGCGATCAGCGGCCATTTACCGGGATCTGTGATGCGCCGGGTCCTCTGGACCCGGCGGTCACGGATGCTCTCGAGTGCGCGCCCTAGGGGGCGCGCGAGAGCAGAATTCTGGGAGGACGTCCCTGGACGCCCTCCCAGAGTTAAACAACCGCCCTGTAGCCGTCATTTGGCTATGGGCCGGTTGTTAAGTGGTTAATATTCATCGGTATTGGTACTGATATCAATTCCGTGATACAGGAAGTAACATCCGTCCAAAATTCCTGAATCTTTGGACAGCGCCAAAAAATGTGATCTGTGGTTCCTATTCTTCTTAACGTTCGTGCTACCCCATGTGCTTTTTTTTACTGCTGTACATTTTAAAATGGCTACTTTGATTTTCATGGGCACAGTAATCAGTCATAGGAAACATCATTTGTTCGCCCACTTTAAGATGTTTTTGGCAGATATTTGTATTAAAATAAGTTTGTTGTCTAGATGGGTTTGTAACTACAATGAAATGTAAACTTGATTCAGTGTAAGGAGAGGACACTAAGCAGCTGTTTACACATCTGGACGCAGGAGCACTAGTGTGGGACACCAGAACAAACTTTTTTGGGTGTCCCACACAGGTGCTCCAGTGAATACTAGGGGTGTCTCCATGTGTGATATTTTAACAAAAAGGAAAGTATTCCAGCTTGAGAAAGGAAATAAAATGTTCTTCAGCTTGGAACTCTGCCAAAACAGACAATTGTATGACACTTCCAAGCAATGTTTCAAATTCCTATTTCTGGCATCAAATATCTGTGTGCTAAGTATACCTATTTTTTATTCACATAGGGGAGAAAAGACTCCGAAGATCTGAGGACACCAGGGACAACCCACCTCCTAAAGAGGGGGAAGTCACCAAAACACAAGCAGAGGATGTGGAGGGAGACGTTTATGAAGTGGGCGAAATTGTCACCACAACAGGTGAGTGTCTGAGACCACAGCTTCAGGTAAGAGATCTATGTCTGCATATTTATAATACATGGTGTGTTTTTTTCTTTTAGGTGATATGGATGTTGTGGAAGAAGAATCTCATTTCACAAGTGAAAGTGCCCAGATCCTCATCGGGGTGAGAATGGGGTGCAATTGTGATTTAGAAAATATAAAGGAAAATATGAATGGTGTTCAACAAAAAATGAAGAACATCATTGATGTTTTAGGCAGAATATAAAAAATAACAAAATTGTACAGTTTTATTGTGTATTTTTGAATTTTAAAAAAAAGTTGCAAAGTATTAGAAAAGCCAAATTTTGAAGCTGCACACAGTGTGTCAACATGTGCTATCTGCCATCAGGGGATATCAATGTACACGTTTTGTGGCTGCAACCCCTTACTCCCAACTCAATTAGGTGAGAAGAAGGGGTTGCACCCCCAAAACACATCCATTGAGCCCCCATGATGGAAGCTAGCACATGTTGACATTAGGCATGGGATCAGGAGGGAAATCCCTATTTTGACTCTCAATTTGTGTGCATCTTCAAATTTTGTCTTTTACAGGGGTGACCTCACCCCATCTGATGAAGGCAAGATCAACACAGTTTGGACATACTAATGTCTGATATTGCCTTCACTTTATCAAAGTTGAACTTTGTAAGTTCCTGAGTTGTGTATGTTATGCTTTGAAACATGCCCTTTTAACCAAAAAAGGATCTTTACAATGTGAAAAAAAATATATACACCAAAGATGTTGGTTTGTTCAAAAACCCTTGTCTAACGCACATGTGAATGTGCTTTGAGTAAAATAGTTTCTACTCAACAATGTGTGGCTTCTTCTTTCAATGCTCAATAGCAATTTTTGTAGTAAGTTGGTGTTTAGTGTTTACAGTGACAATGGAGGTTATTTACTAAAGGCAAATCCACTTTGGACTACAAGTGCACTTTCAGTGCAGTTTCATGTGCACTTTTAAGCGTTGGAGTGCAAAGTGTATTTGCCTTTAGTAAATAACTCCCACAGTGCTTTATAATTTGCCACAATCACACCATTTTCATGACTCCACAAAATTCATTTGTGGTGCTGAAAATGATGAATACCGTATTTATTGGCGTGTAACACGCACCGGCGTATAACACGCACCCCAAGTTTAGGAGGGAATTTTAAGGAGAAAAACTTTTAGAAGGGAAGTTTAAGGAAAAGAACTTACATTTAAATGCCCATTAATGCAGCCTTATCAGTGCCCATCTGCAGCCTTGTCCATCATTGCAGCCTTATCAGTGCCCATCTGCAGCCTTGTCCATCATTGCAGCCTTGCCCAGTGTCCATTTGCAGTCTTACCCAGTGCCTTTGCAGCCTTGCCCAGTGCCTTTGCAGCCTTGCCCAGTGCCTCTGCAGCCTTGCCCAGTGCCTTTGCAGCATTGCCCAGTGCCTTTGCAGCCTTGCCCAGTGCCTCTGCAGCCTTGCCCAGTGCCTCTGCAGCCTTGCCCAGTGCCTTTGCAGCATTGCCCAGTGCCTTTGCAGCCTTGCCAGTCTCTTTGCAGCATTGCCCAGCCACTGATTATTTAAAATTAATGCCGATCTCTGCTGACTGTCAGCGGAGCAGAGTGAGCGCAGGCGAGATACACAAAGCCGAGTGTACTCGGCTAGTTTCGGCTCCTCTCGCAGTCCCACCCATCTCCACTGATGGCGAGAGGAGAGGAACAAGCGGCGCCTACAAACACATAGCCGAGTGTACTCGGCTAGTTTCGGCTCCTCTCGCAGTCCCGCCCCTGACTGTGAGTAGAGCCGAGAATAGCTGAGTACACTCGGCTATGTGTATATCGCTGGCGCTGAGCCAACATCCAGCCAACGTCAGAAAAAAACGTGGATTTTGTTGTCGGAATGTGCGATCGTGTGTACTAGGCATTAGACTTTTAAATATATTTTAGTATATATTTCAGTCTATATATCACTTTTTAAAGCAGTTTAAAAACAGATTGTCATTAAACAATATACCACATATTTAAGTATCATTTAGGCGATCGTATCATGCTCTAAATATTATTTTCATGTGCAATTCTCCAGGTTCTAGCAAGCGTAATGATTTGGGCGGTATCTGTTGTCTGGGCGCTATAGTAAATTTGATTTTGGGAGTATTTTTCCCCCAGTCCTATAGTGAATTCCGTTTGGGCGCTAATGAGTGTGATTTTGCTATTTTGCATGTATTTATTCGCCCATTCCCACTATAGTAAATTACCCCCACAGAGTGGTTGCAATGCTCTGCAGGCTTCAATGCAAACATTTATATGGACTTTGCCTTTAGACCCCTTTCACACTTGAGGCGTTTTTCAGGCTCTTTAGCGCTAAAAATAGCATCTGTAAAGCGCCTGAAAAATGTCTCATCTGCCGTCCCTGTGTGAAAGCCTGAGTGCAAAAGTCCTGCAAGCAGCATCTTTGTTGCGCTTAAAATGCCCCTGGCCATTGAAATCAATGAGAGGCGCCGCTAAAGCGCCTACAAAGTGCCTCGGCAGCGGTGCTTTGTGGGCGCTTTTAACCCTTTATTCAGCCACTAGAAGGGGTTAAAAGCACCCTGTTAGCGGCCGTGTCAGAAGTAAGCTGCGTACAGTCTACCATACAGGGTGCAGAAGTCAGGATTACCTAACCACTTGCCTACAGGGCACTCCCTCCCCCTTCCTGCCCAGGCCAATTTTCAGATTTCAGGGCTTTCACACTTTGAATGACAATTGCGTGGTCATGCAGCAGTGTACCCAAATTTAATTTTTATATTTTTTTTCATATAAATAGAGCTTCCTTTTAGTGGTATTTAATTACTACTGGGTCTTTTATTTTTTACTTTAACCACTTGACGTCCGGGCCATAGCCGAATGACGGCTACAGCGCGGACCTCAATTTCCGGGAGGCAATCATATGACAGCCTCCCCTTTCCTTGCTCAGGGAAATTCTGTGCTGGCCATGTCCCTTGGACACAGCCAGTCACAGATCGCTGTAAATGGCCAATCACAGCGGCCATTTACAGCGCGATCGGCGTGGCCAATGAGAGATGATCTCAAATATAAACATATGAGATCATCTCTCATTGCCAGCTCTCTCTCCTCACACAGAGACCGCGTGTGAGAAGAGAGAGAGGATCTGACAGCAATCTGTGCTCTAGTGAGTGTTAACAGGAATGACAGTGCCCAAACAGTGCCCCATCAGTACAGTGCCTATTTGGGATCTGTGCCAATCTGTGCCCACCTGTGTCACCTGTGCCAATCTGTGCCCACCTGTGCCATCGGTGATCAGTGTTCATCTGTGCACATCTTTGCAATCAGTGCACATCTGTGCCACCTCATCAGTGCCCACCTGTGCCACCTCATCAGTGCCCACCTGTGCCAATCAATGCCCACCTGTGCCGTCTCATCAGTGCACATCTGTGCAATCAATCAGTGCACATCTGTGCCACCTCATCATTGCCCATCTGTGCCACCTCATCAGTGCACATCTGTGCCACCTCATCAGTGCACATCTGTGCAACCAATCAGTGCACATCTGTGCAATCAATCACTTCACATCTGTTCTGCCTCATCAGTGCCCATCTGTTCCGCCTCATCAGTGCCCATCTGTGCCACCTCATCAGTGCATATTTGTGCCATAAATCAGTGCCCATCTGTGCCGCATCATCAGTGCACATCTGTGTAATCAATCAGTGCACATCTGTGCCGCCTCATCAGTGCACATGTGTTCCACCTCATCAGTGCCCCTCTGTGCCACCTCATCAGTGCCCACCTGTGCCACCTCTTCGGTGCTCATCTGTGCCAATCAGTGCCCATCTGTGCCGCCTCATCAGTGCACATCTGTGCAATCAATCAGTGCACATCTGTGCCACCTCATCAGTGCACATCTGTGCCACCTCGTCAGTGCACATCTGTGAAATTAATCAGTGCACATCTGTGCAATCAATCAGTGCACATCTGTTCCACCTCATCAGTGCCCATCTGTTCCACCTCATCAGTGCCACCTCATCAGTGCCCATCTGTGCCACCTCACCAGTGCATATCTGTGCCATAAATCAGTGCCCATCTGTGCTGCCTCATTAGTGCACATCTGTGCAATTAATCAGTGCCCATCTGTGCAGCTTCATCAGTGCCCATCTGTGCCGCCTCATCAGTGCCCATGTGCTCTAGTGAGTGTTAACAGAAATAACAGTTCCCAAACAGTTCCCCATCAGTACAGTGCCTATTTGGGATCTGTGCCAATCTGTGCCCACCTGTGTCACCTGTGCCAATCTGTGCCCACCTGTGCCATCGGTGATCAGTGTTCATCTGTGCACATCTTTGCAATCAGTGCACATCTGTGCCACCTCATCAGTGCCCACCTGTGCCACCTCATCAGTGCCCACCTGTGCCAATCGAAAGCCCATCTGTGCCATCTCATCAGTGCACATCTGTGCAATCAATCAGTGCACATCTGTGCCACCTCATCATTGCCCATCTGTGCCACCTCATCAGTGCACATCTGTGCAACCAATCAGTGCACATCTGTGCAATCAATCACTGCACATCTGTTCCGCCTCATCAGTGCCCATCTGTTCCGCCTCATCAGTGCCCATCTGTGCCACCTCATTAGTGCTCATCTATGCCACCTCATCAGTGCATATCTGTGCCATAAATCAGTGCCCATCTGTGCCACATCATCAGTGCACATCTGTGTAATCAATCAGTGCACATCTGTGCCACCTCATCAGTGCACATGTGTTCCACCTCATCAGTGCCCCTCTGTGCCACCTCATCAGTGCCCACCTGTGCCACCTCTTCGGTGCTCATCTGTGCCAATCAGTTCCCATCAGTGCACATCTGTGCAATCAATCAGTGCACATCTGTGCCACCTCATCAGTGCACATCTGTGCCACCTCGTCAGTGCACATCTGTGAAATTAATCAGTGCACATCTGTGCAATCAATCAGTGCACATCTGTTCCACCTCATCAGTGCCCATCTGTGCCACCTCATCAGTGCCCATCTGTGCCACCTCATCAGTGCATATCTGTGCCATAAATCAGTGCCCATCTGTGCTGCCTCATTAGTGCACATCTGTGCAATTAATCAGTGCCCATCTGTGCAGCTTCATCAGTGCCCATCTGTGCCGCCTCATCAGTGCCCATCAGTGCCGCCTCATCAGTGCACATCTATGTAATCAATGAGTGCACATCTGTGCCACCTCATCAGTGCACATCTGTGCCGCCTCATTAGTGCCCCTCTGTGCCACCTCATCAGTGTCCCTCTGTGCCACCTCAGTGCCCATCTGTGCTCATCAATGCCGCCTCATCAGTGCCCATCAGTGCAGGCTTAGCACACACCTGTGTACTCGCATCACCACCAGCAACCATGTCCAAAAGATGCTTTTCCGCTGAGGAGGTGTACCAAATACTTTCCCAGGCCGACTAGCGCAATGGGGAGCTCTCTTTTTCGGATTCCCTTTCCAACTCAGATTCTGAGTCGGACGTAAATTATGAGCCAGTCCTCAGTAGTGGAACACTAAATGAGGAGGAAGATATTCTGCCCACCAAACGAAGGCGTTCTGGTGAGAAGGCAGTGGCATCCACCAGTACCGCAGTGCCATCCACCAGCACCGTAGTTCCATCTACCAGCACTGCAGTGCCATCCACCAGCACCGTAGTACCTTGGCAAGAAAGACCAAGGACCCATGCCAGCCTTCCCTATGCCCTTCGGAACCCCTTGTGGCTTCCTCCTAATTCAGGAGAAGCCAACATTCCCCCTTTCACTGCCCAGCCAGGAGTCCAGGTGGACATGGAGAATTTTTCCCCAATCGATTTTTTTAATTTAATTATTACCGAGGACATGCTATCAACAATTGTGGCCCAGTGCAACCTCTATGCACAGCAATTTATTTTAAATAATCCAACATCCTATTATGCCGTCCCTACGATTGGAGAGATCTAACGGTGGAGGAGTTGAAGTTTTTTTTAGGTCTCACATTTTATATGGGACTCACCAAAAAAAACACTTTGAATTCCTATTGGTCAATCCACCCGATCCACCACATGCCAATCTTCTCCAAGGTAATGCCCAGAACCAGATACCTCATGATAATGAGGTTCCTCCATTTCAATGATAATACCCAGTGCCCTCCCTGAAATGACCCAAATTATGACAGGCTTTTCAAAATTCGGCCAATTTGAAATTATTTTTCTGAAATACTCCCCCAGCTATTTACCCCAGACCAACACATATGTGTGGATAAGTCCCTTGTTAAATTTAGTGGCAGGCTTAAAATCAAACAATTTATTCCCAGCAAAAGGGACCGCTATGGGGTGAAGGTATACAAATTATTTTACCAAGTCACAGGGTACAAATATGCCTTCAAAGTGTACGAAGGGAAGGACACCCAGCTGCAACCCCCTAATTGCCCAGACTACTTGGGATCAAGCGGGAAAATTGTTTGGGTCCTCATATACCCCCTACTGGAGAAAGGCTACCATTTTTACGTAGACAAATTCTACACATCTCTGCCCCTGTTCCACAACCTTCACCAGAAGAAGACGCCAGCATATGGCACCATAAAAAAGAACCGGAAGGGCTTTCCTCAAAGTCTTGTCAATAAGAAGTTGAGAAAAGGAGAAACGCCAAGTCTGCGAAACAAGGAGATTTTGGCAGTGAAGTGGAGGGACAGAAGGGATGTCTACATGTTGTCTTCGATCCACAATGATACCTTCGTGGAAATCCCCAGAAGGAATGGCCGCATCCAAAAACCAAAATGCATCTATGAATATAATTTGTTTATGGGGGGAGTCAACTTCAATGACCAAATGCTAGAACCATACCTTGCCACAAGACAGACATACCATTGGTATAAAAAAGTTGCAATTTATTTTTTTCAATTGGCCATATACAACTCATATGTAATTCACTGCAACTCCACCCAAAACCCCAAACGCTTCCTTGGCTGCCCTTATATTCCCGAACGGCCCACCAGAAAACATCCGATCAGATGTTCTTAGTCGACTCTCCAAATGCCACTTTCCAGATAAAATCCCTCCCAGACCAACAGGCCAACGACGTAAAAAAAAATTTAAGGTGTGTACCAGAGCAGGAGTCAGAAGAGACACATCTTGTAACTGTGCCAATGTCCTTCCCAACCAGGCCTCTGCATAGGTGAATGTTTTCACCATTACCATACTTCAATAAATTAAAATAATAAATTTTATATAAAATAAATTAGTGAAGTATGGTAAACGTAATCCTCAGTTCCTGCCTTCATACACCTTCACACCCCTTATGCCACTGTCTGCTCTGTAACTGACCCTGGCTTGTTTTTCGACCACGCGTCTGTCATCCAATTCTATACATATCTCTGCCTGATCTGGAACTGACCCTGGACTGTTTGACCATGTTTTTTGCCTGCCTCATGGACTGATCTTGTACCCTGCCACTGAACTAGTGGGATTCAACACAGGGGTCTCACATATGTGAGGGGCTCCAGAATTGTTTTTCTGGATGAAGAAAACAATTTTTTTGTTCTCACATTCCTAGATTGGGGTCTGGAGACTCGGAGGCTTCGAAGAGATTTGGGTGGGAGAAGCCTCTACCCCTGTCCCCATTCTGTCCTGAACGAGGCCCTACTTCTGCCTGCTGCCTGTAGGACTTACTGCCATTATGTCTCTGCCTGTCGCACTGACAACACCACATGTTCCTGCCTACTACCAGGACCAATATTTTTGCCACTTCTCACAATATCTCTGCTGCACTGACCCTGGACCCGTATATGGACAGTATCCCTGCCTGCTGCCTGGACAATTGTGTTCGCCGTTGCTGACGAAGTCCCTGCCTTCTGCCTGGACCAGCGCTATCCTCCTGTGTACAACTGCGCTACTACAACCACAGGTAATCTTTTGTTTACGCTTTGCTCAGCATGTATTTTGGGGTGTAATTCTTGGTATGTGCATGCTATGTGTCCCTGGAACACCTGACGGTGTTCCTTGCATGTTGGATCTCTGTATGTGGCCAGGCTGTGTAGAAGTCTCACAGATGTGGTATCGCCATACTCAAGAGGAGTAGCTGAATGTATTTTGGGATGTCATTCTTGCTATCTAAATGCTATGCGTTGGAGATATCTTATAAACTGACAACTTTGTGTAAAAAAAATTTTACATTTTTTTCCACATTTTCCAAAAAACTTCTGGAAAAAAAATGAACCATTCAAAAGACTCATTATGCCAGGGCCTTCAAAAGTGTAATAGGTGGTTGAGAAATGAGATGTGCAATTTATGCTCCTAAAACACCTGATGGTGCTCCCTGCTAGGGATGGGCTTCGAGTTCGAGTCGAACTCATGTTCGACTCGAACATCGGCTGTTCGCCAGTTCGCCAAACAGCGAACAATTTGGGGCGTTCGCGGCAAATTCAAATGCCGCAGAACACCCTTTAAAAGTCTATGGGAGAAATCAAACCTGAAGGGCCTGGTATGGAATTTAGCGGTTCTGGGTTCCCCTGTGGGGAATTCCCATGCCGTTTCTTTAATGAACTTTTATGTGTATTGTCGGACCGGCAATTCATTAATAGCCACGAGTAGTTTTAAATGACTTTTTTTCCTTTGAAATGTCATTTTGCTGTCAGACTGTTCTAAAAACGGGAAACATGCGCCCCTTTATAGACATACTATAGACACCCCCCAGGTACGAAATTTAAAGGGATATTACACTTTTATTGTTTCACTTTAAGCATTATTAAAATCACTGCTCCCGAAAAAACTGCCGTTTTTAAAACCTTTTTTTGCATTGATCCATGTCCATGTCCCCTGGGGTAGGACCCAGGTCCCCAAACACTTTTTATGACAATACCATGAATATAAGCCTTTAAAATTAGCACTTTTGATTTCTCCCATAGACTTTTAAAGGGTGTTCCGTGGCATTTGAATTTGCCGCGAACGCCCCAAATTCGGCGAACAGCCGATGTTCGAGTCGAACTCGAAGCCCATCCCTAGCAGGGAGCACCATCAGGTGTTTTAGGAGCATAAATTACACATCTCATTTCTCAACTGCCATTTTTAAAACTTTTTTTTGCATTGATCCATGTCCCCTGGGGCAGGACCGAGGTCCCCAAACACTTTTTATGACAATAAGTTGCATATGAGCCTTTAAAATTAGCACTTTTGATTATTCATGTTCGTGTCCCATAGACTTTAACGATGTTCGCGTGTTCGAACAAATTTTTTGCCTGTTCGCAAGTTCTGGTGCGAATCAAACAGGGGGGTGTTCGGCTCATCCCTACTCCCTGCATGTTGGGCCTCTGTATGTGGCTAGGCAGTGAAAAAGTCCCCAACATGTGGTATCGTAATACTCAGGAGTAGCAGAATGTATTTTGGGGGTGTCATTTTTGCTATCTAAATGCTATGTGTTGGAAATATCTTATAAATGGACAACTTTGTGTAAAAAAAAAGCGTTTTCATTTTTTTCCACATTTTCTAAAAACTTCTGGAAAAAAAGAAACCATTCAAAAGACTCATTATGCCTCATAAATTATACGTTGGGGTGTTATCTTTCCAAAATTGGGTCACTTTGTGGGTGTTTCCATTGTCCTGGTGCTCCAGGGCCTTCAAAAGTGTAATAGGTGGTTGAGAAATGAGATGTGTAATTTTTGCTCCTAGAACACCTGATGGTGCTCCCTGAATGTTGGGCCTCTGTATGTGGCCAGGCAGTGAAAAAGTCCCACACATATGATATTGTAATACTCAGGAGGAGTAGCAGAATGTATTTTGGGGTGTCATTTTTGCTATCTAAATGCTATGTGTTGGAAATATCTTATAAACTGACAACTTTGTGTAAAAAAAATGCGTTTTCATTTTTTCCCACATTTTCCAAAAACTTCTGGAAAAAAATGAACCATTCAAAAGACTCATTATGCCTCATAGATTATACGTTGGGGTGTTAGCTTTGCAAAATGGTGTCATTTTGTGGGTGTTTCCATTGTCCTGGTGCTCCAGGGCCTTCAAAAGTGTAATAGGTGGTTGAGAAATGAGATGTGTAGTTTATGCTCCTAGAACACCTGATGGTGTTCCCTGCATGTTGGGCCTCTGTATGTGGCCAGGCAGTAAAAAAGTCCCACACATGTGGTATCGCAATACTCAGGAGGAGTAGCAGAATGTATTTTGGGGTATCATTTTTGGTATGCACATGCCATGTGAGAGAAATAAGCTATTACAATGACAATTTTGTGAAAAAATAAAAATATAAATCTTAATTTTGCAAAGAATTGTGGGAAAAAAATATAACTTCAAATAACCCACCATGCCTTTTACTAAATACCTTGAAATGTTTACTTTCCAAAAAGGGGTTATTTGGGGGGCATTTGTACTTTCCTGGCTTGTTAGTGTCTCAAGAATTGAGATAGGCTGCCAGTACATCAGATGTGATAATTTTATTATGATTTGCACCATAGCTTGTAGACTCTAAAACTTTCACACAGACCAAATAATTTCCACTAAGTTTGTGTTATTTTACCAAAGATATGTAGCAGTATAAATTGTGGCCAAATTTATGAAGAAAAGTTACTAATTTGCAAAATTTTATCACAGAAATTAAGAAAATTATTTTTTTTCAATGTTTTCAGTCTCTTTTCATTTATAGCGCAAAAAATAAAAAACCCAGAGGTGATCAAATACCACTAAAAGAAAGCTCTATTTGTATGAAAAAAGCACAAAAAAAACATTTGGGTACAGTGTTGCATGACTGAGTAATTCTCATTCAAAGTGTGAGAACACTGAGAGCTGAAAATTGGTCTGGACAGGAGGGGAGTTTAAGTGCCCGGTAAGCAAGTGGTTAAGAAAAAAAAAAGTCCAAAAATGTTGAAAAAATGGTTATTCTTAGTTTCTGTCAGTAAATTTTGTAAATAAGTATTTTTTTTTCTTCACTAATATGCGCTGATGAGACGGCATTGATGGACACAGATGAGGTGGCACTTATGGGCACTGATGAAGCAGCACTGATTAGGTGGCACTGATGAGGAGGCCCTAATATGCCACACTGATGGGCATTGATAGGTGGCATTGATATGAAGCACTGATGAGCACTGATAGGCAGCACTGATGAGCACTGATAGGCAGCACTGATGGGCACTGAGAGGCAGCAGTGATGGACACTGATAGGTGGCACTGATAGGCGGCATGGATAGGCAGAACTGATGGGCACTGATGGGCAGCACTGATGGGCATTGATAGGCAGCACCGATGAGCAGGCACTGATGGGCACTGAAGGCAGCACTGACTGGCATCACTAATGGGCACTGATTGGTGTCACTGATGGGCACTGCTGGGGCTTTACTGTACTCAGGGCACTGATGATCAGTGTCCTGATTACCTGTCCTGGTCTCCCCTGCGAGGAGATGCCACTGATCGTCTCTCCTCACCACACACTCAGTCAGTGTGAGGCGAGGAGAGCCAATAAATGGTTTTTCTGCATTTACATGTGACCGGAAGATTGGACACCTAGATACCGAGATCTGAATACCGAGATCTGGGGTTGCGTCGTGTCCTAGGAACACGGCGCAGCCACGCTCATCACGCTGCCCAGCCCCGTCATATGATGACGTTCCAGAATGAGACCTGCACCGCTTCTCTGTCATTTAAAGGTGGGTGGGTGGCAAACGGTTGTAGAAACAGAATCCTTTTTTTTTTTTTTTTTTAATACTAGGGTAACAAACGCTTTAAGTCTATGGTCTACAAGAATACCCAGATTTTTCTCGACCATTGTCTTCTCCAGATGTTCTCCTCTGAGAATGTGTGATGCATGCCAGGTATGTAGATAAGGGGGGGTTTGGGGTTAAAACCCCCCCCAGAGCATCAGTGCAGAAGTAGTAACGTTATGTGTACTTCTGCTTCAACTACATCGCCAAACTGCACACTCGGCAGTCACTGACTCACACACGCTGTTGTTGTGTGCTGCCTGAGCCTGCTGTTACACCGTCTGACCACCGGGGTGCGCCGACCTGGCCTGTAGTCGCATCCGCAGTCTCTAGTCATTTCCTTTAGTCGCAGCCGCAGTCCCTGGTCATTCCCTGTAGTTGCAGCCGCTGTCTCTGGTTATTTCCTGTAGTCGCATCCGCAGTCTCTGGTCATCTCCTGTAGTCGCATCGCAGTCTCTGGTCATCTCCTTTAGTCGCAGCCGCAGTCTCTGGTTATTTCCTGTAGTTGCAGCTGCAGTCTCTGGCCATTCCCTGTAGTCGCAGCCTCAGTCTCTGGTCATTTCATGTAGTCGCAGCCACAGTCTCTGGTAATTTTCTGACATCGCAGCTGCAGTCTCTGGTCATTTCCTATAGTCGCATCCGCAGTCTCTGGTCATTTCCTATAGTTGCATTCACAGTCTCTGGTCATTTCCTGTAGTCGTAGCCGCAGTCTCTGGTAATTTTCTGACGTCGCAGCTGCAGTCTTTGCTCATTTCCTATAGTCGCATCCGCAGTCTCTGGTCATTTCCTTAGTCACAGCCACAGTCTCTGGTCATTTCCTGTAGTCGCAGTCTCTGGTAATTTCCTGTTATCGCAGCCGCAGTCTCTGGTCATTTCCTGAAGTTGCAGCCGAAGTCTCTGGTCATTTCCTGTAGTCGCAGTCTCTGGTCATGTCCTGTAGTCGCAGTCACTGGTCATTTCCTGTAGTCGCAGTCTCTGGTCATTTCCTGTAGTCACAGCCACAGTCTCTGGTCTTTTCCGGTAGTCGCAGTCACAGTCTCAGATCATTTCCTGTAGTTGCAGCCGCAGCCTCTGGTCATCTCCTGTAGTCACATCCGCAGTTTCTGGTCATCTCCTGTAGTCGCATCCGCAGTCTCTGGTCATTTCCTATAGTTGCAGCCGCAGTCTCTGGTTATTTCCTGTAGTCGCAGCCGCAGTCTATGGTCATTCCCTGTAGTTGCAGCCACAGTCTCTGGTTATTTCCTGTATTTGCAGCCGCAGTCCCTGGTCATTTCCTGTAGTCACAGCCACAGTCCCTGGTTATTTCCTGAAGTCGCAGCCGCAGTCTCTGGTCATTTCCTGTAGTCGCAGCCACAGTCTCTGGTCATTTCCTTAGTTGCAGCTGCAGTCTTTGGTAGTTTCCTGTAGTCGCAGCTGCAGTCTTTGGTCATCTCCTGTAGTTGCAGCCACCTTCTCTGGTCATCTCCTGTAGTCCCATCCACAGTCTTTGGTCATCTCCTGTAGTCGCATCCGCAGTCTCTGGTCATTTCCTGTAGTCGCATCCGCAGTCTCTGGTCATTTCCTGTAGTCGCATCTGCAGTCTCTGGTCATTCTTTGTAGTCGCATCCGCAGACTCTGGTCATTTCCTGTAGTCGCTTCTGCGGTCTCTGGTCATTCTCTGTAGTCGCATCCGCAGTCTCTGGTCATTCTCTGTAGTCGCATCCGCAGTCTCTGGTCATCTCCTGTAGTCGCATCCGCAGCCTCTTGTCATTTCCTGTAGTCGCGTACGCAGTCTCTGGTCATTTCCTGTAGTTACATCCGCCTTCTCTGGTCATTTCCTGTAGTTACATCCGCAGTCTCTAGTCATCTCCTGTAATCCATCTGCAGTCTCTGATTATCTGCGCGTTTGGTTTGTGGCTGCGGCTACAGTGACATCAATGGGCAAGTTTAATGATGGCACCGTGAAGCCAAGCATTGATGTAATGGCAATGTGTAGTTAATGATGCAGCTGATATGTTCATTTAGAGGTAGGTGGTCAAGGGGTGGTTCTGTTTAATTATCCCACTTATGTCCCCGTTCACATTGACTGTGGCTTTGAAATTCTGCAACTTCATCTGAAATTGCATGATTTTAAAGCTGCATGTTAAAGTGACTTCAGGTGTGACCCGGAAGACATCTGTGCGGCTTCATGTACAGATGTCTATGCAAGTTGCACCTGAAATCACCATAAGTAGTGCAGGAACTACTTCTTCAAATCAGTGCGGCATTTGAACATGGCCATTGCCAGCAATAGGGTGTGACTTGTCGTGATTTGACAGGTCAAATTGCACAAGTTGCTCCAAAGTGAATGGAGGCTTAGGGCATTCTTATACCCAATCTGGTCATGCCCTCTACCCTCTGTGGCATCCACAACAGAATTTGTTTTTCAACTGTATCCCAGGAGGGCTGGTATTTTGTCACGCTGTTGT